>JBAMAV010001329.1:1200000-1800000 GCA_037043315.1 Amiota communis | reverse complement strand
TTATCTAGCTTTTGATGAAAAGCGTAGATTAAGGGACGGTGGTCCGTGACGATGCAACATCTGCGGCGCCTACAGCTGTGTTTGAGGCATCCGTGTGAAGCACTAGTTGAGCTTTGGGTTCTGGGTGAACGAGTGATGTAGCATTAGCCAGCTCTTCCTTACACCGTTGAAAAGCGTGTTCTGCTTCCGCGGTCCAAGCAAGTGGCGTGCGATCGTTTTTTTGTTGCCTGGCATGATCTCTCGAAGAACTTGTTGGTATGAAACTGCGTTTGGCAAGAACTTGCGATAAAAGTTTAACATAGCTAAAAAACTTTTAAGGTCCTTCACCAATGCAGGTTTCGGAAAATTGCTGATAATGTCTTTTCTCTCTGGCAAGGGCTGGATTCCTTTTGAGTCGACTAAGTGACCCTAGAAATTTTAGTTCTCTTTTTGCAAATTCGCATTTCTCTAGGTTAATAGTAAGTTTGTTGTCTCGTAAGCGTTGGAAAACATCTCGTAGGTCTTTGCGGTGTTGTTCAAGCGAGAAAGAAGCAACACAAATGTCGTCAATGTAAGGAAAAATACAATCCAAACCGCGTAGAACTTCGTTGATGAGTCTTTGAAAAGTTTGTGCTGCATTGCATAAACCAAAAGTCATAAATTTAAACTCAAACAAGCCGAAAGGTGTAGTAATGGCTGTCTTCGGAATATCGTCCTCATGAACAGGTACTTGGTGGAAAGCTTTTTGTATATCTATCTTTGAAAAAATCACCCTACCATACAAATTGCTCGTAAAATCCGTTAAATACGGTAGCGGATAGCGATCTGGTAGTGTTTGTGCGTTTAAGGCGCGGTAATCACCGCACGGACGCCAAGGGCCATCACTTTTTTTAACCATGTGTAAAGGGCTCGACCAGTTGCTACTTGAAGGGACAACAAATTCCAGCTTTCATTAGAAACTCAAATTCGGCTCGGGCGGCTGCTAATTTCTCCAGCGAAAGGCGTCTTTGGCGAGAGTGTACCTATTAGTCTCAATTCGATGGACAACGATTGCGTTGGTAGCAGTGCCGCACACTGGGCGTCTAGTAATATCTGCGAAATCCGCTAATAAATTGGCAAATGGGCTATTGGTGTTGAAAGTTTTAATTGCTGCGGCAGAGAATGGAACTGTAGTTGTAGCTGACGATTTTAGGGAAGTTATGTTGTCTATGAGTTGATTGCGACGCATGTCAACAAGAAGATCGTGATGTCGAATGAAGTCTGCACCAATAATAGGACTCGACACGTCGGCGAACACGAAAGATCAACAGAATTCGCGTCGGAGGCCTAAATCTACTTTAACACGCTTTTCACCAATGACCTTAATAGGTGTACCATTCGCAGCATACAGTTGTGTACTAGTCGGACGTAGGTTGAACGTCTTTGAGGATATTGGCAAAATGGACACGTCTGCACCCGTGTCAACGAGGAATTTTCTCTTTGTAATCATGTCACTCACCTGCAAGCGGAAAATGGTACGTTCATTGGCAGAATCTCCGCTAGGACTCGCCACGTCCTTTTGCAGTTAGGACTGATGTTCATTTGATCCCGCCACCGTTGTGTTGGCTGACGAGTTTTTGAATTTGCATGGACTACAAGGAACATAAAAGCTGGAGTCCCACAGGGAAGCGTGCTTGGGCCCTTACTTTATACTATATATACATATGACATTCCAATCCCAGAAGACAATTCGACAATGGTGGCCACCTTTGCTGACGACACTATTCTTATGTGCTCAAACAAAAAGCTTGATGTGGCAATAGATAAACTGCAAGCAATATTGGACGAAACATGCACTTGTTTTGTCTTATGGAAAATTAAGATAAACGAAATGAAAACATTGCAAGTGATATATACTTTACGGACAGCTTATCAGCCAAGACAAGTAAAAATAAAAGGTACTGACATTCTATTAAGCAACGTGGCCAAGTACCTGGGCATGCATATTGACAGCAAACTGACTTGGAAATATCACATCCTGTTGAGTTCGACAACTGCTGCTCGCAATTCGGTGAGGCTGTCTGTTTGTGAAACGCTGAACGTGTTGCTATGTGGGCCGACTGCATCCATTACAGAATCTGCGATCTTCACAAATTCTGCGGGAGTTCCAGAAGATGCTGCAACCACTGGCTGAACAACTTCAGAGAGGCGCTTTGTCCATAAACCTTTTATTGCTGCATCACTTAAAGTAGTCCCTGCCACTCGCTTCATCTCAAAATATAAATCCGATGGTTTTCTATCTCCAAGAGGTAGCTCAGACAATAGTCTATTAAGACGGCGTTGTTCACTGTCTGCAAAATGTTCTATGATTTTGCGTCTAATGTATTCGAAACGGTTGGTGGTTGGCAATGCCGCAATCATATCGCTGAGTTGCGCGATGATGTTTGTGTCCAGCGCTGCTAGTATGGTTGCCGTTTTTTTACGGTCGTCTCTCATTCAAGTTGCGATGAACCAAAAGTCCATGGAGGTGAACCAAGCCTCGATGTTAGTGCTGCTCATTTGTGGTATCGGCAATCTCGCGTGCACCATGTCCACCTCATTGTCTTGTGTAGCTGTAAGTGTTGAAGTGGTACCGGCAGCACCTATCGCGCCAGCTTTATCGTCGGGCATACTGCTTTGTTCAGCGGGGTCACCAATTTGGCTGGTTTTTGTTTGGTTGGTTTATTTTTTATTTTTAATTACAGATTATTTAATATTGTAAATGTTTTATTATTTTTATGTTAGTGCAAATATAATTATTTGGTCAACAAGTTGAAGCAGTTGAAGGTAGCGAATTTAATACAATGTTTCCTCGATGAAGGTGTCCAATCAGAATGTTCTTAACCTCTCCAATGATTAACACGTGTCTCTTCAAAAAATAATTTTCAATTCACAATAGTAAAAACTTATTCGCAATAGTCAAAACTTAATTCACAATAGTGTGGTGAGATCCTCTAATTTCGATTGTGGTGAGATTCCTAATTTGGTGTTGCCACATATATATATTTGTGATCAGCTCGACGAGACGAGTTGATGTAGCCATGTCCGTCTGTCCGTCTTCTCGCAAAACTAGCCCCACAGTTTTTGAGCTAGAGAGCTGAAATTTTATACATAGGTTTCTTTTTACCAAACGCTGAACGGAGGAACAGACGATCGGCTACGTTGGTTTACATATCAATGTAATACCGCACAATGTGTTCAATCTTTTAACTCTCTTTATGGTTATGCGTGCTCATTGCATTTCATTAATATTATTACATATTTGTATACTTTTCACGCAGTGAATAGCATTATAACTTTCTCAAGAAGTTTGTAACACACGGAAGGAGACATTGGAGATATCATAAAGTATATATATTCTTGATCAGCTCGACAAGACGATTTGAGTCCGTCTGTTATTATTAACAAAATTTTTTTGTTTCTTGTACTACCAAAATTTGGATACTTTAAATATCTGACCCATGTAAATTTCAAGATCCTAGGATTATTGGATAGCTTAGCTCCCATACAACAATGTGATATTTTTGTATACACGTAAAGGGTCTTACAACTTGTTCATAGCCGAATATAATCTTCTTTCTTGTTCTTGTACGTATCGTTTCATTTCGAATGTTTCGCGTGTAAACGAACAATGCATATAGCACCTATTCAGAGTGAGTAATTAAGTAAAACAAAAAGTTCTTGTCTCTTGAATAGTGAAATGTGTTAAAGCTGTTAAAATATGAAAAGATTAAAAATTAAAGTACAAAAATTATATACTAAGTATAATGTCCGCTTATAGTCGTTGAAAGGACAAATTTAAATATGAAGACTTTAAATTTTATCATGGATATGGTCAAACGTCTCCTACAATTGGAGAGATACGAGATGAGTACCAGCGACTGGACCAACATTCGCTGCCAACACTAGTCGCACAAGTAAAAATGTTTTGTGATTATGTTCCTGATCAGCGTTGTCGTATAATTATCACAGCCATTAATGCACAGAGCTTGGTCGCGCACTCAGAAGACATCTCTACCGATTCCACCATTAATCGGTCTGACTATTTGGCAATTAGCGAGACGTGGATGGAAGATTTCAAGCCAATGCAGTTGCCTGGCTTTGATGTGAAATCATATTGTAACACCGCCAAGGGCAGACAAATTACAACTACATCATCAGCGGCGTTGTCATCATCATCACATCGTATAGCCGGTGGAGTCGCCATATATCGCAATATGAATAGGTTTACTGATTGCAACGAAATTGACATTTCCGAGATGAAAAAAAGTAAAAGTAACAGTCTTGAATCTTTAAATCTGGAATCTTTAAATTTATACTCGGCTGTGTATACATCCATCCGGGCACAGCGTTACCAGAAATTAAGCCTTGTATGTTACGAGCTCTAATGAAATATTCTAAAAACATGATTAAGACTATACCTGAACACGAATCAGATCTCACTACACCAATCATGATAGTCGGAGACTTCAATGTTAATGTCACATAAGATTGCTCATTGCCGGACTTCATGTTAAGTGAGTTCAATTTATCTCATATTGAAAGTACTTCAACTACGTTAGGCAATAGTTGTATTGATTTAACGTTTACAAGAAATCTCGATGTATCATGTATGCCATATGTTTCATATTTTTCTTATCACAGACCAATCCTACTACTATTATAAAGGCGAAAGTTTGTAAGTATGGATGTATGGATGTTTGTTACTCTTTCACGTAAAAACTACTGAATGGATTTGAATGAAACTTTACCACAATATAGCTTATACATCAGAATAACACATAGGCTATAGCTTATACATCAGAATAACACATAGGCTACAATTTTTGAGGTTTTTAATGTGAGGTCGTAAAAAAAACACATTTTTTGCGCTTACATTGCAAACGCTGACTGAATCCTACAAGATAGATCAAAACAATTTACTACAGTATTGTACAACTTAAAAAGGTCTACAAAAAAGTCCGTGATGGTATATGTTTATCTCTTAAGAGTAACCCACAATAACCATTTTTTATCCTTTACTTTGTACGAGAAATAATGGCTTATTTACGAAGCGATTTTAAGCAATACAGTATTAATCCTTATCCAATTAAGTATCTTAAATACATTTTGCATTTAATAAAGATCAATATGGCTTTTTACAGCATGTAAATTAAATAAATATTTTCGAAGATATCACAGATTAAAATACTTTTTAGAGTTAATTTTAAAGAATAAGTTTTTTTTTTGTAATCTTGATAAAGAATTTATTGTAAAAAACTGCGCTAAGTTTTATTTGATGATTTTACGAATTACTTCATTGATAATTCAATTACTATATAGATAGGTTATTTACCGTTAATTATAACAAATTATATAAATAGGTTAATTATAACGAATTACTTCACTTCATTGACAATTGAATTACTATATAGATAGGTTAATTAAATAGGCAAGGATTGCATTAAAGTACAATCATAACAATAACTACCGTACTGTATTTTTTGGAAGTATAGAAACAACACGTACTTAAGAATTATGCCGAGAAAGCGTAAGTCTAATCTTTCCCAAAGCTCTAATAAAGCTCGAACTATGAAAGTAGCTAGACTTAACGAGACGTTTCCACAAGCCGAACTGCGAAGGCTTAAACAAGCAGAGCGTGAGGCAGCTCAAAGAGCTGCTGAGACACCAGAGCAGTCCCAAGATAGACGTCGACAGCATGCTGAGTATCTAGCATCTCAACGGGCTGCAGAGACACCCGAACAGTCTCAAGCTCGACGTCAACAGAACGCTGAATATCTGGCATCTCAACGGGCTTCTGAGACACCCGAACAGTCCCAGGATCGACGTCGACAGCATGCTGAGTATCTAGCATCTCAACGGGCTGCGGAGACACCCGAACAGTCTCAAGCTCGACGTCAACAGAACGCTGAATATCTGGCATCTCAACGGGCTTCTGAGACACCCGAACAGTCTCAAGCTCGGCGTCTTCAGCAAGCGACTTACATAGGGTCCCAAAGAGCTACTGAAACTGTTGAAGCTGCTGAAGCTCGCAGACGCGCTGTTGCTGAAAGGGCACAACAGCGACGATTAATATTTACAAGAAACGCGTGGGGAGTATTCGATAAAGCTGCATTTGAGTACGATGAAACTCTTGATTACGAAAGCCACAAGCTTATAAAAATAGAAGCGATGAATAAAGAATGCAGATTTTGCGGTGCTCTTAAATGGAAAGAGGAAGCTGCAGGCATGTGTTGTTCGGGAGGAAAAGTAGTTCTTCCTTCAATAGACGAGCCTGTTGAACCTCTTAAAGAACTTTTTTCAAATGAAACAGATGAGTCTCGCCATTTTTTAAAAAACATAAGAAAATACAATACATGCTTCCATATGACATCTTTTGGAGCTGATAACATTGTGTCGATGCCAGGATTTTGCCCGACTTTTACAATCCAAGGGCAAATATACCACACAATTGGCTCTTTGCTTCCTGCTGCTAATACGCAACCAAAATTTTTGCAAGTTTATTTCATGGGTGATGAGGAAGCACAAGTTGATAGGCGTTCTGAGTACGTACCAGGTGTGGAAAGAAACACAGTTCAAAAAATACAAAAAGTTCTACATGATCACAACGTTTTAGTGCATGAATTTAAAATGGCTAAAGATAGAGTGACTAGCGATAATTACAAGGTCGTGATACACCCAGATCGTGTACCACGTGGTGAACACGAAAGACGATTCAATGCCCCGACCACAAACGAAATAGCTGCCGTAGTAGTTAGTACTGAACAAACTGCGTCTCGGGACATTGTTATTCAGGCGCACGATGGCCGGCTTACTAGAGTTCCGGACACTCATAGATTTTATGATGCTCTCGAGTACCCGATAATTTTTTGG
This sequence comes from Amiota communis, assembly GCA_037043315.1. Classification (NCBI taxonomy): domain Eukaryota; kingdom Metazoa; phylum Arthropoda; class Insecta; order Diptera; family Drosophilidae; genus Amiota; species Amiota communis. The sequence continues at coordinate 1,793,130 of JBAMAV010001329.1, read as the reverse complement.
AAAGGACAAGAGGGGTACAGTTTTGATATTCCTCAGACAAACCCAGTTACAAAACAGCCTATACCGAACAAAAAAGTGTCGTGCAAAGACTTTTATGCGTATCATATGATGGTACGTCGCAACAATTTTAATTTATTGCTTCGATGTAGGCTTCTCTTTCTTCAGTTTTTGGTGGACATGTATGTCAAAGTGGAGAGTGAGCGCTTAAGGTTTATTGCTTTAAACCAAACAAAACTGCGAGCAGAAAATTATATACATTTACAAGACGCGGTCAGGAATGATGCGGATTTAGATCCAAACAATTTGGGTCAATTGGTAATACTCCCATCATCATTTGTAAATAGCCCGAGATATCTTCATGAGTACACGCAGGATGCGTTCACATACGTGCGTAACTACGGGAGGCCTGATCTGTTTATTACAATGACATGTAATCCCGCTTGGCCAGAAATTACTAAAGAGCTCATTCCAGGTCAAAATGCAACAGACAGACATGACTTAACAGCCAGGTTATTTAAAATAAAAGTACAAAAATTGGTTGCTCTACTTACAAAAGGTAAAATATTTGGAGATATGAAGTGTTTCATGTACTCGATCGAGTGGCAAAAAAGAGGTCTGCCTCACGTGCACTTACTGCTGTGGTTGACGGAAAAATTACGCCCCAACCAAATTGATGAAGTCATAAGTGCGGAGATACCAAATCCAGAAAGTGATCGAAAACTCTACGATACTGTAACCAAAAATATGATTCACGGTCCCTGTGGTGCACTAAATCCGTCATCACCATGCATGAAAGAAGGAAAATGCACCAAAAAGTATCCAAGGGCGCTTTTAAAAGATACTCAAACTAACGACAAAGGCTATCCTTTGTACAGGCGTAGAACACCAGGAGATGGCGGCCGTACGATAACTCTAAAAACCCGAGGTGGAACACAGGAAGTATTGGTTGACAATAGCTGGATTGTCCCATATTCTCCTCTTCTGTCTAAAATTTATAACTGTCACATAAATGTAGAGTTCTGCAATACGGTACAGGCGATAAAATATATTTGTAAATATATAAACAAAGGCAGCGACCAGGCTATTTTTAACATTCGACAGCAAGGGAATGTTAATATTGACCCGAGAGATGAGGTGCAAACGTATCGAGCCGGTAGATATGTTAGTAGTAATGAAGCAGCGTGGCGGATCTTGGGTCTGCCTCTGCATGAAAGACACCCAACAGTCACTCACCTTGCGGTTCATCTGCCTAATGGTCAGCGGATTTACTTCACTGAAAACAATTTTAGAGAGAGAATGGCCGCACCACCTAAGACGACACTAACTGCATTTTTCCTGCTTTGCCAAAATGACGCATTTGCAAAAACATTACTTTATGTTGACGTACCCCGCTACTATACATGGAACGTGTCGTCGAAAGAATGGAAACGTCGTTTACAAGGCACACCTGTCGACGGCTGGCCAGGTGTGAAGGCAGGAGATGCTCTTGGGCGCATTTACACAGTGCATGTTAGTAACTTCGAATGTTACTGTTTGCGAATGCTGCTGAATGTAGTACAGGGCCCCACTAGCTTTTTGGATCTAAAAACAGTTGACGGCCAAGAACTTGAAACTTTTCGACAAGCGTGTGAGAAGTTGGGGTTGTTGGAAGATGACAACCACTGGGATGCCACAATGGAAGAGGCAGTGCTGTGTCGCTCTCCTTCGCAAATAAGAGAACTATTTGCAATATTGATATGCACTTGCGGTTTATCCAATCCCCTTCAACTATGGGATAAGTATAAATCTGCATTATCGGAGGATATCTTGCATAGATTTGAAAGGATGGATCAAGTCAACAATGATCTATGTTTCAATGAAGCACTGAGACATATAGAGGACAAAATAATAACGATTTCCGGTAAGAAATTGTCTGACTTCGGTATGCCTACACCAGAGCGTCGAGGAGAGTTGTCGACCGATTTGATCAAAGAGCTAAGCTACGATATTGCTTTATTAGACGCTCAGGTCAGCGAAACTGAACCACGCCTGCTACCCGAACAAAAAAACATTTATAACAAAATATTACAACGAGTTGAGCTTGACAAAGGCGGCCTTTTCTTTCTTGACGCCCCGGGCGGTACAGGTAAAACATTTTTGCTTAATTTGCTTCTAGCAAAAATTCGTAAGGACCGTAAAGTTGCATTAGCGGTGGCTTCCTCTGGGATCGCTGCAACATTGCTGAGCGGTGGACGAACGGCACATTCGGTTTTTAAATTACCTCTTAATCTGGCGAGCGAAGAAACCCCAACGTGCAACATCAGTAAGAGCAGTGCCCGTGGCGCCCTCTTGCAACAATGTATGCTGATCGTGTGGGACGAGTGCACTATGTCACACAAACGCGCCATTGAGGCGCTTGATCGCTGTCTACAAGATATTCACAGCAATCGAAAGTTGATGGGTGGTGTGGTAGTGTTATTGGCAGGGGATTTTAGACAGACTTTACCTGTTATCGAGAGAGGCACTGCAGCAGATGAAATTAACGCATGTCTAAAAGCCTCATATCTGTGGTCTAAAGTTGAAAAGCTTTATCTTACCACTAACATGCGAGTCCAGTTATTCAGCGATGTCGAATCAGGAGCATATGCTCAAAAACTACTAGAAATTGGTGAAGGCCACCTAAACACCGACCAAGAAGGTATGGTTCTTTTCACACAGCAATTTTGTCATGCTGTGGAGACAGAAAACGAACTTATTGAACAAGTTTTTCCGAATCTGCAACAAAATATTCTTGACGAAAATTGGTTGTGTGAAAGAACCATATTGGCACCAAAAAATGAGACTGTTGCGAAAATAAATAAAAAAATCTTGGCCGAAATAAACAGCGAAACATCAGTGTATAATTCCATTGACACAGTTATGTCATCCGATGACACTACAAGTTATCCCGTAGAGTTCCTAAACTCTTTAGAGTTGTCCGGGGTGCCATCACACAAGTTGGAATTAAAGGTAGGTGTACCCGTTTTGTTAATACGTAACCTGGATGCGCCAAGATTATGCAACGGTACTCGGTTGCGAGTTACCGAATTAGGAAGGCATATAGTGAAGGCTACAATTTTAACTGGAGAAGCCAAGGGAGACAATGTTCTTATACCGCGCATCCCAATCATACCCAACAACTTGCCATTCAATTTTAAACGCCTGCAGTTCCCATTAAAAGTCGCATTTTCAATGACGATCAACAAATCGCAGGGTCAAACCTTGAAGGTAGCAGGCCTACATTTGGGCACGCCATGTTTTTCTCACGGTCAGCTCTATGTGGCTTGCTCACGTGTTTCCAAAGCGAAGAATCTGCATGTTTATGCTGAAGGAAAAAGATCGTTAAATGTAGTTTATAGGAGCATACTGCAGTAGCTACCTATAGGCTTATGATTAGGGCTCTGCAGTGCTTAGTTACCGTATTTCTTACTTATTACTAGAAGACGGGACGAACCTGAAGTCCACGCGAACGAAGTCGCTGGCAAAAGCTATATATCATATGCAAGAAGTAAAAAGCGGTTATTTTAATATTACAGACACTTCAATTTTATTTATCTGTATAGATTGAATACAGTTTTTATTGTTACATCTATACAGATAAATAAAATTGAAGTTGCTGTTTGTAATATTAAAAGAACAGATTTTTACTTCTTGCATATATGAATATATATCCAGTACATATGCCAAAATGACATTTTTTACAATTTTTGTCTGTCTGTCTGTCTGTCTGTCTGTCTGTTTGTTCCCGCTAATCTCTGAAACGGCTGAACCGATTTTGACGGGACTTTCACTGGCAGATAGCTGATGCATTAAGGAGTAACATAGGCTAATTTTATTTTAGATTTCTATTAATATAAACAATATTCCGCGCGAAGTGAAGCGGGAAATCGCTATAAGAAATATGTCTAATACTTATATCAGCGAGCGAAGCCGCGGGCACCCAACTAGTTATTAATAAAATTATAATACAGTACCTAATTATTTGTTTACTTAATCCTGAGCCTGACGAAGAGAAATTTAGCCATCACAAAAAAATGATTGTAACTCACATAGACGTGTCCACGCAAAACAGACGGCCGTGTCCACGACACAGCCACACACATTATTTCTGATTACTTGGCGTTCACTGTGACTGTAAAATTAACAAAATCATTCACAATGCACTATGGTTTGTTTTTGCAAATTTTTGGAAACAAAACGTAATTTATATTAAGTATTCTTAAAATACATACTTCCGGTATAATGAATTCATAAATATTTTTTTAAATTTTAGCGGACTTTCAAAGTCAGATGTTCGGTCAGCTGCTTTTTGTAGTAAAAAAGACGCGAATTTTTTGTGAAACTTTGCGCTTATACAAATTTAACATGTGTGATTAAAAAGTGAAAATTAATAATGGAAATTAAAGATCAAAAACCGAAAAAGACATTTTTTTGTACTTGTTAAAAGTTATTTCTGTGTACTATTTGTTATGTCTTAAAATAGGAAAAACACAACCAACGTGACCGTGTATTGTGGAGTGAAAACTAATTTTCTGCCAATTTGTGCCAAAATGTAATTATGTGAAATTACAGCCAAAAATATGTATATAATCGTGTTGTTAATACTTTTTGCGACTTCTCTGGATATCATTTAATTTACAGCTAAGTTCGAGTTCTGGCATTCAACACTGCTTGATGTTGGAATGACAATAATCGGAAAACTAGTGCAACTGTAAGCTGGATTTTTGAACAAATTCATGAATTTCAAATAAACAATGAGAAAAGAGATAAAATGAACAAAAAAATTAAAAGCTTTGAACTCTATATTAAAAACAAATTTGCAAAAATCTAGTTGCAACATATGTTAATTCAAGGCAAAGCATTCAAAATGGCTTGCCTCTAGCATGATAATTTCAATTGATCGTCATTTTGAGTTCGCAAATAAAGTTGGTCGCCCAAAAATCGCTTGTGAAAACACAGGTTCTCGGCTGAAAAGGAAATTAGCCGCAGAACTTTCGGAAGGAAATAATAACTCAACGGCTTTAGAAGTTTAGTAACAATAAAAGAATGAAAAGACAGAAGCAATTAAGAACGCAGAGAGAAAAACGTGAAGTGGTTTTAATTTTGTTTGTTTTGATTTTGCTAATTAAATTAATTTGATGCTAAGCAAGTTAAATAAATACCTTCAATTACTGCAGAAAAAGGAAAATCGTTCCACCCGGGTGTCCCACGACACCTCTGTGACTTTTTTGCTCGTCACTGAATGACGCTAGTGTGCGGATTCTTCTAAAGTTAGGCAGTACTGCTCTACAGTATCTAATCGCCAAACTTTAACTGTAAACGAAAAATATTACCAACTCTATCTTTTGGCCGTGTGATCTATCTAGAGTCTTTAACCCTAACAGGCGAACATTAAAAGATAAGAGAAATTAAGTTAACACTATATTATCGGTACCCCACAAATTTTAATTCAATATTAAAATATTAAGAAAACAACTTGTCAAAATCAAACAGTATGAAGCCGTATGGAGTGATGACTCCGAAGTTAAATTCGCACCACTGTTACTACAGCTATCTTTGAATCTCCGAGCGTTAACATATTTGAAGCAAGTTCCGTAGGATAGATTTTGCATCAGTGTCGATACATACTTATTTTATTTTTTTATCACATAAATTTAATAACCCAACACAAAAGAGGCAAGTAGACCTTTTGCCCATCACGAAGATTCGTCCTCAGAGAATTGCAGCTAGATATGGCAGGGAAATTCTTAGTTTTATCAACGGTGACGATGATTGGATGAAAAAGATGTTAACACAGGCATTAACAACCAAAAAATCAGCCAAAATTTATTATGAAATTGATAAAAAGCTCATGCTCCAAATATTAAATTATTTATTTGACTTATGTTTAGAGTAGAATCAGTATTCATATTGCATATCAACATTGACATCGGGAAATGTGAAAATTATCAAAAGCAAAAGTGAAATATTCATAAAGCCTAAAAGTATCCTAAAAAAAAAAAAAAAAAAAATATCACCAAAGTATGAAACAAATTAAATCACAAAGCTTCTAAAACTGTGCGCATATTGTAGCACACGTTTCTTGTATGCAGTTCCATCTCATTATTGTTGTAGTAAAAGTAATAAAGTATATGTATGTATATACCACAAGATTTTGGAAATGTTGCAAATTTGTCTAAATGTTATAAACTCTATATGCAAGAGCAGGAGTTGAATAGCTTTACTCTATCTTTGGGTATATTTAGAAAAATATTTAAAAGACTAACATTGGTTTAAAAAATATTTAGAAGCAACGGAGAAGGAAAAGGCATTGAACTCAAAAGAATTTAAAATTCATTTTAGCATCAAAAATTAAATTAAGGCCATATTTCTAGAGGACCAAAGAACTGTTATTAAACATTTTCATATAAAAGGCTTAACAGCAAAGGAAATAAAAAATGAGTTGGATTTAGTTCACGGCATCAGCACATCTGCTCCTTCACTTCCAACTATTTATAACTGGTTAAATGAATTTAAACGCCCTGGTGAGGTGAATAAAATCCATGATATGGTGTTAAGTGATAGAAGATTGAAGTTGAGTGAGATAGTTGAGGTTACAGGGATATCAAAAGGTAGCGTCATTTCTATTTTACATGAAAAATTGTGTATGAAAAAGATTTCGGCAAGATGGGTGCCGCGTTTGCTCACAGTCGACAATAAACGCAATAGATAAACGTCTAACTAAGTGTATAAAGTTCCAAGGAGATTATGTTGAAAAATAAAAAAAAAATTGATTTAATGCTTTTTTCTAAGGACTTATTGACCCACCTCGTATTTACAAATTTTCGACAACCAAGAAATCACAGAAGAACTAAGCCTGTATTGCGACAGCTGTCCTGGCCAAAGTCGTAACAAGGCGGTGTTGGCAATGTTTGCATACTTATAAAACTCTTCAAAGAGTCTTTTATAAAAAACCAAACCATATGGGCGCCTAGTGAATGACCCGCGCTTATTCGAAACTCACGCACAAATCCATCTAACTACGAATGCGTTGAGTTAAATCACACAGACTTCCAAAAGTGGAAATTATTTGCAAATTAATTTTTTTAAATAAGTAATGATTAATGTTTATCGTCGAGTGCAGCCGCAAGCGCGGATAACTAATATTTGCAATAATTAAAATGAAATAAAAAAGTTAAATAACAACAATTATTCGAGTGTAACAATAATAATGAGCGAACACAACGCACCTGAGTCAGGATGTAGGCTTTCCAACCACGGGTACTTCACAATCTGCTCGCAGTCAGAAGAACCAAGCTCCACCGAGCCCAACACAAACAACAACAACTTATGGAGTCCGCAGTGTACATCACCTATGATGATGCTTTCTTCACTTCCAATCACAACAACATCAACAACCGCTACTACGACGTTTGCATCAATAGCAACAACAACAACTACACATTCAATGTCCACATTGCTCACTGCATCGACTTGGGTACCTATCTTTAATACAGTCCAGAGAAAAGCAGCATACATATCCAGCACAAACGGTAAGGAAATTTTAAATGTTACTAACTCTGTCCCTTTTACAGCAGCACGCCAAATTGCTTCAGCTACTCACCTTAACAAAAAACTAACGGAAACAACTATCCCGCACAAAAACGATACCGCAAAATCAAAAAGTTCGGACCTACGGATGGGGGCAAGGTTTCTGGCAAATGAACAAGGAGTTTCACGCTCAAGACCGTCCATACGTGGTGAGGAGCCACATCCTGTCAGAGGTGTCCCTGCTGTTTGTAACGAAAAATGGCGGATCTAGAGAGGTAAACTCGATAAAACCCGCAATCCCGGGTGTCGAACGACCGTGCCCATGGGATGAATGGCACTGCGTGAGTGTGCCTTAGTACGGTGGACTCTGGATACCTGGCGACCTCCGGTTTCATTTTTAGCCTTGCCGGGGTACGGGGGGCTATGCCCCGGTGGACCTACTCTCCCCTACACTCGTGGGACCAAAAACATGAATTCAAATAATAAAAACACAAAAATACACTTTACAAAACAAAATGAAATGGAGCTCGGGACGAGCTCTGAGGACGTGCTACTGGCCTCAAGGCAGGAGCTAATCACAAGCACAAGGCAAGCTGTAGCGCAATCAACAGCACCCAAAACAACGTCGGTAGCTACATGTTGTAGTGAAAAACCGACAACATCAACAAAAGCGGCTAAGGATAGCGCCAGCCGTAGCGGATCCAAGAAAAAAAGAGGCAAATCGGAAGCGATGGTCAGGAAGAACATGTACCAGAAAGCTCGATTCATCCTAAGCAAGATTGCTAAGAATGAGGAGAGTGGGACGGTACACGAGTTCGACCTCGCGGACAAGGTCAAATACCAGGCCGAGTACGAGGAGTACGTGGCCACTCACGCAAGCCTGTGAAGGCGACTAAACGTAATCGGTCTCAGGACGAGACCATTACAAATGCAAGGGAAAGCTAAGTCGCCAAAACTACTAACGAGGAAGGCCCCTCAGTACGTGCCAAGATGCTTTTTAGCGACGTAGCTCGGGTTGAGCTTACGGTGGCACTAATTGATGAAGTCACTAACGGTGGTAAGAAGGTGTTAGAGAAGTGGGTGGAGATTGAACCCAGGTTAACGGAGCTGGTGATGGAACACCTCCTCTCTGATCTGGACTCTTCACCACCCGGTTTCGAATCTTCTGAGGTACTCCGTGGCTGCAGGGTGATCAGGTGCGATGATCGAACGTCTATGGAGTTCCTGGGTAATTGCATTGCTAAGATCAGCAATGTTTGGGAGGGCTTAAGGCTTAAGCTCATCCCGGCTCGGGACATTCCAAGGTGGCCGAGAGCTCGCATTTGGTTACCTGTCATGAAGCTGGATCACGGTAAGGTACTACAGCATCTGCAGCGACACGCCCATGAGTTATTGGGCTGTAATAAAAGACGAAGGTCTGCTCCGCTCCATCAACGAAGATTCAGGTAAGGGGCTGGAGAAGTCTGACAACAAGTTGAGGTTTGGCGTAAGGTACGCCAAGCTTAAGGTTTTCCGGCCGTCAGACAAAGAGCCTGATGATATGCAGGTTGCCAACAGGCTGATGGACGACCTGGTGCTTCAGGATGAAGCCACCAGTATACCAAAGAGACCTTCCGATGCTGAAATTCGTGCAGATTAATCTTAAGCATTCTTCTATTCTCGTCTTCCTAGCTGAGGATGACGTTGTCATCTGCATCGTCCAAGAGCCTTGGGTCAGAGGCACTGACATTCTAGAGTTTAAAAACAAAAGGTTCAAACTTCTGTACACTTAAGTAGGTGACAAGCCTAGAACATGTATTTTAGTTAAAAACATTATCAATGCTTTCCTTTGTCCTCAATTCTGCACAGGTGATTTGACAGTGGTAAAAGTCAAAGTGGCAGATAGAAAAGACATGGTGGTAGCATCCGTCTATATGGCGCACAACAGGGATGCACCTCCGGACGAGGTTGTGCAGTTGTCCGCCAGTGCAACATCTACCAACACTACCCTACTCCTGGGATGCGACCCCAAGGCACGCCATACGCTATGGGGAAGCACCGAGGATAACGAAAGGGGTGAGTCGCTTTTTAATTTTATGAGTAGTTCCAGTCTGCTACTTTGCAATAGAGGAAATACTCCAACCTTCACATTCCCTAGTACAGAAGGCTTCCCGGGGTGGGAAGAGGTACTAGATATAACTCTTCTGTCCGAAAATTCAGAGGTTCAGGTTGAAAACTGGAGAGTTTCCAACAAAAGATCTTTCTCGGATCACAGTTGGCTACTCTACAATTTGAATTTGAGGACAACGGATTCTGTTCCATTTAGAAACCCACGCAAAATAAAATGAGATGATTTTACAAGGGTAGCTAAATCGAAACCTTTATATGCTCAAACATTGACTCCAGGGACGAAATTGAAGGGGGGTTAAATATCTTGAGGAAGCTTTCGGCAAAGCATACAAGATATCCTGTCCGATTAGAAGCAGCCATAAAAGTTTCCCACAGTGGTGGAACGAAGAGCTCACGAAACTCAGAGGGAAACCGAGAAAGCTCTTCAATCAGTGTTACATGGATAATAACTGGCAAGTCTACAAAGACTGTCTCAAAACTTACAAAAAAGCCATCAGGAACGCCAAAAATAATGGTTGGAAGGAATTTTGTGAGTCGATCGAGTCTACTTCTGTCTCAGCAAGATTAGGAAAGGTTCTGGCCAAGGAACGGGTAAATCCCTCTTTCTTGAAAAAGGAAGATGGAACATGGACAGAATCATCTGCTGAGACACTTGACCTCCTACTCAAAACACATTTCCCCGACTGGGAAGATGCGACAACCGATTCGAAAGTACCCGTACGGTTACGGCAAACTTCACGATACGTTGATTCGATCTTCACAGAGGACAAGATCACGTACTCAATCAATACGTTTTTGCCCTATAATTCGCCTGGCATGGACGGAATTCTTCCGATAATGCTACAGAAGCTACGGGACAAGCTAGTTCCGTGGCTAAAGTTGATTTTTAGGGCAACACGCATACCTCAAGGGTAGATCTACGGAAACGGCTCTACATGAGGTTGTCCGCACGGCAGAGAGCAATAAAACAATACTCTCTCGCAGCATTCTTAGATATAGAGGGTGCTTTCAATAACGTTAGTACACGTGCTATCCAGGATTCTCTAGCTAGGATTGGCGTAGAGGAAGACATTGGGGAATGGATAGTTAACATGCTTAAAACCAGAACAGTGCAGTCAGAGTTAGGAAACTCGACTCTAACCAGATATGTCAGTAGAGGGACACCACAGGGCGGGGTAATCTCTCCACTGCTGTGGCTGTTAGTCATAGATAACATTCTCCAGGTTTTAGATGAGACAGGGGCAAGGGTAGTCGCCTATGCGGACGACGTTGTGATCATGGTACCAGGGATGTTTCCTAGTGTGATAAGCAACATCATGCAGGGAGCTCTGGGGAGCCTGTTAAAATGGGCCACAGGATGTGGTCTTAACGTTAACCCAAGCAAGACGGAACTGATGCTTTTCACAATGAAAACCAAAATACCGACTTTCCCCCTTCCTCTTCTGAATGGACAACAGCATCATCTTTCCAACAAGGCCAAGTACCTTGGAGTTATGCTGGACGCAAAACTCAATTGGAGATTCAATATAGAGCAACGGGCTAGGAAAGCCTCTGTGGCCTATTACTCTTGCAGAAGATTGCTTGGTAAGAAATGGGGCCTACGCCCTAAAATAACAGCATGGATGTACACAGCGATAGTGCGTCCGATTCTTACATATGGGGCAATTGTTTGGCTAAAACAACAGACTATATAGTGGCGCACAATAGCTTTGAGAGCGACTTCAAGGTAAAATTTCCTACCAGGATGGAATGGAAAGAGAACAACTTTCAGAGTGTTTTTGACATTTCAATCTTCACGGATGGGTCGAAGATGGAATGCGGTGTAGGAGCAGGGGTGCACTCACCACAAATAAGCTTACACCACACTTTCCGGCTACCCGACGAGGCCAAAATCTTTCAGGCGGACGTCCTTGCCATTAGGGAAGCATGTCGGCTGGCCAGAAATAATGTACCGGAAGGTCGTAAGATAGCTATTTTCGTTGATAGTCAGGTGGCACTCAAAGCACTGCAATCCACCACTGTGAAGTCGAAGCTGGTTAAGGAATGCAGGTCGACGATGAGCGAGCTAAGTCGTCAAGCTGATATCACTCTCTTATGGGTTCCCGGCCATAGGAACATAGAGGGGAATGAGATGGCTGTCGAATTGGCTCGTTTTGGTGCTTTTCTTGATGTATCGTTGGCGGAACAGGTCGATTCCCCTGGCGGTCGTCAAGAGGAGTAACTTCCTGTTTTTCCGCCAGCTGACTAACAGACGGTGGAAAGATCTTGAATCCTGCAGAGCGGCACGTGCTACCTGGCCTTGTTCAACGGAAATAGGTCTTTTATACTCATTAACAGAAGACGCTCGGATACCGCAAGGTGGCTTTTACCGGTCACTGGTGTGTAAGGATGCACGCGGAGAGACTTGGTATTCCGTTTAGAAGTCATTGTAGGAGCTGCGGAAACGAAGAGGAAAAGGAGGCACTCACCCACTTTCTATGTCAATGCCCAGCCTTGGCAAAGACTAGAAATAAGTTTCTGGGCAAATACTTCATCGACAATCTCTCGGACTGTTCAGTCACATGCCCAGGTTATTTACTGAAACACATAAATTCGACAGGTTGGATTCAGTAATACTGATTGCGTTCGGCGAGGAAGTGGTATCAAAACGGCACTTTAGTGCTAATTGTGGCTCGTTGTGGACTATACGAGCCTGCCACGGAAACCAACCAACCAACAGACTGGAATTGATGGCTATGTACAGATGAAACGGATCCTCAGTCCGCAAAAATCAAGCTCTGGTAACAATTCCAAAAAATCGAATACCTCAACTACCCCAACACACGACAATAAAAGAAAATAGATTTGCAGTTCTAAGCAAAGACAATGATCTCACAGATGTAGGAGCGGCCCCAAAAGTCAAGCATACCAAGCCTCCCCCAAATTCATATTTGTGAACGCAGTTCAAATATTCTGGTTTCACAGCTAGCGCAACTTATCGGCAACAACAACTTTCACATTGTCCCGTTAACCAAAGGCAAAGTACATGAAACTACACTAAGAATAATTACAAGATAGTTTCGAAATTCCTCACTGATGCCATCAAAAATTATTATACGTACCATTTTAAGAGCAGAAAGGGCTGATAGTGGTTATAAAAGGAATTGAAGCTGGTTTTGACACTAAAGAAATTAAAAATGCGCTTGTGGAAAAGGGTTCCCAACCAAGGTTGTGATCAACATCTTGAGTAGAAGCAAAATCCTGCAGCCCATATTCAAGGTCGAACTTTCTCATGATAATAAATCTGAGAATAGAAACCAGAACTACCCAATATACAATCTAGAATACTTGCTTCACCGCAGAATCTCTGTAGAGGAACCTCACAATCGCACAGACTCTGTGCAGTGCTCAAACTGTCAGAAATTCGGTCACACGAAATAGTATTGTACATTACCTTCTGTCTGCGTATCATGTGGTGACCTCCACGAGTCCTCATGCTGCACTATAAACAAAACGGACACAACGTCAAAAAAATACATTCACTTTTGGGGTAATCACACTGCGAACTATAGAGGCTGTCCAGTTTTTAAAGAACTGAAAAACCGAATGAACAAGCGCAAATCAACTGCCCGTAGCTGGCCCGAGATATCACACAAGCCACGATGCAAGACCCACTCACATTGCAAACTACCACTACCAACATTACTTTCGCATCCGCGTTGCGACCTGGTTTGCAACAAATACCCACCACAGAGCCAGAAAAAGTAACTAACACTGCCAAGAGTACACTTCAACTATCAACTATAAAATGAGCTCACGCATCAATATATACTCCAAACAACAACACCACCCACACCACATAGCTCTCTTGCTAGTTTTATACAATATATGTCTCAGACTATAGCAATAATGCAAAACATGCTTCAAGAGATACTAAAAATGCAAAATCTAATCTTACAAAAACTCCGTACTAAAAATGTCCTCATTAAAAATAACCTACTGGAACGCTAATGGTGTATCGAAACGCAAGCTTGTGCTCATAAAATACCTATCCGAGACAGAACCTGATTCGAGATACCAGGCTACTATTTCTACGCCACAAACCACCCTGATGGCAAAGCACATGGCGGAACGGGTATACTTATCAGAAAGCGAATAAAACAATATAAGTCGATATCAAACTCGCAGAATTATATGCAGGCTACGTCGATTGTCATTGAAACTTCAAATGGAAACTTGTCGCTTTCATCCGTCTATTGTCCACCCAGATTTTGACTATTATTTGACACCATAGGGTCCAAATTTCTTGCAGCAGGTGACTATAATGCTAAGCACCCCACTGGGGCTCTATTTGTAAGTCCTAAAGGAAAATAACTCTACAACACAATAATAAACCCGAGCAACAAACTCAACTATGCTTCTCCGGGCAGGCCTACAAATTCGGCAGCTGATCCAAATAAATTTCCCGATTAGGTCGCAAAATTTCTCGTAGTGTGATTTCAACGGAAACCCATGCTGAGCTCTCATCAGACCATTCCTCAGTCAAATTTCACTTATTGGAGCGTCCCGCAATAAGTGATCATTCTGTCATGCTTACTTCATTCTTTTATACTCAGGTATAAAAAATACGGCAGCTCCCACATATGTATGAGACCAAAACTTGATACCGGAACTGACATTGACAACTCACTGGAACATTTCAACATAACCATTGAGAGCGCTGCTGTTGCCACGACACCGATTGTACAACCTGGCCCTAAGTAAACTGTTATCTTAACTAGCGCGGAATTGAATGCTTAGTATTAGAAAAACGCCGGCTAAGACTCGAATGGCAGGTCAGTCGTTCTCCAGCAACTTTACAAAAGACTCAAAACTGCTAAAAAATACATTTAAACAATGCTCTCAAGACTGCGGATCGTAAAATTCAAAGGCACAATATTGAAAACCTTTCACCAACGGGTACCAAGTTCTCGATTTGGAGAGCACAAGACTGCATGAATCTACCAATTGCAGCTGACTGCCCCATTCGGAATCAAAACGGAAACTGGGAGCGATCTGACGAGGAAAAGGCTTCCACTTTTGCTAACCACCTCAAATCCGTTTTCCAACCAATTTTGCTAGAAACGGATTTCAGATTCTCCAATAGCCAAGTACTCAGTTTCCTAATAGCAGCGTACTTAAAACTAATACACGTGAGTTAAGAACGGCAATTCACAAGCAACTAATTCTAAAGAAAGCGCCTGGGTACAACCTGATCACCTAAAAGATGATTATTGAGCTACCAAACTGTGCAATATCATTCCTTGCAATGATTTTAAATACAATACTCAAACTAGGTTACTTTCCAGCACTATGAAAGAAGTCCGTAATAATCATGATCCCTATGCTTTCATATCGACCCATAGGTTTGCTCCCGGTGCTATCAAAATTTGAACAAAATTTTTATTAAAAAGCGCACACCACACGTAAACGCAAACAACATCATCCCCACACATCAATTCGGTTTTAGATCAAAACACAGTACAATCGAGTAAGTAAACCATGTCACCACGGAAATAAGAACTGCTTTTGAACACCGAGAATACTCTTCGACTATATTCATTGACGTTGCTGAAGCTTTCGACCAAGTATGGCATGATGGTCTCATTTACAATCCGGATAAATGTAAGCATGTGACATTCACTCTAAATTAGAGTGACTGTCCGTCTATCAACATTAATAACACCACTGTTCCACACTCAACTGAAGTCACCTACCTAGGAAACCATTTGGACAGACGATTCACCTGGCGGAGATATAATGAAGCTAAAAAAATGAACATGAAATAAAAGCCCTACACTGGTTCTTAAACCCAAAATCTGGTCTAAACCTCAAGCTAAAGGTGCTACTATATAACAGCATAATAAAGCCAATCTGGACATACGGTTCCCAGCTTTGGGGGAACGCTAGCTCAAGTAACGTTGAAGTCATCCAAAGAGCTCAATCGAAAATACTTCGCTTTTTAATAGGTACATATCGACCACAGGGTCCTTAACGTCCAACTAATTAAAATAGAACTGGCCTAACTGAAGCAGAAATAATAACTCAAACTCTCGCAACATCCTAATCCCACAGCTCGTACACTCTCACAAACGATCAACTACACGCGCCTACGTCGTAATGACTTTCCTGCCCCACGAACCTCAGAGGACCACGCAACATAGTAAAGTTTCTTCAGCTCATCACTAAGGGAACTTGTGTCAAAGACAAGTGATGGAACGGCAAGCAGCGAATAGTTGTGCGTTGAATATGAAAGTGGACGGTCGTGCAAGATGGGGCAATATATAAGTTAAGAATTCTTTTGTTTACTTCCTAATTATCATTAGTATCATCATTATCCTTATCATTATTCCCACACTATTTGCGATGACGCAATGTCCGCATGGCTGATGCAATATCCCAGTGTCCAAGCATAAGCCACAAAGACCTTTTTCGCTGACAGTGCACTTTCATGCACGTACGCCAACATAAAACAAAGGCTTCGAACATTTGAAGATCGAAGTGTTTGATCACGTACGCCAACATAAAGCTTAGCTTCGGACATCCGAAGTTTGAAGTGAGTTATATGCAATTTACACCAAAGCACATCAACATCAACATTGATACGTATCAGATTCGACACCAACCACAAGGAAAATGACGTCATTCAGGGATTGCTGTTGTTGTAGAATGTGATGGGGATCAATAGTAGCATCAAGAACTGATGTGCCGTGATATGAAAATTAATAATGGTCTCTCTAGACATTTTCTGGCAGTGCTGCCAAGTTTACCTAGTGCTTCCAAGTTTTTTTGTGTTTTTCCACCTGTCGCATCACAAAACAGCAGCTGATGGCTCAAATCATTGTTAAGTAACCCATAAATTGTCAATTTTTTTAAAAGAATTTAATAAAATAAGTATCAGGAATGAAAAAGGGAATTTTAAGAACTATTTGCAAATGTTGCAAAATGTTCTAAATCATGTATTTTTCACAAATTTTTATTTTTTACTTAACCAACGTGCTCGCAAGTTTCACGTGTGTGTATAACCAAAACAAAAAACAGCTGTTCGTGATGCAAAATATCTGGTGTGAACGAAAAACCACATCAACGTGATGTACTTTGATGTAAATTGCATATTAGTTAGTTCTTATGCAGACTCAGAGGAAAGCACATAGTGTTGATGTAGTTATAATAACTTAAATAAAACATAACATAAAAACTTCAAATGTTGAACATAGTGCTGCAATAATTATTACCCTTACCAAACCGCGAGCAGGCTCACCTTCTGACCCACGGAACAGCGAATTAAATTGCATATTTTTCTTGAAATGAATATAAGTTTTCTTGACAATTAGTCACACACCATTTTTTTTAAAAAAAATTTAACAAAAAAGAATATAACAAAAGGAAGGAAAAGAACATCAAGAATAAAATATCTATCAAGAACTAATAACAATAATATCAAAGCAAACAAATAAAAAACATAAACTTTTGGAACTTTGAATTGAACTAGTGATTTTCAGTGTAACAAAATAAAGAAAACAAAATAAAATGTGTGTTTGTTAATTATATAACAAAAAAAAAAAAAAAACAGAACTCTGACAAAGAATCTGTAACCATAACTGGGATTAATTTACAGCATTTTATATAATTTGTCAACAATAGCAACAAAAAAAAAAAAACAAAAACAAACGTGTTGTGTTTATTTTAAAAGAACAAACAACAATGAAAGAAAGAAAAGCATAAGTACACCTTGAATTACAACCTCATCATACGGAACGACATCAACATCACCATCAACATCAACCAAGAAGACATCAACATCACCATCAACATCTACCTAGAAGACATCAACAGCAATAACACCCCTCCAACAATGCAGCTAATAGTACCTACTGTAAGTTTAAGAATATAATAATCGTACAAAAAAATAATTAAAAATTGATACAAAAAATTATAAAATAAAAAATAAAACTAAAAATAATAATAAATTGAAGCCATACAACAAAAAAAGGGAATAAAATTACTGATAAGTTCGTACAAATTTAAGAAATTCTTTTATGCAAAATCTTATTGATACATTCAATAATCTTTCTTTGTCCTTTTAACAAGTTCCACCAGCTCCATCAAATCCAATTCAACCAACTAATTCCACCATGAACTTCACTGAAGTTCAAATCCAAGAGATATCCTGAATAGTCAATCTCTTCCTTTTCCTACCATTGACTTTACATGCAACATTAGTGAGTCCGAGAGAATACCTGACACTGTAAAAACTTTACGAGATTTCTCAGACAAGCCTGGAGAATTTAACTCTTGGCGCAAAGCCGTAGATAGAATCTTAACCTTATACGAACAGTACAAAGGTACCCCAAAATATTTTGCTATTTTGCATACAATTCGACATAAAATTATAGGAGAAGCCGATGCAGCCCTCGAGGCATATCGAACTCCACTAGATTGGAATTATATTAAAAAGTGTTTAATGTTGCATTACTCAAACAAAAGAGATATTTCAACTTTCGAGTATCAAATGACTATCTTGGTATAAGGTATCAATTTAATCACCGAATTTTACCAAAAGGTTTTCTGTCATTTGTCTTTAATTTTGGACAAAATAGATTGCTTAGATCTGAGCGAAAATGCTCTCAATGTCATGACCCATACCTTTTTTCGAGGTCTCAACGGAGATCTACCTCGCCTTTTGAGTGTAAAAGAACCAACTAGCTTACCACAAGCTTTGCACATGTGTTTGAAATTAGGTAATTCAAATTACCGTGTTAATTATGCAAACTCAAAGTGTCTTCCTTCAACCAAATTTTCACAACCATTCTATTCTGAACTCACCCAGCCAGCACTCTTCCCTAAGTCCTATCAGGGACAATATCGCCAACCATCTTCACAACAATATCGTCCACAGCAATTCCAACAATATCGTCCACAGCAACAATTCAAACTATATCGCCCACAACAACAATTCCAACAGTATCGCCTACAACAACAATTCCAACAATATCGCCCTCATTAATCGTTCTAACAATTTCGTCCACCGTATCGGCCGTCAGTATCGGCCTCAACAACAAAACTTTAGCCAACCACCATTTAGACCAACTCTTCCACCACCAGTACCCATGGATGTCGATTCCACTGTCCAATCCAATAAAAGACCAAACCAAAATACTTTCACAAGACCCCATACAATGTCTGCATAACAAACTAACAAACACCAAAGAATTTATTAAACAGAAAATATAATCTATAGTGATGAACAACAATACACTGGCGAAATAGCTTATGATGAAGAAAACCCAGTAGCTTAGGATCCACAAGGATATCCACAGGACTATCCCCAAGATTACAATACTGAAGAAACCTCCGAAAATATCAACACATCCTACAATGACAATATTATTTTTTTAGACTAGCTATCTCCACTCTTCCGTTTTATCCATTCAGAATGAAGAACGGGAACGGCTTAAATTTCTTTTAGACGCTGGATCAAACAAAAACTACGTTAAACCCGAATTCATAAGAAAACCAATCCCAAATGAGACAGTATTTACTGTAAAATCTGTTGCAGGTCAATCCGAAATAACCCAACATGCCAACATTAAGATTTTTAATGATGAAATCGGCGAATTGGAATTTTTCCTATTACCCGATCTGCAGACCTTTGATGGTATCATCGGAAACGCTTAAGGTCCTTAAAACCATAATTTATATTGACAACAACTACTTTACTTTACTCCAACAATACCAATATCCTCTTGAACAACTAGAGTTTGAATCAGTTGCTCACCTACAACTCCGATTAAATCATATGACACCAGAAAACGAAAAGGCTTTCAGGGAAATCATACATTCTTGTCCCACACTTTTCTCTGACCCAGATAAAAGTTTAACTTTCGTCACCAATGTAAAAGCTGAAATCCGTGCTAAAAGCGAACGACTAATCTATTCTAGGTCATATCCTTATCCAATAGCACTTAAATCCGAAATCGACAAACAAGTCGAAGAATTACTTCGATACGGTATGATCCCTCCAAATCACCATACAATTCTCCAGTATGGGTAGTTCCAAAAAAGCAGATGCTTCAGGAACAAAAAAATATCGTATGGTCATTGGTTGTAAGAAACTCAATGAAGACACCGTACCTGATAAATATCCAATCCCCGATATGAATACAATTTTGACTAGGGTCAAATAAATATTTCTCTACTATTGATTTGAAGAGCGGTTTCCATCAAATAGCTCTCACAGAATCAGATATTGTAAAGACAGCTTTCTCTGTGAATAACGCAAAATATGAGTTTACACGACTCCTTTTCGGTCTTAGCAATGCACCTTCGATTTTCCAGCGTGCGTTAGACGATATACTACGCGAACATATCGGCATAAGATGTTACGTTTACATCGCCGATATTATAATATTCACAAAAACTCTCCAAGAACATCTCGACAATTTACAAATCGTCTTCAATACTATTGAAAGAGCAAACCTTAAAATCCAACTTGACAAGTGTGATTTCATTAAAGATAAAATCGAGTATCTCGGCATAGTTGTCGGCCAAAATGGTATACGTACCAATCCCCAAAAAGTTAAAGCCATTGCCAAATTCCCTAAACCAAAAACATTACACAATCTTCGTTCTCCTAGGAGCAACAGGGCATTATCGTAAATTTATCCAAGGCTATGCTCAAATAGCTAAACCCTTAACAGAAATTCTACGAGGTGAAATGGGACGTTTCAAAGAAAACATTACTAAACCTTAACGAACAACAAACTAACGCATTTAAGCAATTACGCAATTGCTTAGTTTCAAAGGGTGTTATACTTCATTATCCCAATTTCGACAAACCTTTCGAATTAACAACGGACGCCTCTAACTACGCTCTTGGAGCAGTCCTTTCTCAGGAAAGGAAACCAATTTCTTTCCTTTCACGGACACTTGGGAAGTCCGAAGAACATTTTGCAGCAAACGAAAATAAAATGCGTGCAATCATTTGGGCTTTACAGTCCCTACGCTATTTTCTATACGGATCTAAAAAAGTTAAAATATTTACTGACCATCAACCACTCAAGTTCGCACTTAGTATTAAAAATACAAACGCAAAAATGAAACGTTGGAAAGCTCAACTTGAAGAATATAATCATGAATTGAAGCCCGGAAATACAAATGTCGTAGCAGATTTTCTTTCACGACCTCCAATAGCCAACTTAAATTCCTTGACAGCGATGGTCCACAGAAGTGACAGCTCCCCACAAAATTTAATAGCCTATACAGAACATCTAATAAATGTTTTTAAAAACCAATTGTTCATAGAAATCGG
Organism: Amiota communis; assembly: GCA_037043315.1. Classification (NCBI taxonomy): domain Eukaryota; kingdom Metazoa; phylum Arthropoda; class Insecta; order Diptera; family Drosophilidae; genus Amiota; species Amiota communis. Next base: position 1,772,144 of record JBAMAV010001329.1, on the reverse strand, counting down.
TGAAACACCGAACTATAAATTCAGAATAGTCTTCCCTACTTATCACCGACATACAATTATAGAAACAGAGTATATCGAAGAGGGGGGCTAAGTTTGTAACACTTCTGTGATGATTGTTGATTGTCTACGGGGCAGTGCAAACAGAGGCAAAAGGCTATATTGCTGAAAGCCTAAAGACCGACCATTGTGGTAAATAGCCACACCTGCACGAGGTGCCCCTGCTTTCAACTGAAAATGGCGGATCTAGAGATAAAACCCGTAATCCCAGGTGTTATTCGTGCCTATGGGATGAATGGCACTACGTAAGTGTGTCTCTAAACGGTGGCCTCCAGATACCGGCCACCCTCTGGTTGTAATTAAGCCTTACCGTAACACCGGGGCACTGTTGCGGTGGACTTGTATTCCTCTTTACTCGTGGGACCAAATGGCTGAGAAAAACAATAAAACCTTTATAAAAGAGGCAGTAGTGTCTAGTACAAACCAGGTCAATAGTGACCTTTCTGCGGAAATTGCAGAAGTGCTTTCTTTATCGCAAACGGATAAGGATAGCCTACCCAAAAGCAGCAAAAGCATTGTAATGGATGTCGACAGTATGGATATAGGTCCCGATGACAACCTTACAAAAGAGGAAGAGGATAATCTTCTCGACTCACCCACCCTTATCCCTAAAAAGACGGTAGATGGCGTCAAAAAGGTGCGGCTATGTGGTGCTGCTCGTAGACGCCTTAAACTCCATCCAAGCCGAGGGCATAGCATTGAAGAGGCTAGAGCACTTGCTCAAAAGCCAACTGCTCTGAAGCGTCAACGCTCTAGCAGTACCTCACCAAAACAAAGCGCACCTAAAAGAGCTAGCGTAGGAACTGTGGCAGTAACGGTAAATAGGACAGCTGTGTCCACTAAACCTACAAGGCCAGAGCCAACAGTGCCTACCCTTGCAGGGGAAGTGAGCACAGCACAAATGTCCTATAAAGATGTTACGTGCAGCACAAAACTGGGTATCATACCACCTAAATATCCAAACACCATATGGTCTACGGAACAACTCAAGGCCATACAGCATACCATCCTAGAAGCGATTAGGAAAAATCAATCGCATGCGGAAAAACCAGTGTTTAATAGCTGCACTTTCCGCTCGGATAACTGGCTAGTTATCTCCTGTGGTAATAATGACACAGTCACTTGGTTAAAGGCAGTAGTGCCTAAACTAAAGCCGTGGAAGGATGCCGAGTTGAAGATCGTTGAAGAGGATGAAATATCACGTCCTCAGATCTACATTGGCTACTTCCCTGAACTTCTGAACGGGCAGAACACTGGCCTAAGGGTGAACGACTGGCGAGCACTCAATAGAGTGCGTAAAGGTACGGTCTCGGAGATTACCTTCGCCATAGACCCTATCTCAACCGAAGTCATAAAGAAAAATCAACTCTGGTTGAACTATGGCTTCGGTAGAATACAAATGCGCCCCAAGAATAAAGTGAGGCGAATGATGGGATACATGGTAAAGTGTCTGAGGCACGAGCGAGCTCCAAAAGCTCAAAGTGTCCATCCACGATTACTGCAGAGACAATACCAGAGCAACCACAGTGCTCTAATGTAGCTGCAGTAACTACTTCAGCATCTGGTCCAACAGCAAGATGTGAGCAGGCTAAGGAGGGCATAAAAATGCAACCATCGCTTCATGCTGCCACCAAAAACCCATACCACGATCACCAGCGTGCTAAAAAGGGAGACTTTAGATCCGCAGAAGAAGCGATCTTGCTGGATACCAACAGAGGGAAGAAGAGGGCGGCAAATGCCCGTAAAAAAGCCAATTAATGGCTCTTCCCCAAAGCAAACCCAGCAGCAATACAAGGCAACTCGGATGCCTTCAGATAAACCTCCATCGTGCCAAAGCTGCCTCATATATACTGGCAAGGAGGTTTAACGCTGAGCTCTTGGATGTAGCTTTCATCCAAGAACCATGGGCATATAACGGAGTCATCAAAGGGCTCCAAAACTCAAATGGTAGGTTGATCTATCGCCCTAGAGCGGCGTAAGTTAGTAACCAACTAACCTTTCTTCCTTTCTCAAGGTTTATTTCTGAAGACCTAGTGGCGATTTGGGCAAAAGTGCCTACCAGCAAAGGGGAGCATGAGGTCATCCTTGCCTATGCTTATCTACCGGGAGACGCGGCTACTGCCCCAACAGAGGAAGTTTTGGCCCTAGCGGAGTATTTGCAGCAGCGTCATATCCGATGGATTCTCTCCTGCGATGCAAACGCACACCACACAACCTGGGGAAGCAACGACATTAACACAAGGGGTGAGTACCTTCTTGAACTTTTACTAAGTCATAATATTACCATATTAAACCGAGGCAACGAACCGACGTTTGTGAATGCAATAAGAGGGGAAGTTCTTGATCTCACTCTTGCTAGTCACAATGTCTCATCGGAAGTCTCAAATTGGCACATGTCACAGGAAACATCCATGTCGGATCATATGCACATGCGATTTGATGTGGGTGCAACTGTAACACAAGCAAAAGTTTACAGAAATCCCAAGAAAACCAACTGGGATATCTTTTACCTGTATCTACAGCATGGTACTAACTGCTTAAATAAGCATATTTATTTAAAATCAGAGCTTGAATCAGCAGCTGAAGATCTGTATTCTAATATAATCAATGCCTTTTATAAAAGTTGTCCAGAAAAAGTGCATAAACCACGAAGGGATGTTCCTTGGTGGAATAAGACGCTTACTGAACTTCAAAGCAAGGCAAGAAGATTATTCAATAGAGCTAAACGAACGGGGGACTGGGTTTCCTATAAAGAGGCTCTAACTGCCTATAATATAGAATTGAGAAGATCTAAAAGAGCTACTTGGAGGAATCATTGTGAGAAGATCTCAAATCTCCCAGATGCGATTCGCCTTCAAAAAGCCTTAGTTAAAGATCACTCAAACGGTATTTGTACCCTGAAAAAACCAGATGGCAGTTTTATACAAAATCCGGGAGAAACCAGCAAACTGCTGCTGGACACTCATTTTCCGGGTCACTCAGCTTCTAAAGAATACCCAGTACTGGTGGAATCCACGGTATCCATCAATACTGTAGATGTTAAGCTGGCAAGTAAACTGTTCCACGAAAAACGGGTGCAATGGACTTTATCATCATTTAGCCCATACAAATCTCCAGGGCCTGATGGGATATACTACCTACATCTTATAGACCTATAAGTCTCAGCTCATTTTTCCTAAAATCGATGGAAAAAATTTTGGATCAGATTATAAGGAATAACAACCTTATAAATTTTCCTCTGCAAAAACTGCAATTTGCATACCAACGTGGCAAATCAACAGAAACTGCAATACATAGTTTAACAACTATCATTGAAAAGGCTCTTGATTCCAAACAAATAGCTCTATGTGCATTTATCGACATATCAGGAGCTTTTGATAATACTTCATATGAGGCAATAGAAAATGCCCTTCTACGGAAAGAAGTACCCACACCCATTATTAAATGGATAATAGCTAAGCTTGAATCTCGGACTATTAATTTACAGCTTGGAGGAGAATTAAAATCTATCACAGCCACAAGAGGTTGCCCACAAGGGGGTGTACTCTCTCCACTTCTGTGGACTTTAGTGATAGATGAACTCCTCTACAAGCTTAATGGTCTAGGTTTCAATACACAAGGTTATGCAGATGACCTAGTTGTATATATTGTGGGCTGGCATGAACAGACTATCTCTGACCGCAAGCAACAAGCCCTAAAAATAATAAATAAATGGTGCAGTAAGAAAGGGCTCTCCATTAACCCATCAAAAACTGTGCTGGTACCATTCACCAGGAAGAGAAACATTACTCTCAAATGTCCTGTATTAAATGGCATCACAATCCAATTTTCCAACGAAGCGAACTATCTAGAGGTTATCCTTGATAAAAAGCTAACGTGGAACCAACATCTAAATAAAGTTACAAAAAAGGCTACAAGGGCATTCTTTGGTTGCACTAGACTTTTTGGTAAAACCTGGGTCTACATCCCAAAATGACCTACTGAACATTCACTACGGTCATTAGACCAATAGTCAAGTATGCTTCCATTGCATGGTGGCCTAAAGCCAAACAAAGGTATATATATATATATAGTATATTCAGTAAATATACTAAGTAAACTGCATCGACTTGTTTGTGTCAGTATCACAAGGGCTATGAAAACATGTCCCACTGACTCACTAGGGGTGCTCTTATACATCCCACCATTACCTATCCTAATAGAAAAGGAAGCTACTATTAACGCCTTGAGACTGGAAGGTATTGCCGACTTAAAAGGGGGCAATATTAAGGGACACCTAAAAATTTTAGAAAATTTCCTAGACAGTCCCATTTTGCATAGAGATGATACTATATTGTCTAAAAATATCTTCTTCAAACTTTTTCAAATCATTATTAATGATCGTGAAGACTGGAGAACTAATTCCATTAAATTCAAATCCGGCTCCCAGATATGGTTTACAGACGGGTCTAAACTTGAAAATGGTAGAACAGGTGCGGGAATTTATGGCCCAAAATTCAACAAATCTATCCCAATGGGTACCTACCCAACAATATTTCAAGCGGAAATGTATGCCATTGTAATCTGTGCGAGGGAATGACTTCGCAGGAAAATGAGAGGAGCACATATTTACATACTCTCGGATAGTCAAGCGGCCTTAAAAGCCCTACAGTCGGTCACTTTCACCTCAAAGATGGCATATGACTGCCTTAACCTGTTAAATGAACTGGGTATCTTTAATACTGTTGTATTAAGGTAGGTACCAGGACATGAAGGTCATGAAGGCAATGAAAAGGCCGACTACTTGGCTAAACAAGGGGCGATCATGCTCTTATTCGGTCCTGAGCCTTTCTGTGGTCTCTCGAAAAGCCACAAAAACGAAGAAATCAGGAAACTTGAGGAAAAGAAATTTCTTAAACACTGGGTGAACTCCACCGGACAACGCCAGGCAAAACAATTCCTCACTCTTTCAAAGAGTATCTCGAATAAGCTTCTCTCACTCAGTAGAGTAGACTTACGCATTTTGACTGGATACTTCACGGGTCACTGCAACCTAAGGTATCATCAAAATAAGTTAGGTCTTTCCGACACTGACGAATGCAGATTTTGTGAAATGGATAAAGAAAGCTCAGAGCATATACTCTGCAAATGTCCTGCACTCGGTAGACAAAGACTTCACCACTTTGGTGACACTGTTGTTAATCCACACAAATTGTGGAACAACAAACCCCAAGTAATGTTAAGATTCATCAAAAGTCTAAACATGTAGGGTTTCTATTAAATAAGGCTATGTACAATAGATCTTATTGGTCGCTGTGCTTTCGGGCCCGTTATTATGTATATCGAAGAGACCTTAATCAAACTCTTAAAACAATACCTAAACCCTTCAGATACCAATTGTATTAAAACAACGGACCCAATAATGTTAGAAATCCAAACAGTCTATCCGATACATTTCTCCAACTATAAAATCCTTTTCACCCAATTCCAGACCATAGACGTAACAAATGAGGCCATAGAAATGCACAAGAAAACAAGAAGCAGATCCTAACCCAATACTACTTCCCCGGAATGACCAAAAAAAATCAATAACATTGTTAAGTTGTGCAAGACTTGTAAAGAATGCAAATACGATCGTCAACCTAATAAACCAAATCTTGGTAAAACTCCAATTCCCACATATCCAGGTCACATCATTCATATCGATATATTTTCCACGGGAAATTCCAAGTTTTTAACTTCAATAGACAAATTTACAAAACTCGCAGTCGTCAAACCCATAGATGGATAAAGTGTAGAAAACATCCGTAAACCCTTAAGAGAAACTATTTTTTATTTTGACGTACCCAAATCCATAGTTTTCGACAATGAAAAATCCTTCAACTCCCAATCACTAAAATAAATCTCGAAAACGAGCTGAATATCCAAATTTTCACCGCACCTCCCTACAAAAGCGAAGTAAATGGTCAAATCGAAAGATTCCATTCTACATTAGTTGAAATAGCCCGATGCCTCAAACAAGAATACCTTTCCAGAAGCTTACATCAACTCATAGAAACAGCAGTGAATGAGCATAATCATTCAATCCACTCGACTACACAAAAGAAATCAGTTGATCTTTTTTTTGGACAACCTTACCCTCCTGGAACAATTGAATACGAAAAAACAAGACAAGAAAATTATGAAAAAGTGATTCAGAAACAGGAAAAAGATATACAACACAAATAGGAAAGAACCCGAAACATGCAACCCTGATGAAAAAGTTTACGTCAAACAAAACAAAAGATTAGGAACAAAACTTTCTAAAAGATATCAACAGGAAATAGTCAAGGAAAACCAGAACACAACAGTCACCACAATGTCAGGGAAACAAGTACACAAAAGTGATATAAGAAACTAACAGTTTCATTTTATTCAATTCCCAAATTTACCCTTATAATAATCTCTCTATAACCTGGCCTAGCTTCCGTAGAGGTACTTGATTACTCTCAATCAGAAGTCATCACTTTAGAAAACTGACTTGCTAAAATCCAAACCGGAACGTTTAAAATACTCCACATAGTAAACTTTACATAACATACCATAACTTTTAATGATATAGAAAATAACTTAATAAAGAGATTGAGCAACTCCCATATATTGCGTCCATTCCTTATCCAAGAAATCCAATCCTTACATACCTCCATAAATAATCTAACTCCCACTAATAAATTTAAAAGATCCATTAATGCAATAGGTTCGGCATGGTAATGGATTGCCGGAAATCCCGATAATAATGACCTCCAAATCCTTACTAACACCATGAACAAAATAATTAAGAATAACAATCAACAATTAATAACACTGTGTAACAGTGAAAAAAACTTCTTATCAGACCTAGTGGAGGTTATGGGTTATAAAAAGCCAAAAAGAATGGTATGTATTAAATCTCTGATACACCCTCAAAATCTTGTTTCAGAGCCCAAAAACCGTTTTTAGGTAGGTTCCTGTACATATTACCTTATAACTTGGCCATTTTTTATCGGATTAAAAATTTTTGCAGATAGAGGGAGATAGCTAGACAATTAAGAATAAAAAAGGAAAGAAAACTGTAATTTTTAACCAATTCTATAATTTAGATAAGATAAGAGACACAAATTAGACTTAAAGTTGCAAAATCGATGAAAAAATCAAAATTTTGGAAAGTTTTTGGTCTGTATCTTCATGAATTTGAATGATAACAAAAAAATGCTTACATGGTTGTAAAGGGCTAATTTTTAATCCGATAAAAAATGGCCAAGTTATAAGGTAATATGTACAGGAACCTACCTAAAAACGGTTTTTGGGCTCTAAAACAAGATTTTGAGGGTGTATCAGAGATTTAATACATACCATTCTTTTTGGCTTTTTATAACCTATAACCTCCACTAGGTCTGATAAGAAGTTTTTTCATTTTTTTTTTTTTTGTAACACCGTGTAATTAATAAAAATGTAATAGAACGAATTAACAATATAACTAAGATGATGATATTCTCAGAATATTTAAAAACTGTGAAAGTTCCCAATTACTAGTGATTCTATATTGTAAAATCAAAATCGATTTGCTAAAAGAGGAAATAAATAATTTAATAATTTAATTTACATTTATCAAAAGTTAATGTGTTAAACACTAAAAAAATCAAAATAAAAAAAAATATATTAGAAGATGAAGAATTACCATATGATAATATTGAAGAGGCATTAAATATAGCAGATATAAAAATTGACCATAATAAAAATTTTATAATTTATGTAATTTCATAAAACTTTAAAAGATAACTGTAAGAAAATAATTATTAAGCCAATAAAGTTGAATAAAAGCTTTGTTAAATTGAATTTTGATAATATTATTAATTGTCCAGACGAGACATATGGAATAAGAAATAAATGTAAAACAACGATAAATAACTTAGAAATTTGTTTAAATACAGATGTAGAAGTAATTTCTGATGATAATTGCATTTCAAATTTGATAAAAAATAAACCACAAAAATGTAACTATTCTAATAATGATCATATTAAAGAGATTGAGAGAATGAATGAATTTATATTGCTAAATCAATTTTATGGTACTGTAACAATTAATCATATGATTAAAACCCTAAATGGGACATTCCTTATTGAATTAAGAAGCGATACAGTAGTTATAAGAAATAAAATATTTAATTCATATGAAATTTCAAAACCGAAATTATCATGCAGAATCCTATACCTCCTCAAACTCCGCTGCAACGACTTGCAATACAAAAACGTCTAAACGACATTCCATACTTCTGAAATCAGTCGTGGATGATAAACATTTCGGAGAGAGGAGTTAAGAATTCTTTTGTTTACTTCCTAATTACACTGTGTCACAGCGGAAAAAAACTTCTTATCAGACCTAGTGGAGGTTATAGGTCATAAAAAACTAAAAAGAATGGCATATAAAAAATTTTTGATACACCCTCAAAAACTTGACTTAAAGCTCAAAAACCGTTTTTAAGAGGTTCCTGTACATATTACCTTATAACTTGGACATTTTTTATCGGATTTCAAATTTTTATTTTGTATTTAGAAGCTGAAATGTAGCCCTTTTCTTTCTTTAATTGTTGCAGATAGAGGGAGATAGCTAGAGGGAGATAGCTAGAATAAGAATAAAAAAGGAAAAAAAACTGTCATATGCAATTACAAAAAGTACAATAAATCAGGTAATTTTTAACCGATTTTATTCAAACAGGGTTCATTTAAAGCTAAAATCACTGAACTTTCGATGTACGTTGAGAAAAAATATAATTTAGATAAGATAAGGGGCACAAATTAGACTTAAAGTTGCAAAATCGATGGAAAAATCAGAATTTTGGAAAGTTTTTGGTCTGTACCTTCATGAATTTAAATGATAACAAAATACATGATACATGGTTGTAAAGGGCTACATTTCAGCTTCTAAATACAAAATAAAAATTTGAAATCCGATAAAAAATGTCCAAGTTATAAGGTAATATGTACAGGAACCTCTTAAAAACGGTTTTTGAGCTTTAAGTCAAGATTTTGAGGGTGTATCAAAAATTTTTTATGTGCCATTCTTTTTAGTTTTTTATGACCTATAACCTCCACTAGGTCTGATAAGAAGTTTTTTCAATTTTTTTTTTTTGTAACACAGTGTTATTATTAGTATTATCATTATCCCCATCATTATTCCCACACTATTTGCGATGACGCAATGTCCGCTTTGGCTGATGCAATATCCCAGTGTCCAAGCATAAGCCACAAAGACCCTTTTCGCTGACATTGCACTTTCATGCACGTACGCAAACATAAAACAAAGGCTCCGAACATTTGAAGTTCGAAGTTTTTGATCACGTACGCCAACATAAAGCTTAGCTTCGGACATCCGAAGTTTGAAGTGAGTTGTAGAGTTCTTACGCAGACTGAGAGGAAAGCACATAGTGCTGATATAGTTATAATAACTTAAATAAAACATAACATAAAAAGCAGATAGTGCTGCAATAATTTATAAGAACGTAATAAATTTAAAGTATTATATCTTTACATAGTATAAAGCAAAGTCGAAATTTCAAGAAGTTAGAATACTGATTACTTCTAAACCAGGCAACGTATTTTGATACGGTTTTCACTGTTAATTAAAGAATTTCCTTAGAAAGGTTTGCATGTATATAAATAATTGATTCCATAATAAAAATAATAATGATTATTATCATTAATTATCCATATTCATATCATTCACTAAAGACAGCAACACTTTGTTTGACATTCACCAAAACAGGTTTTTGTCATTCACTACAACATCAAACAGCTTTTTTTGGTTCACAAAACAGTTCAAAAAGTAATTCTTTTCCCATTTACCAATACTGAATTTTTATAATTTCACAAGTTGGCTTCGCGAGTACCGTTATGTTCGCTTTTGAAATTAATGTAGTTGTAATAGTGTTATAATTTAAGGAAAAAGCATTTACTGCCACTACAGTATTGCAGCTTTTCATTATTTTCACAGAAATGTTTCTTCAAATGTTATTTTAGAATTAAATTAAAGTAATCATTATTATAATTGAAGCCTTAACATTATTATCATTTACGCAATACTGTGAGGTAAAGGAAACATTTGTTTACTTGCAATATAGGGAAAAAATGTACAAAACAAAACTTTTTATTGTAATTGCAGTTAGCTTACATCTTTTCTTATCAAAACATAAATTATGCCAAGTCGTTCAAATATAGGTCGTAGCACGCCAAACGCACACAGAAATCGTTTACTTCGGAATAATGAAACTAACGAAGAAAGGGAAACCAGACTGTCCTATGCAAGATCAATTAGTTCTTTGCGTAGAAATAGAGAATCATCTGTCGAACGTGCAATTCGTCTTCGTTATGGCAGAAATAGACGCAGATCTCAGAGAGCCCTAGAATTGTCCAAGCGCAGGTCGATGAGGACTTATAATTTGTGGTCAAACAAGTTAAATTCTGCCATGAATTACGATCCTTCTATTGAATACAAGAATGATCCTGTCGTTTCAATAGGTACAATGTCGGTTGTCTGCGAATATTGCTCTGCTTTGAAATGGAAGGATGAATCCAAAGGTCTTTGTTGCTTGCAAGGAAAAATAAAATTACATGAAATTCTTCCTCCACCTGAACCACTTTACACTCTTCTTACGGGCGATCATCTTAAATCAAAAACATTTATGCGCAATATACGCCGATACAACAATGCATTCCAAATGACATCTTTAAAGAGTACGCAGGTTGTTGAGCGAGGTTTTATGCCTACATTTAAAATACAGGGCCAAGTATATCATTTAGCAGGAAGCTTGCTACCATATGGGTGCGACGATCACAAATTTCTACAGATCTATTTTATATCAGATCCCGAAACACAAGCATCAGCGAGGTGTAACAGTGTAGGACAACCAATGGATCAAAGTTTGGTAAGACTTTTACAAGATTTGTTACATTCCCATAACAGCTACGTACAGTCTTTCAAAACTGCTATTGAGGGCATACCATCGGGAACACCCGACTTTAATATCGTAATCCATGCAAATAAAGTGCCTGCTGGAGAACACATCGGCCGTTATAATGCCCCATCTACGAGTGAAGTTGCAGTTGTGATAGCTGGACAACAATTTGATAAACGAGATATTGTATTGCACAATCGTGACAACTACTTGCAAAGAATATCCGAATTGCACCGATCTTATGACAGCTTACAGTATCCTTTAATGCTATGTCGGGGAGAAGATGGATCTTTACATAGTATAAAGCAAAGTCGAAATTTCAAGAAGTTAGAATACTGATTACTTCTAAACCAGGCAACGTATTTTGATACGGGTTTCACTGTTAATTAAAGAATTTCCTTAGAAAGGTTTGCATGTATATAAATAATTGATTCCATAATAAAAATAATGATGATTATTATCATAAATTATCCATATTTGCCATTCACTAAAGACAGCAACACTTTGTTTGAAATTCAACAAAACAGATTTTTTTCATTCATTACAACATCAAGCAGCTTTTTTTGGTTCACAAAACAGTTCAAAAAGTAATTCTTTTCCCATTTACCAATACTGAATTTTTATAATTTCACAGGTTGGCTTTGCGAGTCCCGTTATGTTCGCTTTTGAAATTAATGTAGTGTTATAATTTAAGGAAAAAGCATTTACTGCCACTACGGTATTGCAGCTTTTCATTATTTTCACAGCAAAGTTTCTTCAAATGTGATTTTAGAATTAAATTAAATGATTATTATCATTAAATATCCATATTTGCCATTCACTAAAGACAGCAACATTTTGTTTGAAATTCACCAAAACAGGTTTTTGTCATTCACTACAACATCAAACAGTTTTTTTTGGTTCACAAAACAGTTCAAAAAGTAATTCTTTTCCCATTTACCAATACTGAATTTTTATAATTTCATAGGTTGGCTTTACGAGTCCCGTTATGTTCGCTTTTGAAATTAATGTAGTGTTATAATTTAAGGAAAAAGCATTTACTGCCACTACGGTATTGCAGCTTTTCATTATTTTCACAGCAAAGTTTCTTCAAATGTGATTTTAGAATTAAATTAAAGTAATCATTATTATAATTGAAGCCTTAACATTATTATCATTTACGCAATACTGTGAGGTTAAGGAAACATTTGTTTACTTGCAATATAGGGAAAAAATGTACAAAACAAAACTTTTTATTGTAATTGCAGTTAGCTTACATCTTTTCTTATCAAAACATAAATTATGCCAAGTCGTTCAAATATAGGTCGTAGCACGCCAAACGCACACAGAAATCGTTTACTTCGGAATAATGAAACTAACGAAGAAAGGGAAACCAGACTGTCCTATGCAAGATCAATTAGTTCTTTGCGTAGAAATAGAGAATCATCTGTCGAACGTGCAATTCGTCTTCGTTATGGCAGAAATAGACGCAGATCTCAGAGAGCCCTAGAATTGTCCAAGCGCAGGTCGATGAGGACTTATAATTTGTGGTCAAACAAGTTAAATTCTGCCATGAATTACGATCCTTCTATTGAATACAAGAATGATCCTGTCGTTTCAATAGGTACAATGTCGGTTGTCTGCGAATATTGCTCTGCTTTGAAATGGAAGGATGAATCCAAAGGTCTTTGTTGCTTGCAAGGAAAAATAAAATTACATGAAATTCTTCCTCCACCTGAACCACTTTACTCTCTTCTTACGGGCGATCATCTTAAATCAAAAACATTTATGCGCAATATACGCCGATACAACAATGCATTCCAAATGACATCTTTAAAGAGTACGCAGGTTGTTGAGCGAGGTTTTATGCCTACATTTAAAATACAGGGCCATGTATATCATTTAGCAGGAAGCTTGCTACCATATGGGTGCGACGATCACAAATTTCTACAGATCTATTTTATATCAGATCCCGAAACACAAGCATCAGCGAGGTGTAACAGTGTAGGACAACCAATGGATCAAAGTTTGGTAAGACTTTTACAAGATTTGTTACATTCCCATAACAGCTACGTACAGTCTTTCAAAACTGCTATTGAGGGCATACCATCGGGAACACCCGACTTTAATATCGTAATCCATGCAAATAAAGTGCCTGCTGGAGAACACATCGGCCGTTATAATGCCCCATCTACGAGTGAAGTTGCAGTTGTGATAGCTGGACAACAATTTGATAACGAGATATTGTATTGCACAAAGGGTAGCCCTAAAAGTTACTGGAAAATCATAGAAAAAACACAAATTTAATCGAAAAAATCACTTTATTGTTTTTCAAAATATTCGCCTTCAAGATCAATACACTTTTGCATGCGAATAAACCAGTCATCAAAACATTTATTCCACTCCGAAGTCGGTATATCAGAAACATGGATTTTGAATGCCTCAACAGCCTCTTCAGGTGTCGTAAATCGCTGACCACGCATTTTATTTTTGACGTATGGGAACAGGAAGAAGTCATTAGGCGATAAATCAGGTGAATACGGACTATGAGTCAACAATTCGATCTTTTTCTCCTTTAAATAATCGTTTGTTCGAGTTGCTGTGTGAGAGCTTGCATTGTCATGATGAAGAATGATGTGTCGTTTTCGGTTGTTTTTTCTGATTTCATCGATGACTTCAGGCAAACAAATTGCTGTATACCATTCGGCATTGACTGTTCTTCGATCCTCAAGAGCAACGGTGGCAACAGGCCCATTTTTACGGAAGAAAAAAGCAATCATTTTCTTTGAAGTGCTTCGTGAACGAACAACTTTTGTTGGATTTGGCTCACTTGGGAACACCCAAACAGTCGATTGTTGTTTTGTTTCGGGCTCGTACGCATATATCCAAGTTTCGTCACCTGTTACGATACTATATACGTTCGGAGAAGCACCGCGATTGAATTTTTGGAGCATTTTTTTGCACCATTTCACACGAGCCTTTTTTTGAGCCTCGGTCAAATTATGTGGGATCCAACGACTGCAAATCTTCTTCACGCCTAAATGTTTATGTAAGATCGTTTGTATTTGACTTTTGCCAATGCCCATTGTTGCCTCTATCTCACGGTATGTCACATGCCGATCTGCCTCAATCATTTCTCTCACAGCATCGATGTTTGCTGGAACAACAGCAGTTGATGGACGACCTTCACGAAATTCGTCACTGAGGCTAACACGTCCACGCTTGAATTCTGAAAACCAATCGTATACGGTGGTTTTGGATGGTGCTTCATCACCAAAAGCAGAATGAAGCCGATCGATGCACTGCTTTTGAGTAAGGCCACATTTAAAATCGTAAAAAATCATCGCACGAAAGTTTTCACGAGAGATTTCCATTTTTTCTCAAAATTGATTTTTTTAAAACGCTGTAAAAACGAAACTACTTGATGAATTTCTGATCTGTCAATGCAGTTTACCTTGAAAGATGTCAAACTTTACGAAAATAATAATGAAGCCGCTAGCAAATGCCCCCTAGTAGTCGATTCCGGAAACTTTTAGGGTTACCCTCGATTGAATTGCACAATCGTGACAACAACTTGCACAGAATATCCGAATTGCACCGATCTTATGACAGCTTACAGTATCCTTTGATGATATGTCGGGGAGAAGACGGATATACTATAAATATTACTCAAGTTGATACAGTTAGTGGAACACCTCTACATAAAACAGTTTCATGCATGAACTACTATTGTTATCGAATAATGAGAAGGTATGGGTATGGGAATGTTAACGAACCAATACTTAGTCGATCAGTATGCGAAAATTGAATCGGAGCGATTAGCTTACATCCGAAACAATCAAACTAAATTGAGAGCAGAAAACTACGTTCATCTTCAGGATGCTTTACAGTCGAATGAGCACAGCAACGAAAATGGACAATTAGTGATACTGCCTTCATCATTCACTGGTGGGCCTCGATATTTAGATAAAAAATCACAGGATGCCATGACTTACGTGAGACATTACGGTAAACCTGGTCTTTTTATAACTGCAACATGTTACTCGAACTGGGCAGAAATCAAAAAAAATAATTACTTCAATTTAAATCCACAAGACAGATATGACATAGTGAACAGAGTATTCCACTTAAAAGTGCACAAACTTCTATTTCTCATAAACAATGCTCACATATTTGGTCCAGTTCGATGCCACATGTACACTATAGAATAGCAGAAACGTGGTTTGCCACATGTTTATCTGAGGGTATGGAGTTTCGGCGGAGTTACCAAATGAAGAAATTGATCCAACCCTGTACGAAATTGTAAAAAAACAAATGATACATGGCCCTTGCGGATCTTTCAATCCTAATTCTCCATGTATGCGTGAAGGCAAGTGTACCAAAAAATTTCCGGAATCATTTTAATGACGACGGATATCTTAAATATCGTCGACGTCTGCCAGAAGAGGGTGGGCATACTGCCACTGTGCGAAACCACGAAATTGACAACCGCTGGATCGTTCCCTATAACTCATTGCTTTTAAAAATTTTCGACGCTCATATCAACGTAGAGATAGTTCTATTAAATCAATACAATATGTTACAAACATATTAATAAAGGTACCGATCAAGCTACATTTTGCATACAATCGTCAAATGAGGTAGACAAATATCAATCTGGTCGTAATATCTGTAGCTCGGAAGCAGTTTGGAGGGTTTTATAATTCGACATACATAACCGAGCGCCCACAATTACCCATCTCGCCGTTCATTTAGAAAATGGCCAAAGAGTTTATTTTACTGAAGACAACATTACCGATGTTGTTACAAATCCGCGGGATACAACGTTAACAGCCCTTTTTAAATTATGTGCTCAAAATAATGTCGCAAAAACCTTGACTTATGACAAAGTTCCAAGCTTTTATACATGGAATAAGACTGCTAAAACCTTCCAACGTAGAAAACAAGGGACTCCAGTCGAAGGGTTTCCGGAAGTAAAAAAAACACATGCGCTGGGGAGGGTTTATGTAGTTCATCCCAACAACAGCGGTTGTTTCTATTTGAGAATGTTACTTCATATAGTAAAAGGTCCATCATCTTTCGCACAGCTCAGGACTATACAAGGCGTAACTTAGAATACGTATCAAGCAGCGTGCAAAGAGATGGGTCTCTTAGAAGATAACTCCCATTGGGATAATACAATTTCGTAAGCTGTTATTTGCTGTTCAGCGAGGTCATTGAGGTATTTGTTTGCCATTATTGTAGCATTTTGCCAAGTGGGCAACTCTCTATTTCTCTGGAATAAGTATCAAGAAAATATGGCTGAAGAAATATTGATTCAGCGACGAAGAGAGATAATGTCAGATGTCCAATATGATGACAATATTCTTAACGAAGCTTTGTTAGAATTAAACAAAGTCATTTTCTATGACAATTATCAAATCATAAGGTCAAACATTCAACGTTGGGGGATTAGACCTGAGCATTGAGTGTTTTTCCCATGGACAGTTATATGTAGCTCTTTCGCGCGTCACTTCAAAACAAAATCTGTTCGTATTGTGCAATGACAAGAAAGCTGTAAATATTGTATACAAAGACATATTGTGAACAAAATTTTGTTAAAAAATTGATTAATAAAATTTCTTGCTATATAAAATATACCAAAGCGATATTTTTTAAATTGCACCCGTGCAAAGCAGGGCGGGTTGCTAGTTTAGAATATATTAATCTTAAGAGCAGCAAAGTAATCAGAGATGCTTTGGCTGAAACCAACGACGAGGATTGATTATGTATGTTGCATTATTTATTTTATTCTGTAAGTATTTTTAATTATGTTTATATACATTTATGCCTTATAATGATAATCAATAATCTTACAAAATAAAAATAAATACTCGTTTAACTTAACAATAATATTATATGGGAAACGGATTGGGTTGGGGGTTGAGATAGAAGAATTAAATAGTCTAAGCAGATAAGGTGTATGGGTATGTGAACGGGCAAGCATAATGTGCCTCTGATGATTTGCAAGGGGAGAAAGGGAGAAGAGTGAAATAGTCAAAGCAGATATAAGTTAAGGTGTATCTGTGAGAAAATGTATGTAAAGATGATGTTCTTTAATTTAATAGTTTTAAAGTAAATGTACTATATTTGGTACAATAAGTGTCTGGGATAATAAAAGTAATGCAATAATAAAACACAAAATTAGGAAGTAATAACACTCAAAACAGCTTCTGTAATACAACTTCAAACGGACAGCTTCAACGTTCTTCAACGACTTCCACCTCTTCAACAACTTTGCTCCTTTTATATCCTTCCCATCTGCCATCGACACAGGGTTAGACTCACAAACCAACGGTAACACATCTTACACTCGGTCATCCTGTTATTCATCTGCCTCAAATGAATCAAATTCTTCATCCAGATCGACACTTCTCCATTGCTTCATGTAATCACAACTGGTAGACTTCTTGTTCGGCCCTTCAAAATCTGCTGCTTTTTCAACGTCGTATCGCCCATTTCTCTTTACCTTCACTACTTTATAAGGACCCATGAACTCACTCGACAATTTCTTGCCCGCAACAAATTGCGTCCGCTTTATTGCAACCAGGTCGTTCAAGTTGTACTCAATCTCACTCTTGCGCTTCTTTTCGAAATTGCTCTTGTATAAATTCTGAGCTTTTACAATCTGCATTTTGGCATTGCTTCTCAACTCACGTCTTTCGCTGTCGAATTCATGTAGTTGCTCATCCCGAAGAACCCTTAGCAAACCACTACTAATGTCACTTCTCATCTTGACACCAAACATTACTTCGAACGGGGTATATTTTGTTGAACAGTGTACGTTACAATTAATAGCCTTCTGCACTGCACCCACATGTCTAAACCACTTAGACGGTTCATCTACCGACATCTTCGAAATAATTGACAATATCAGTCTGTTAGTACGCTCCACTTGGCCATTACCCCTCTGCTGGTACAAATGATGCGATCATCTCATTTACGGCATCTTTGTATCGAGGAGGAAACTTTATTTCATTGGTCGCTTTGCATGTATTATAAATATGCGGTTGCACCCATTCGTCCTGCATGTCCAGAGCTGCAAACTTAAAGCCATCGGCGTCTGAATCGAATCTAAATTTCTTAGTGAAATCAAAACCTAATATCACTTCATATTTCATTTTATCGTCTGGAATCACCAAAAAAGTCTGCTCCGTCCGTTGCTCATCAACCACAACAGTGCCAGTAAAGCTGCCTATTACCGCTGTTTCCACATTTCCCAAGCCATACAACTTGGTTTCATCATTCATCAAGTGTATCTCAATAAGCTTTTATATACACCTTCCTGCATCAACGTTACATCCGAGCCCGTACCAACTAAACATTTAATTTTTACATCATTTAAAATTATTGTTTTTACGCGACTATTGTCAATAACGAAATGAATACTCCTCGCGACATCATGCTTATTTGAGCTAACAGGGCAGTTTCGCGAAATATGTCCACTTTTGTTGCACTTGAGACATTTCATTTCATCTTTACAATCACTACGCTTATGATCAGGCGATCCACAATTAAAAGAATGTATTTGTTTACTTCGATTTGTTTTCATTACAACTTCCTCAACTTTGCTGTCAATTTTTTGTTGCACTCTATTCATTGTTCCACTACCGTTTATTCTTTCATATATGTCATACTGCTCTCTTAGCTGTGAGTATGACTTTGCACTGTATAACACATATCGAAATTCAGCTTTCACATTAAGTCCATCAACTATATATCGTAACACTGCATTGTCTTCAATATTCCCGAGAGCAGCAATCTTTCTCATATGCAATTCATACTCATGAAAGCTTTCATCGTCTCTTTTTCTTCTATCACTTAATTTTTGCACTATTATAATCCTTATGGAACTCAGCCTCTAACACTGAGCGTAATGTCTTAAGAAATCCTTAAGAGAAGATTATGTGTAATTTCATACTTTCCAAATTAAACAAGAAAGAACGTTTAGAGTAGTTGTAAAAAATCTTCATTTTTCAACTTCAACCAAAAACATTAAATCTGAAATAGTGTCGCTAGGGTACGCTGTGAGGAATGTAAGTAATATAAAAAGTCGCATTACCAAGAAGCCTTTGAATATGTTCTTTATTGATGTCAAACCTAACAACAAAAATACTGAAATATAAAGTCTGAAACACTTAAACAATGCTATTGTAAGAGTTGAGTCCCCTAGAAAGGTACATGACATTGTTCAGTGCTTTCGGTGCCAGCAATTTGGATAAACAAAATCCTATTGTACCAAGAAGTTCAAATGTGCAAATGCTCGTTAAATCATCCGAGCAGCTTCTGTCCCAAGAACAAAGACCTACCAGCCTAATAAACTGTTTAGAAAACCCCGCCACTAGCTATACAGGCTGTAGAATATATCAAGAGCTCATTGCAAGAAAAGTTCCACCTGCACGATCCAACCAGGAATACAACATAAATAACCCGAACAATCATCAGCCAAACTTTGCTCCGCCCAATAGACCACACAAAATAAACTCATCAGATGACCAGCCAACATACGCCGAAAAGCTAGGAGATAGCCCCAAGACATAAAATAATAGTGCGTTAGAAAGGATTGAAAAATTACTGGAATGACAGTACGAACGAACTAACAATTTTATCGACATGATCATGTTACTAGTAAACAAGCTATGCAAGTAGATGTTCGCTTTGCCATATGGAATGCCCACGGGCTCTCCAACCATATTAACCCCCTAAGACCCGTTTGGAAAATAATAAAAGAAACTAAGTCAAAAAATTTTTGGAGGTTAAATTTTGGTCCCTGAATTCAAAAATGAACTCAGAAAAGGTGAAGAAGTTTTCGTTTACCTGTAAGGTGACTGTTTGAATCTAGAGCGAATTCCTAGATTCCAAAATGTCTTTCTATGCAACACGAATGATTTAACACAATTGTTGTATATATTTTATTGCTATTTAATAAAAAACCGATTGCTTACTGCGCTTCGACCGTATTTAAGAAGTTGACAAAGTTAACTAACAGTCGGTTTGCTACGCAGAGCAAAGAGAATACAATTTGTCTTAAAATTCAGAGTGGCTGCTCTGAACATACACCCCCCGTTGGAAGACTAGAGCTTCCAACCAATTCATCCAGTGGGAGCATGAATAGCTTGTGAAGCGCACGACTAACCAAACCAGATGTAGTATGCACTTCTGCAACACGAGAGACTCCGTCTGTGCCAGGAATAAGCTGAACCACCCTTGCTAATGGCCATTTTAGAGGCGGCTGAGTCTCGTCCTTAATTTACACCACATCGTTGACCTTCAAAGCAGGCCTGGGTACGCGCCACTTGGCACGCTGTTGCAGCAAGGTAAGATACTCCTTACTCCACCGCTTCCAAAAAATTTGATGCAAGCATGACACACGTTGCCACTTATCAAGTCGATTGTAATTTAAATGAGTTACTTCTGGCTCTTGTATGGCGGCAAATGAGGGCCAATCAAGAAATGAGCTGGTGTCAATACATCCAAATCAGCAGGATCTTCTGAAAGAGGAACTAATGGTCTTGAATTAACAACTGCAGCAATGTGGCAAATTAGAGTACGCAATTCCTCAAAGCTGAGGACCGATGAACCAACTACTCTATAAAAATGATATTTTGCTGTTTTCACCGCTGCTTCCCACAGTCCACCAAAATGTGGAGATCGAGGAGGGATAAATTTCCAATCAATATGGTCTGAGAGACAGTATTGATGCAATGCTTGTTGATGATCATCACTGAGGAGGAGGCGACGCAGATCCATCAATTCATTTTTTGGTCCAACAAAGTTTGTCGCATTATCAGACCAGATGCGACTTGGCCTTCCACGTGTATATATAAATCGCTTCGGTGCAGCAAGAAAGGCAGATGTTGAAAGATCCCTTACAAGTTCCAAGTGAATGGCCTTGGTTGCAAAACACACGAAAACGCTGATGAAACATTTGATCGGCGGCTTGTTGCGAACTTCTGACTTGAAATAAAATGGTCCACAATAGTCAATCCCAGTTACGACAAAGGGCCTTGTCAGTTCCACACGTTCTTTCGAAAGGTCACCCATTATGTGTTCAGCTAGGGGCGGCCTTGTTCGAAAGCATCTCATGCATTGATTAATTACATGAACAACAGTTTTCCGTCCACCAATTGGCCAGTATTGTAGGTGAATTGAGGCTAAAAGTGCCTGAGGCCCTGCATGTAGATTCCTTTCATGAAAGTCGCGAATGATGGCAATCGTAAGAGGATGATGCTTTGGGAGAATTATTGGATGGCGCGAACCGAAATTTAGGTTTGAATTTTTTAACCGACCGCCAACACGCATTAATCCAACATCGTCAAAAATGGTGCCAGCGATGAAATGGAACTAGACGCGCTGACTGGCCTTTTGTCCAACAGATTTTTGTAGTCAGCCCAGAGCTAATCTCTCTGCACAATTCGAATCAGCAATTGAACTCCATGATGCACATCTGATACCTCCAGAGCAGCTGATTTGTTCCGTCGAATGAATTTGGAGACATAGCCGAATATTCTTTGCATTGTTTTGAAGCAATTGATGTGTTTGTACGACAATGTTAAATCTGGCTGAATCACTGTCGTAGTCAGAACCTGTTTCCATACCTCAAGCAATTCTTGATCAGGCAAACAATTTTTTGTCCAGCTATCCTTGCTCTCATGTAAAAACGATGGGCCTTCGATCCAATATGCAGACTGAAGAAGTTCACTGGAAGATGCTCCGCGAGATAAAATGTCGGCTGGGTTCAAATCAGTCGATAAAATAGCGCCATGTCATTACAGATGTTAGTTGTTGAATTGTTGAGACACGATTAGATACAAAAATATTAAACTTGGAAGGTTCATTTCGAAGCCATGATAAAACCACAGATGAATCCGTCCAACAGTAGGAACTGCATTTGAAAATATTTATTTGCTTTATTTCATTCACGAGTTGGGCAAGCAACACTGCAGCACAAAGTTCCAACTTTGGAACGGTAAGGCATTTCAAAGGAGCAACACGCGATTGAGAACATAGTAGCTGACATCGTGTGGTGTTGCATTGAGTTGAAAGCATATAGACGCATGCCCCGTAGGCCTCGATCATTTTGAAATTCACGCCAGGCAGCATTCATGAAGGAAGGTAGATTTTCATCCCAAGCCAATTTTTCTCGCCAAATGTGCTGTAAAAAGATTTTTGCTTTCACTATAACTGGCCCTAAGAAACCAAGCGGATCATAAAGCCGAGCAATTGCGGAGAGTATGGAGCGCTTAGACGGCGAAGCTGACGATTGCAACGGTGAAAACGAGAATAGAAACTTGTCAGACACAGGATTCCAAACGAGACCAAGGGTTTTTGTAACATCGCTTCCATCATCGAACTTTAAAAATGATTCTTTCTCCTGATTAGGTATGCCACTTAAAATTTTGGGGCTGTTTGAGCACCATTTTCGAAGTTTAAATTTGCCTTTGTCTAGTAGATCAGTAGTTTGTTTCTTTATTTCCATGACTTATTCTACTGAAGTTCCTCCTGTAATTAAATCGTCGACGTAGAAGTCACGCTTCAATATTTGAGCACCTATTGAAAATGATGAGCATTCATCCTCAGTGAGCTGATGCATTGCTCGTATGGATAAGAATGACGCTGGCTTTGTACCGTACGTTACAGTGTCCAGTTTAAATACTTGGATGTCCCTTTCGGGAGAGTCATGCCACGAAATGCATTGCATGTAGCTTTCCAATGAAGAAACTCTAACACATCGATACATTTTACAAATGTCACCAGCGATTGGAAATGAACGAAATCTGAGGAGGATGTGAAATAGTTTTGGTTGAATAGTAGGGCCGGCCATCAAGACGTCGTTTAGAGAGTAGCCACTTGTTGATGGCGCAGAACCGTCGAAAACCACTCTTAGTTTAGTAGTTGTACTATCTTCCTTGAAGACGCAATGATAAGGCAAGAAATATTTGCATAAACTAAACGATTCAGCGGAGACTGGCAACATGTGCCCCAGATCGATGTATTCCTTGATGAATGCAGCATACTTATTGCCAAGGGCCGGATTCCGAATTAGCTTGCGTTCCAGACCTT
Source organism: Amiota communis (assembly GCA_037043315.1). NCBI lineage: Eukaryota > Metazoa > Arthropoda > Insecta > Diptera > Drosophilidae > Amiota > Amiota communis. The sequence continues at coordinate 1,749,057 of JBAMAV010001329.1, read as the reverse complement.
TAAACCGACTCATTGCAGACTGATAAGAATCTCCCAATGACCCTATATTTTCTATGATGGGTAAGCAAACCGAATATGCTCCTGAAGGCATCCGTTTAACATGAGTTTTAAAATGATTTTCGCAATCAATTTCTTCTTTGGTAAGGTTAATCGCTAGCTCGAAACGATTTTCGATCTCCCAAAATCGACGCACAATTTCATCAATTTGACAATCATCTTGTTTAGCTTCATGAACATGAGCCACCACAAGTGATTAACTTGGAGGATTTTGAACTCCTCCAGCAACAATCCAACCCAAGCGAGTTTCTTGCAGAAGAGGTAGGCCATGTTGAAGGCGTATGTGACCTGCACACAGAAGGTCAAAAAACATACTAGCACCAATTAGCAAATCAATTCGTTTAGATTTGTTAAACTGTGGATCAGCCAACTGAATATCTTCAGGTATGTCCCAATCTCCGGTGCTGAAACTGCAAGTCGGCTGATCACCAGTTATTGTAGATACAATTAGAGCTGTAACAATCGCAGAAAAGTCTGAGGATAAAGACTGCATAAAAAAATTTACTGTAGCGCCACCTGATGTAAGATGAGTAGAACCAACTCCTGATACAGATAATGATGATTTAATTCATTTAAGTTGAAGACGATTGACTAGCCGAGTTGTTATTAAATGAAGCTGTGAGCCAGAATCGAGTAATGCACGACATGGCTAGCTTCCTTCCAACGAATGGTAGGCGGAAGATTAGTGAAAAGAGGACAGTTGTATATAGTAATGCGTTCCCACAGAAACCGCACCCATCCACATTGGAATTAGCCACAACAAATGATGATTTATTTGAATTGATAATTTTGTTGTTCTTGCTTACCGAATCAGGCTGATCAATTGATGACATTACGTACTCCACATTTTCCCTAGTTCGGCATCGAGCTTCCAAAAACGATGAAAATGAATCAAGCGACGGAATGTCAGTATTGGATTGTGATTCCTCCCAGCGAATCTGAGTTGAGCTATCCACTTTCTGTAGCATCAAATGAATTATAGTGCAGCCGGCTATTTGGTCCTGTGAGCCAATCGATTGTAGGGCACGCATGTGAGCGTTGAACTGATCTGATAATTCTCGTAATCCATGTACAGATGATGAGGATCCACTCTCTTGAGCCCCAAGATATCCCTGATGTGTGCCTGAAAGATTAAACGTTTATTATTAAAACGATTTTCAAGTATGGACAATGCTTTGTCATAGTTAGCCTCGTTGATTTCTAAAGATCGAATCGCGTCCAAGGCTGCATCCTTCAAACAAGATCTCAAATGTTGAAATTTTTCGATCTTGCGGAGTTCGAATCCTTGTGTATCATAGTTGCAAATACAGAAAAGAAATCTGTCCATTCTGTGTAACTGCCAGCGTAAGTGGGCAGCTTTAACTCGGGGACACGCGATTTTGAGAAGTGGACTACAATGACAAAGTGAGAATCATCCGAGATTCCTTGATGAAATGTTGAGCATTGTGGACCGACACATTTCCGTTTCCGAAGTTCCGAATTAATACGGGTTTCTAACGACGCGACGAGATAATCAAATTTGTTTCGGAGTGGACTACCGATTTCGTCATAGTCCAACTCTTCAAGACTATGGTGCACTAGATTAAATGTCTTTTGAAACTTGTCTATTAGATTCAACCGCATATTTAAATCGTCATCCAAAAGTTCACTAAGCGCACTAGCAGCCAAGAATTCATTTGTTTTTTCTACTTGTTTAAATAAAGCCTCAGCCTTTAATTTATAAAATTTGGCATTATTTTCACTAGTCGCCATAGTTTACAATAGTTATGCACAAATCAAAATAAATCCAATGTTCAAAAAAAAAAAAAAAAAAAAATAATAAGAGTTTAAGAATCGATCAAAACACAGCAATATAACTGATAAAAATCCCGCACAAGTAACAGCGCTTATTCACTTATGCTCAACGTAAGTAGGTGAATATAAAAAACGGTGATTATGTTAACTACTATATATATAAGCATGTCCTTGAAATGGATCAAAAGGAAAACAGCACTAAGAAAAAATAAACCGATTTTACGCGTTGCCAAACTTCACTATCGCACTGTCAAAGTTAAGCACATTCGTTATGTACAAGTTCACAACAACAATTTGTAAAGCGATTGTCCAATAAAGCGTACCTATGTACGCATAAGTACATATGTATGTATGAACATAAGTTTAACTAATGATTTAATTTATTAGTTATGCAAATTGATTGACACAACCTTCGATTAGGTATGTAAGTTAAAGCCAATGTTGAAACTTACGATTATGTGTGTGAATTAAATCCGAATGATTTAACTTTTTCAATTGTATATTTGTCACAATTCAGAACCGAATGTTCTGATGATCAACTATGTGTCAATTAAAACCGATTGTTTTAACTTCTAAGCAAGTTTGTACTAATACCGAATGTTTTAATTGTCGACAAAGTTTCCACCAAAACCGAATGTTTCAATGGTCGCCTATGCATTTATTAAAACAGATCGTTTTAATTTTTTACCACATGTATGTATATATACTCCAAACCGAGTGTTCTGAGGCTTACGTTGCCCAATGCACCGCACGAGAAAATGTTTTAAAAAAGCGAACAAACAACCGAAATCACGTCGGGGTCACCAAAAAATGTTTGAATCTAGAACGAATTCCTAGATTACAAATGCTTTCCGATGCAATACAAGAAATTAACTCAAGCACAATTGTTGGATGTATATTTTGTTTATTTTATTACTGTCGCCAAAAACCAATGACTTTCGCTTTGTGACCGCATGTAATGAATTGACAAAGTTAACTAACTGTTGGTTTGCTACGCAGAGAGCAAAAAGAATACAATTTGTCTTAAAATTCAGAGTAGCTGCTCTGAACAGTGACAAAATGTGAATTAATTTAATTACCAGAATAAGGCATCTGTGGCTAGAGATTAATACCTAAATTAATTTGTTAATTTCCATTGTCACGATCCATCCAAACAGGAAAATGGTTTAGTTGGTCAAATCGCAAATCCAAAATTGGATGTTTCGATTTCCCACCGTGTTTTAGTCCTGGGTTCGAAAGTTGCCAAGAGAATGGATATTGCGTAGTCCGATCACTGCTTGGGCGACATGCCAATTGCTTGTGTTAAAATGTCACCAGACCAGCAGCAATCGCTTCGCGAAATTCTAGAAGTTCGAGCAATTTTTCCGTGCATTAGTTCCCATTTTGGTACTTTTTTATACGCCTTTGTAATATATAAGAGTTGTAATATATAAGCGTTTGTTGCTGTCATATCGATTAAGTGATAAAAAATTCTAGTCGTCGCATCCCGAGTTTTTGCTCTAATGTGATAACGGCCCATCAGTCCCTCCATTAAGTCAACGCCACCCATGTGAGCGTTATATTCGCGAATAATTTGCGGGCAATCAACTTCAACGAATCGCTCAGATTTTCTATTTATCGAGCTGTCTTTGCTGTAACCTCATTGTGTCCTTGCAAATGGTTTAATACCCACATAAGTTGACAGCAAGCGTACGGGCTTATTATTTTTCTACAATACGTTAGTCAATTCAACACTATATGAAGAGCCCATGTACTTAGTTGAAAAACCCATTGGCTCTTTCTTGATGGTACAATTGTTTGGTAGCTTGCAATTGGGGGTGCGATTTACACGTACTGTACCAAGGCTATAAATACCTTTGGCACGCAGATAAACCATCAAAGGTATCGACGTATAAAAATTATCGAAATATACGATATGGTGCTTGAAACTTTGAACAGTTTTTGTCAAGCGTATAACAATGTTGGCCGAAGTACCAAGATCTGGGTGATCACGTTATCAACTGCACCGCTGTAATTCTCGAAGCGGTAAGCATACCCAAAAGAATCGCAAAGTACGAAAACTTTATACCCCACTTATGAGGTTTATTGGGCATATATTGGCGCAGGTGGTGCTTCATTTTTGTGCTGCACATTTGTTCGTCAACACAAAGGCGAACTTGCATTTTGGCTAGCATCGTTTTCGGTTATAGCTGCGCGTACGGTTTCCTTGACGATCACGTTCATTATATCTTTATCAAAAAAATAGCAAATAAATTGTACTGGAGTTCCGAGCTCCATTATTCCAGCTGGCAGTAAAGAATCTCCACTGTGACGAATCTCCTAAATTATAATTTATATTTCCGCATTCGCTCTACCATTTCTTATTTTATTAAATTTCTATTAAGAAAAATCATGTTACAAACGAAAACTAACACATATATTTGAAAAGTTCATTCAAAGGCCTATAATTGCCTCCAGGCACTTAAAAGTATTTCACTGCTCCATCGCACAATTCTTATAAATTCACAAATTTTCAACTTGATTTAATTAGCGACTAAACATACCATTAACGAAAAAAATTATTAGCTCGATTGATTTATTGAATTTCACTTTATTAATTTACTTAAAACACAACGTGGACCTCATCAAGTTTTATGCGCGAAAAAATAAATCTATTGTCCACCTAGACACATAATCACAACAGCTCAATTTAAGGACTATTTTATTGAGCTTGGCCAAAGGTTCATCGCTACAGGAGACTATAATGCCAAACAAGTAAACTAGGGATCAAGGTTGACAAATACTAAAGGAAAAAAATTACAATGTGCAATTCAAATGATTGGAGGAACGCATTTGAGTACTGGAGGGCCCACATATTGGCCAACTGATCGAACAAAGATACCTGTCCTAATTGACTTTTGTGTAATAAAAAATATGAATATGGCACATTTTGAAATTGACTCTCGATTAGAACTTTCTTTTGACCATTCTCCGATCCAAATTAATTATAATTGCTCAATAAAAAATGTTTTGCCCCCATGCAAGATGTATAATAAAAGAACTGACTGGCACTCTTATAGAAAATTCATTGATATCAACCTAGCAATAAATGTACCTCTTAAGGAATTAGACGATATTGAAAAAACAATCATACACTTAAATGACATTATAAACGAAGCAGCTGATAGAGCAACACCCGAACTAAAACCAACAGAGGACAAATATAACATCCCACACTCAATTAAAAGACTTATTGTGAGCAAGAACGAACTGCGTAAGACTTGGCAAAGGACGAGAGCTCCAAATGATAAAGCAAAACTTAACAAAGCGATTAAAGACCTAAAAGCCAGACTTAAAATTTGGAAAAATGAACAGGTTGAAAATTATCTAAAATCACTAACTCCAACGTCTGACACTAATTACTCTTTGTGGAAAGCAGCTAAAGACTTAACGAATCGCATCATTCACCAGCCGCCACTAAAAAAGTCGGATGGGACATGGGCTAGAACCAACTCTGACAAAGCTTCCCAACTTGCTGACTATTATGAAAAGGTTTTTACTGAAAACCAAACTAACAGCAACGCTAATCTTACTAATTTTACTAACAGGACTCCTCCACCGCAATACAAATTAAGAAAAATCTCAGTTAACGAAATAAGACACTGCATTGAAAAGCGTACTAGTCACAAAAAATCTCCAGGATATGACCAAATAACTGGAAAATTACTAAAAGAGCTTCCTCCAAATGCAATTATATACATAAGAAACTTGTTTAACGCAGTACTAAGACTAAGGCACTTCCCGACATTATGGAAAATAGCTGAAATAATACCTATACCGAAATCGGGCAAGATCCAACTTTGACGTCATCTTATAGGCCAATAAGCCTTCTGCCTTCATTATCAAAAGTATTTGAACGACTTTGGCTTGACAGAATTCAACCAATACTGGATGTGAACAAAATTATACCTGATCACCAATTCGGATTTAGACAACGTCACTCCAAAATACAGCACGTCCACAGAGTGACACACAAAATACTATCAGATCTAGACGACAAAAAATACTGTGTAGGAGTTTTTTTGGACATAGAAAAAGCTATTGACAAAGTCTGGCACGTCGGACATTTAAAAAAAAATTAAGACTATCCTGCCAAATGATCTTTGTGATATCATCAGGAGTTACCTTGATAGTCGCTACTTCTACGTAAGGTATAAAGATGAAACCTCTACATTAAGGCAGATAAAAGCTGGAGTCCCACAGGGAAGCGTGCTTGGACCCTTACTTTATACTTTATATACATATGACATTCCAATCCCAGAAGACAATTCGACAATGGTGGCCACCTTTGCCGACGACACTATTCTTATGTACTTAAACAAAAAGCTTGATGTGGCAATAGATAAGCTGCAAGCAATATTGGCAAAACATGCACTTGTTTTGTCTTATGGAAAATTAAGATAAACGAAATGAAAACATTGCAAGTGATATATACTTTACGGACAGCTTATCAGCCAAGACAAGTAAAAATGAAAGGTACTGACATTCCATTAAGCAAAGTGGCCAAGTACCTGGGCATGCATATTGACAGCAAACTGACTTGGAAATATCACATCCAGAAAAAGAAAGACCAACTTGTACTAAAATTCAAGCAATTATATCCATTTTTCAACAGACAATCAAAACTTAATACTAATGGGAAATTACTACTTTACACATCTGTTATTAAGCCCATATGGACGAATGGCATACAACTATGGGGTACTGCTAAGAAAACGAACGTAAATATTATACAAAAACAACAATCTAAAATCCTTAGAGCAATAGTTAATGCTGACTGGTACATAACAAATTATGACATACATAAAGACCTCGGTGTAAAAATGGTGCATGACGAAATCAACAATGCAAGTAGAAGATACCATAACACCTTAGACATTCTAAAAATTGATGGACATTCCTTCAGACGAATTAACAAGACGTAGACGACTAAAAAGGAGCAGACCAGTAGACTTAACCTAGCTGCTCTACTTCATACATTTTTTCTTTATAATACATTTTGTCTTTTTATATTAAATATTATACCTACACTAATATGTACATATGGTCTTGGGTTGTTGAGAGGAACGTTGCGGTATCTCGCGAGAGTGGGGCAGCTGCAAGTATAAATAAACCAAGCCTTCCATAACATTTCAAACTGACAATTCGAAAATTTTCGTATTTGTCAAATATAAACCCCCTTTTCAATGTTAAAAAAAGTATTTGTGTCTTTTTTTTTTTAATTTATTGTTATATAATAAGAAACAAATGTACTTCATCTATTGGAAAATAAAAAAAAAAATAAATGTGAATTCGAAATAACAGTCCCGTTAAAAGCTTTGTAGAGCTTTCAAAGCTTTTATATATACAATGCTGTGTTTGTTAGCAACTGGCAAAAAATATACAAATTATATAAGAGCTCTTACTTTTTCTGCTAATGCGAAAAATACGATAAGTGCCTTGAAGCACTCTTAGGTCTTAGAATTATACATAAAGTCGAATGATATTGACATTATGTTAGTATCTGAGACAAACCTTACAAGTCAATCTCTCGTTAAAATTAAGGGATTTGAAATCAATAATGAAGATCATACAGATGACAGAGGTCATGGTGGGTCTGCAGTAAATGTTAAAAATGATTTCAATTACAAAATAATAGACAGCATTTCAGAAAAAGCTATTCAAGCTGCAAGCATTCAAGTATAATGTTTGCACCAAAGTATGACAGTGACTGCAGTGTATTTTCCCCCAAAGTTCTCACTAAAAGCACCTGACTATGTGCGATTTTTCCAAAGGCTTGGCTCAGTATTCATTACTGGCGGTCTCTACAATGCAAAACACCATTGGTGGGGCTTGACACTGATTACTGCTGGACTTTATTGTGTACACTGGTTTACACCAACAACACCTACACATCGTCACATACAGTACTGCTGTCCACTTAATAGCAAAACCATATAAAGTTTTAACAAAAAACACAAATCTGACTTCTTTTAAAGAATGACTGGACAACATAGATGTATCCCTCAAACGTGGCATTGAGATTGTCAAGTGCGATACACGAAGCAGGATACCTATTCACTCAGACAGTAGAGGACAACATCGGCTATCAATGCCAACCGTTTCATTCAATCCAGCTGAGGCGCCTGATTAAAAAGAAAAGAAAGCTGTGGAGAAACTGGCAAACCACCCATTGCCCAGCTGATAAAAGGCTTTTTAACAATGCTGCTAAGGAATTGAAGGCACGACTGCGGGAAATTAGGGACGAAGCCACATCAGATTATCTAAGCAAACTGGATCCATTCACAGCAGACGACCAATACAGCCTATGGAGAGCTGATAGATATCTAAAGCGTCCTACAAGGAGAAGAGCCATGATCATAGATAGCAACGGTGAATGAAGCAAATCTGACGATGAAAAAGCTAAAGCCTTTGCTCAGCACTTAAACACATTATTTCAGCCCAATGAAATTGTGAACGCAGCTGTCGAAAATGAGGTCCCCAACTTTCAAGTCTCACCCTGCCAAATGTGCCTCCCAATTCATCAAAACTCGCTAGCGGAAGTTGAATCTGAAATTCATCTAATCAAGAAATCACCAGATATGATAAAGTTGACGGCTTTATGATCAAAAACCTCCTACCCAACTGCTTCCGACTTCTAACTTATATCTATGATGCAATGCTAAGGTTAGAGTACTTTCCAAGTTAATGGAAATGTGGTACCTCCATATATTAGATCCTATCTCAGTAACCGACGTGCAGCAACAAAGCTTTGCTTCCGCCCATTAACGCAGGAGTTCTAAAAGGAAGTGTATAGGGTCCGGGTCCGATACTCTACACCATATTTACCGCAGACATGCCCATCGCAAACGATGTAAATATTGCTACATACGCTGACAGTATGGCGATCTTTGCAACAAGCGACCCCCCTGCAGAAGCATCACAATTCCTGTGGGTGCAGTTAGATATGATTGCAGAATGGTTAACTAATGTACTAATGTACAAATCACGTTTTGTTTTGAGAAGAGTAAACTGCCCACAACTGAGCCTTAATGGCATAGCTAGGGCTACATCTTGACCGCAGGCTTACATAGAAAACCCAAATCAAGGACAAGCAGCTGCAACTCGCCCTAAAAACAAGAAAGGCTGCTTGGGTAACACTCACAACTAAGCTTAGAAAACATGATTCTTCTCTACAAAGTTATGCTAAAACCGGTGTGGATATGCCATGCCACTTTGGGGCACTGCAAGCAATTCTAACATAGAAATACTACAAAGGTATCAAAATAAAATACTCAGAAGAATTTTCAATGCTCCTTGGTACGTTACAAATTACACAATTCATAAAGACCTTATCATACCTTTTATTAGAGATAAAATACGCGAAATCTCCGAAATATATATAGGTAAGTTACATAGCCATAGCAATGAATTAGCCATTAATCTACTTGACAACAGCCAGACTGTCAGGAGATTGAAATGGTCTTACGTATTGGACCTACCCCAAAGATTTTAAGTAATAGTAAATAACCGTAAATGTAATACATAAAAGAATAAGAAATGTAAATAGTATATATAATAGGCGGTTTCACTGGAGACCAAATATTTCTATGAATGTAATAGTCTCTTCATACAGCGAGTTCTGATTGTGCGAGTTCTTCTTCATTATTTGTCACCGAGTTCTGAGTTGCGAGTTCTGAGCAGCTGTTATTTGTTTCGTTTTTGTTTTCATTATACACACAAATGCACAAATGGAACGTTGTGGCAATTGTGAGAAATAAAAATTGAAATTTTGTGAAACATACATAATTTAGAACATTTTGCAGCGTACGAGTATGCACATAGTGCTGGCATTTCTATTTTTCATTGCTACAACGTATTTTGTTAATAGATTACTAAAAAATGCAATTAATATTTTCCTTAAATATATTATCTGCCATCATCAGCTGTTTATTGCCGCGCAAAAAAAGAAAGAAAAACACTATCGACAATCACCTAAAAGAGTCCACATTTTACCAACACTATTTAGACTGCCCATGTCAGAACTGCGAGTTTTGGCAGAACTCGCACGAGAAATCGAGTTCTGAGCTACAACAACAACTACAAATTTCATTCCTTTTCGATGTGGTTGTAGTAATTTAAACTCGAGTTCTTATGCGAGTTCTGCTCTGTCTGAATACACTACAAATTTTGAATGTCATAAAATTCGCTTATAGTCTTAAGGCCTTTTGCAAATAAAATTATTAAAAAAAAAAAAAATTTGGCGAGACTTTTCCCACCCAATTTTGAAATAATCAAAAAAACCGTCTCCTCAACAATTTGTCACTTACGATCATTTCGCAAAAAGGGGACGACATCGTTCGAATTTATTTATTTTAAATGTATAGATATGTGGTAATATAATTACTCAATGATGAAGACCGTCTTGTTGCAATTGGCTTATCTTTGCCGCTGAAGAAAGAGTGGAAGAATAGAAACCAATAAAAGAAATTTATTTATTTATAACAAATAACTGCCAACTTTAAATTAGGAAATTAGCATAAGAAAAGAAAAACATATAAATAAAGCTTATAACAAATTTAATTAGTTAAATCCGTCTCTGACCCGGCGGGTGAAATTAATTTGCTATTTTCGCATGTATTTTTAATGAAGGAAAACCATCGCCTTTTAGCCTTTTTATCATACTGCTGGTATTTTTAGATTGGTTGGTTGGTTGGTTTCCGTGGCTGGCTCGTATATTCCAATACGAGCCACAATCAGCACTAGAGTGCCGTTTTGATACCACTTCCTCGCCGAACGCAATCAGTATTACTAAATCCAACCTGTCGAATTTAGGTATTTGAGTAAATCACCCGGGCATGTGACTGAACAGTCCGAGAGATTGTCGATGAAGTATTTGAATAGAAACTTATGTGTAGTCTTTGCCGGTGCTGGGCATTGACATAGAAAGTGGGTGAGTGACTCCTTTTCGTCTTCGTTTCCGCAGCTCCTACAATGACTTCTAAACGGAATACCAAGTCTCTCCGCGTGCATCCTTACACACCAGTGACCAGTAAAAACCACTGTGAGCCTTGCGGTATCCGAGCGTCTTCTGTTAATGAGCACGTGCCGCTCTGCAAGATTCAACATCTTTCCACCGTCTGTTAGCCAGCTGGCGGAAAAACAGGAAGTGACTCCTCTTGACGACCGCCAGGGGAATCGAGACCTGTTCCGCCAACGATACATCAAGAGAAGCACCAGAACGAGTCAATTCGTCAGCCTTCTCATTCCCCTCTTTGTTCCTATGGCCGGGAACCTATAAGAGAGTGATATCGGCTTGACGACTTAGCTCGCTCATCGTCGACCTGCATTCCTTAACGAGCTTTGACTTCACAGTGGTGGATTGCAGTGCTTTGAGTGCCGCCTGACTATCAACGTAGATAGCTATCTTACGACCTTCCGGTACATTATTTCTGGCCAGCCGACATGCTTCCCTAATGGCAAGGACGTCCGCCTGAAAGATTTTGGCCTCGTCGGGTAGCCGGAAAGTGTGGTGTAAGTTTATTTGTGGTGAGTGCACACCTGCTCCTACACCGCATTCCATCTTCGACCCATCCGTAAAGATTGAAATGTCAAAATCACTCTGAAAACTGTTCTCTTTCCATTCCATCCTGGTAGGAAATTTTACCTTGAAGTCGCTCTCAAAGCTATTGTGCGCCACTATATAGTCTGTCGTTCTCTTGAACATAGGATTATTAACCACTCCTAGTATTTTACTATGTCCATATGGTCGTTCTGCCTAGCAGCCGGTTTCTTTTAACCTTACTGCGCTGTTGCAGACCATGTATTTGATATGGAGGTCAATTGGGAGAAGATATAGCAGTATATTCAGTGCTGCTGTGGGGCACGTGCGCATGGCTCCTGTGATTCCTACACATGCCGACCTCTGCACACCGCAAAGTTTGTGCACTATATAGCTCTTTCCTAGAGCTGGCCACCAAACAATTGCCCCGTATGTAAGAATCGGACGTACTATCGCTGTGTACATCCAATGTGTTATTTTAGGGCGTAAGCCCCATCCCTTACCAAGCAATCTTCTGCAAGAGTAATAGGCCACAGAGGCTTTCCTAGCCCGTAGCTCTATATTGGATTTCCAACTGAGTTTTGCGGTCAGCATAACTCCCAGGTACTTGGCTTTGTTGGAAAGATGAAGCTGTTGTCCATTCAGAAGAGGAAGGGGTAAAGTCGGTATTTTGGTTTTCGTTGTGAAAAGCATCAGTTCTGTCTTGCTTGGGTTAACGTCTAGACCACATCATGTGGCCCATTTTAACAGTCTCCCCAGAGCTCCCTGCATGATGTTGCTTATCACTCTAGGAAACATCCCTGATACCATGATCACAACGTCGTCCGCATAGGCGACTACCCTTGCCCCTGTCTCATCTAAAACCTGGAGAATGTTATCTATGACTAACAGCCACAGCAGTGGAGAGATTACCCCGCCCTGTGGTGTCCCTCTACTGACATATCTGGTTAGAGTTGAGTTTCCTAACTCTGACTGCACTTTTCTGGTTTTAAGCATGTTAACTATCCATCCCCAATGTCTTCCTCTACGCCACTACTAGCTAGAGAATCCTGGATAGCACGTGTACTAACGTTATTGAAAGCACACTCTATATTTAAGAATGCTGCGAGAGAGTATTGTTTATGGTAAATCACGCTCTCTGCTGTGGGGACAACCACATGTAGAGCCGTTACCGTGGATCTACCCTTGAGGTATGCATGTTGGCAAGTCGAGATGGGAAATTTATCAATAATGGATCGAAGATGGAGCTCCAATACCCTTTCCATCGCCTTCAAGAGGAACGATGTTACGCTGATTGGCCTGAAATCTTTTGCGGACTCATGACCAATTTTCCCAGCCTTTGGTATGAAGACTACCTTAACTCTTCTCCAATTCATTGGTATGGGGCTTAGACTAATACATGCCCTAAAAATCGACCTTAGCCACGGAACTACCCTGTCCCGTAGCTTCTGTAGCATTATCGGAAGAATTCCGTCCATGCCAGGTGATTTATAGGGTGAAAACGTATTGATTGAGTGCGTGATTTTGTCCTCTGTGAAGATCAAATCAAAGTCTCGTGAAGTTTGCCGTAACCGTACGGGTACTTCCGAATCATTTGTCGCATCTTTGCAGTCGGGGAAATGTGTTCTGAGTAGGAGGTCAAGTGTCTCAGCAGATGATTCCGTCCATGTTCCATCTTCCTTTTTCAAGAAAGTGGTATTTACCCGTTCCTTGGCCAGAACCTTTCCTAATCTTGCTGAGACAGAAGTAGACTCGATCGACTCACAAAATTCCTTCCAACCATTATTTTTGGCGTTCCTGATGGCTTTTTTGTAAGTTTTGAGACAGTCTTTGTAGACTTGCCAGTTCTTATCCATGTAACACTGATTGAAGAGCTTTCTCGGTTTCCCTCTGAGTTTCGTGAGCTCTTCGTTCCACCACTGTGGGAAACTTTTATGGCTGCTTCTAATCGGACAGGATATCTTGTATGCTTTGCCGAAAGCTTCCTCAAGATATTTAACCCCCCTTCAATTTCATCCCTGGAGTCAATGTTTGAGCATATAAAGGTTTCGATTTAGCTACCCTTGTAAAATCATCTCATTTTATATTGCGTGGGTTTCTAAATGGAACAGAATCCGTTGTCCTCAAATTCAAATTGTAGAGTAGCCAACTGTGATCCGAGAAAGATCTTTTGTTGGAAATTCTCCAGTTTTCAACCTGAACCTCTGAATTTTCGGACAGAAGAGTTATATCTAGTACCTCTTCGCACCCCGGTAAGCCTTCTGTACTAGGGAATGTGAGGGTTGGAGTATTTCTTCACCCTGCAGCCACGGATTACCTCAGAAAAGTCGAAACCGGGTGGTGAAGAGCCCAGATCAGAGAGGAGGTGTTCTATTACCAGCTCCGTTAACCTGTGTTCAATTTCCACCCACTTCTCTAACACCTTCTTACCACCGTTAGTGACTTCATCAAGTAGTGCCACCGTAAGCTCATCCCGAGCTACGTCGCTAAAAAGCTTCTTGGCACTTACTGAGAGACCTTCCTCGTAAGAAGTTTTGGCGACTTTGCTTTTCTTTGCATTTGTAATGGTCTCGTCCTGAGACAGATTACGTTTAGTCGCCTTCACAGGCTTTGCGTGAGTGGCCACGTACTCCTCGTACTCGTCAGCCACGGATTGGTATTTGGCTTTGTCCACGAGGTCGAACTCGTATACCGTCCCACTCTCCTCATTCTTAGCAATCTGGCTTAGGATGAATCGAGCTTTCTGGTACATGTTCTTCCTGACCATCGCTTCCGATTTGCCTCTTTTTTTCTTGGATCCGCTACGGCTGGCGCTATCCTTAGCCGCTTTTGTTGATGTTGTCGGTTTTTCACTACAACCTGTAGCTACCGACGTTGTTTTGGGTGCTGTTGATTTCGCTACAGCTTGCCCGCTGTCAGCAATGACTAGCTCCTGCCTTGAGGCCAGTAACTCGTCCTCGGAGCTCTTCCCGAGCTCCATTTCGTCCTCCTATGTTTTGTTGTTTATTTGTGAATTATTAAGTTTGTTATTGTACATGTTTGGTCCCACGATTGTAGGGGAGGTCCACAGGGGCATAGCCCCCTGTACCCCGGCAAGGCTAAAAATGAAACCGGGGGTCGCCAGGTATCCGGAGTCCACCGTTCTAAGACACACTCACGCAGTGCCCTTTTCGACACCCGGGATTGCGGGTTTTATCGAGTTAACCTCTCTAGATCCGCCATATTCAGTCAACAGCAGGGACACCTCTGGCAGGATGTGGCTCTTCACCACGTATGGACAGTCTTGAGCACTAAGCTCCCGGCTCGTTTACACAGAACCTTGCCCCCATTTTTAGATTACTTTTTCTGTTAATATTGTGGTAACGTGCATCCTTTTTATCCCATAAGAATGGATAACTTTTACAGACATCTATAAACTCTAAAGTAAAATCATGATCCATATCATACGTTTAAATGTCATAACAGCCACATGTTTACATTTATCGATATGCCATCTAAATGGACTAACAAAGAAGCTGGGCCACCAGTCTATTTTTCTGCCATCGCTTCAATTATCGGTGCAGATTTCGAGTCGATAATGGACTGAGACTGAACTGACCGTCTGAAAGGCCCTTCAGTCCATTTCGATTTCTGATGCAGCTTTCGTAAAGTGATGTCGCCATATAAACCGTGTTTCTGCCATCGTTGTTTCACATCACTCCCGCTAGTTATCAAATCGAGTTTTCAATTGAAAAGCCAAAGCTACCTTGAACTCATATTATTTTATTTCAAAATTACGGTAAAAATAAAGCGAACCCGACTAGCATCAAATTTTGAGTCTGGCGCATCTGGCGCATCTGGCGCTTCAGACAAACTAAAAATGCCGCGGATAAGTAAAAACGACAACAATTACAATAATTCCTTCCTTCCCCAAACCATCGATGAGGAGCAGTCTAGACTAGTAAAGCCAACTTTGCCGCACCAATTACGGTTTTAAAGAAATCCGCAACAGCTATACATGATTTAGTCAAAAAAGCATCCATTGCTAATTACTCTGTCAAGACTTTTTCGATTGGCATTAAAGTATTCTTAAACTCAGCAGTAAATTTTAATTTGATCTGCAATGAATCTAAATTTGAGTTCTACTCCCATGAAACTAGTTAAATAAAGCCTTATAAAGCTATACTCTCTGGATTGGAAAAAGAAAGCAATGACACTATCAAAGATATACTCACTAGTTGCGGACTAAATTGTATTGATGTCAAGACTATCGAAAAACCAACACGAGTTGGTTATAACTTGCTGTTGTACGTTGTTTATTTCTAAAACGGCGCAATAACGCTGCAAGACCTGCGTAAACATCACTCTTGTATAAACAACACAAAAGTTCGCTGGGAGTTTAAAACCAAACCAACAATCCAACTCACCCAGTGCTGCAATTGCCAACTTTTCGGACATGGATCAAGTAAGTGTAATGTTAAAATATCATGTGCGCATTGGTTTCACACAATACAGGAACTTGCACAAAAACTGTCCCATATTGCTGTGCAAACTGTAAAGGCGATCACTCCGGTACCGATCCCGCTTGTCCTTGCCACGCATCCTATGTAACTATGCTAAAAGTAAGAAATCAGAAAGGCCAACGTACTATTGGAAGAAACAATAACAAAAACATGAGAAGCACCAGCATTCAAAACTCAAAAAGTATATACAGCAACTATTCTTCTTCTAATCGTCACCTGCATAATACTGGTTTCACAATGAGCATCTGATGCAGCATTTACAGAAAGTGTACGCATTGCATTTTGCATTTTCGGAATAGCTGTTTTTTGTTTTGGTTATACACACGTGGAACTTTGGCTAAATTAAACAAAAAAATTGTGAAAAATACGTGATTTAGAACATTTTGCAATGTATGCAATTAGTTCTTGTAGTTCTCTTTTTCATTCCTGATACTTATTTTATTAAAATCTTTTAAAAAATATTGGTGCGCAACATAAAAAAGAGAAAGGAAATCGAAAATGAACTAAAAAAGGCAAAAATTACACAGCACTGGATAGAGTGACCAATTTCACAAACAGCATTTTAGTTCCATTCTTATCGAATATACATTTTCTACTACAACAACAACTACAAAATTACGTCTTTTCCCTGTTGTTTTTGTTGACGAATGTAGCATTCAATGCAGCATTCGAGAAATGTACATTGGATGCTCAGTGTGAAATGGCTATAAGCAATTAGCGACCAATAATGCGTCTGATAGAAACCCAAGAACAAACCAAACGGCAAAATCCAATAAAAGCAAGAACTTTATTAGTTACAGAGAAGCGCTCATTAGTAATAACAACAGCAGCAGCTATAATACAGCATCTCAAAGTTTACCTGATCTGTTTTCGCCTGACGAAATTAGTTCGCTTTTGAATGAACTCATGGACAAGCTAAGCTGCTGCACAAGCAAAAGAGAACAGTTTACTATAATTACTCAGTTAGCTGATTAATTTAAGTAAAAAAAAAGCTATTTCTAATAAAAACATTTATTTGTATGGGAGGTACCCCTCCTGGTAACCTTGGGAAATTTACATGGTTAATGGACATAGATCAGAAACTTATGGTGTCAAAATTTCAGTTCGATACGTCAAAAAACAAAAAACTTTTTCTAATAAGAACTTTAATTTAAATTTCAGCTCTCTAGCTCAAAAACTGAGGGACTAGTTTGCGGCCAGACGGACAAACGGATATGGCTTAATCAACGCGTCTCTTCGATCTGATCACAAATATATATACTTTATGTGGTCTCCGATATCTCCTTCTGTCTGTTACAAACTTCATGACAAACTTATAATACTATTCACTCCCGTGAAGAGTATAAACAGGAAAACACTGAATCCTATTATATGTTCGTCGAAGAGTCTGATTCTTCAGCAGACAGTGATAAGGCCAATACTGTAATAGACCTGGAAACACTACAATATTTAAAAGATGGAGACCATATTATTTTTTTGCTAGCTTTTGCCACCCATTTCCTTTTGAAAAAGGGATAAGAAATTGATGCTATTATGCCATCTTTTGCTTTTGGTTCCTCTAATTTATAAAATCTCTCAAAACGCCTATTAAGACTTTCTTGAATAACTTCTATCAATACACCACAATATTTTATTTGCAAACTTCTTAGAATTCTCTGCATTCTCATTAGTTCTAGCATAAGACATCTGTAGTAAGTATTTTCGTCGCCTTCTAAACTTCTGATGCCATCAGCAATAGGCTTTGAACAGCTTATGTCTTCATGAAGAAACTGGACTTCAATTTCTTTAAAAATTGCTAATCCAAGTTTCCTTAAGTTTCATTTAGGGTATTCTTTACAGCAAGTAGATCTTGTGTGGAATTATAAATAGTATGAATTAGATCGTTTTTGACTTGGAGAAGTAGGAGATTTCCCAGTTGATTCTGAATAGATTTCACAGGCCTTAGGAGACCTTGAACACAGATTCCAAACTGCTTGTTATTTTGCCATGGCTGCATCATAAAGTTTGTTGTAAGAATTACTTTTGTTCTAGCCTTATCCATATCATCATCATCGCCAATATTAGTAAGAATAACTTCAATATTTTCATTAAGAGCTGTATCTGTATCTGTAACAACAATGAAATGACACTTTTTCTTTCCACTTATTTAGTTTTACTCTTTCGCAAACACACATTTTGAGAGATTTTTTATATTAAAAATTTTACAAAACCATTTTGTATTTTACAAATGCTAAATATTTATAAAAAGCATTTCAAATAGAATAGGAAATGCATTTTGAAAAAAAAGTATTTCAAATGCAAAATAAAAATAGGTATTTTGCAGTTTGCATTTGCATTTTAAATATATGTTTTACAAATAATTAACATCTCTGATACTTTAGAATCGTTGAACAAATCTCTAAGTGGAAAGAAACTCTTTCTTAAATATAATACTTGCTTACCAAGTTCTGCTCCTGTTGAACGACTATTTTAGTTTGGTGGAATGATTATGAGGCCACAAGACGGAACATGAAAGATAAACTCTTTGAACAAATATTAGTGAAATGTAGCCAAAGGCCAAAGTAGCCGCACTTTTCTATGTATTAGTTTTCAGTTTTGCAGTACTTAATATAGTACTTTTAATAACAACAAAAAACCAGAAAGAAGGCTATCATTGACAATGCAAAAGATGTAATACTCTTCACGCTCCTCCGGGTTACATCCAACCTTCCTTTCTTAGCATCACATCAGTTTGAGTGGCAATTTTATTGTACATTTATTCTTTAAACTAGCAAACCGCCCTGCTTTGCACGGGTGCAATTTAAAAAATATCGCTTTGGTATTGATAGCATGAAATTTTATTAATTAAGTTTTAACAAAATTTTGTTTACAATATGTCTTTGTATACAATATTTACAGCTTTCTTGTCATTGCACAATACGAACAGATTTTGTCTTGAAGTGACGCGCGAAAGAGCTACATATAACTGTCCATGGGAAAAAGACTCAATCCTCAGGTCTAATCCCGTTGAATGTGTGACCTTATGATTGATAATTGTCATTGAAAATGACAATTTTATAGGAAATTGCAATTTTCTATATTGGAAAGGTAGATCCGTTAGTATTAATGGAATCCGGGGAATTAAAACGACTTCTCCAGTTCCACATCCGGTCAGTATTGTACGCTCTATTCTGTAGTTTTTTTTAATGATTTTATCTGTAAACGTGTACCATTGCACAATTTTAGTGGATTAAGATTCCGTAATAAAATATTGACACCCTACTTTTAAAACTAATTTATGTGAGCGCAAACCAGAATGCTGTAGAGAATGAAATTCTGTTGGGAAATGAACAGCCTCTTCCTGATCAATAGCATTATCTACAGAGTATATGTTTGAGTCAGTCCATTGATCTTTGACAGAATAAAATAATTTACTTTACCTATTTGATCGTTGATAGGTGACATTTTTTCCTTATATTGCAAGTAAACAAATGTTTTCTTAACCTTATAGTATGGCTTAAATGATAATAATAATTACTTTAATTTAATTCTAAAATCACATTTTAAGAAACTTTGCTGTGTAAAGAATGAAAAGCTGCAATATTGTAGTAGCAGTAAATGCTTTTTCCATAAATTATAACACTATTACAACTACATTAATTATATAAGCGAACAAAACGGGACTCGTCCGCAATGCCAACCTGTGAAATTATCAAAATACAGTATTGGTAAATGGGGAAGAACAACTTTTTGAACGGTTTTGTGAACCAAAATGAGCTGTTTGATGTTGTAGTGAATTACAAATACCTGTTTTGGTGAATGTCAAACTTAGTGTTGCTTGTTGTCTTTAGTGAATGACAAATATGGATAATTAATGATAATAATCATAATTACTTTTATTATTGAATCAATTATTTATGTACATGCAAACTTTTCTAAGGAAATTCTTTAATTAACAGTGAAAACCGTATCAAAATACGTTGCGTGGTTTAGAAGTAATCAGTATTCTAACTTCTTGAAATTTCGACTTGACTTTATACTATGTAAAGAAGTTTGCCATCTAATTTGGATTTGTATGGGAGGTACCACTCCTGGTAACCCTAGGATCATGAAATTTATATGGTTAATGAATATAGATTAGAAACCAAAATTCCAAATTTCAGTACGATACGTTAAAAAACAAAAAACTTTTTCTAACAAGACATTAATTTAAAGGGGGGATCATGAAATTTACACAATGGATGACCATAGATTACAAACAAATAGTGCCCAAATTTCAGTTGGATACGTTAAAAAACAAAAAACTTTTTCTAACAAGAACATTAATTTAGAGGGGTGGTTTGTATGGGAGGTACACCACCTAGTAGCCTAAGGACCATAAAATTTACAAGATTGATGGCCATGGATTACAAACTTATAGTGTCCAAATTTCAGTTCGATACGTTAAAAACAAAAAACTTTTTCTAACAAGAACATTAATTTAAAGGGTGGTTTGTATGGGAGGTACCCCACCTAGTGGCCCTAGGATCATGAAATTTACATGATTGATGGCCATAGAGTACAAACTCATAGTGTCCAAATTTCAGTTCCATATGTTAAAAAACAAAAAACTTTTTTTAATAAGAACATTAGTTTAAAGGGGGGTTTGTATGGGAGGTGATCCGATTCAGCTGATTCCGACAAATGTGCTGTGTATGGTAAATAGAAACCTATGTGCAAAATTTCAAAAACTGAGGGACTAGTTTGCATACATACAGACAGACAGACGGACATGGCTAATTCAACTCGTCTCATCGAGCTGATCACAAATATATATACTTTATGTGGTCTGCGCTGTCTCCTTCTGTGTGTTACAAACTTCATTTCAAACTTATAATACTATTCACTCCCGTGAAGAGTATAAAAATTGCATCTTAAAAACAAAGAGAGGGAGAGAGAGATCATCTTCAAACAAATACAATACAACATTTGCATACAATAAATAAATTGTTATAAACATTTTTATACACACAAACTGCATGTTGTTGTTGTGGAAATGTAATCACTTTTTTGAGACTTTTCCGGTGGATTTTCCAATAATTTTACTATTTGTTGGGGATATGACAATAGAAATACACATTCAGTGAAAATTTCAAGTGTCTACCTAGGGCGGTCCATGAGATAGAGAATCCGAAAAACGTTACAATTTAAATTTTTTCACTCAAAATTTGTACTAAATTTTTGTCCAACGCCGCTAAAGAAGTTTCACTTCAAAAATCTGTGAAATAAAGCATTTTATTTGAAACACCTATTTCGAAAATACCTATTTTAGATTTTGTATTTAAATATTTTTTTTTTTGAAACCATTTTGCATTTTTATTTGGAATTTTTTTTTACATTTTCATTTAAATGCTTTTTTCTACTTAAAGTTTATAAATCAACATTCGTCCCAATTATGTTATTTGGCTCCGATATTTGGGATAACTGTGCTCAACGTCACCGTAATAAACTTCAGATTTTGCAAAATAAAGTGTTATTAATGAAAAATAATTTTTAATCTTCCTTTCTACTCCACTTCCATACTCCACAAAAGGGCAAATATAGGCATGAAAGACGAAAAAATCCGTCAGACCAGCGTTTCTCAAACTTTATTCACCGTGACTCTGTACGAGGTTTTAAAATTTTCGCGACCCACTTTAGAGAAAAACTCTTTTATGAATATAAATTTTGTTCTTTAATAAAAATCAAGTTATTTGTTTGCATTTCATACACAAAAGTTGCAAATTAATTATTTAAGAAAAATATATTTAACACATTAAACCTAATATATAATACAAGACTTAATATACAAGTTAAACGAGCACTAGCTACTGGGGCCTTCGACTCGAAATTTACAATTATATTCATTTCAAACTTTACTAAATGAAGGAAACTTTCTTTCCACATATTTAATGCGATGGATGATGTTGTTTGCCATCACACAACAATTGCAAATTAGGAGGTAATGATGTTAATTTTATTCGCAAATTAGGTTCGATATCCAATCTGTTTCGAGACTTATTTTGTAAGTACACCATAAGTAAGTGGTGACAAAAGGCATTAAAAATTGTATTGCTTTTTCGCTAACGCTTGGATACTCCTTTTGACAGTGCAACCAAAAATCCATTAGTGGTACATTTTCAAACAGTTTTTTCAAATTGGAGTCGCATGAAATTTCAATTAAAATATCCACGTCTTGTTCACTGAGATTAAACATTTCTTTCTTTTCAACTTTGACAGAAAAAGGATCTTTGATCCACATTTTATTTGAAGGAATATCTGGAAAGTAGTCTTTAAAACTATTTATTAGCTCCGAAAGGTGTTCTTGAATTGAGACTGATAGTGTTTCTAGATGTAAATCTACTTCAACATAGTTTGCACGGCTTTCAATAAATTTTTGTAAGGTTTCAAAAGATTTAAAATTTTCTTTTGAAAGTCGTTGTTTCTAGAGTCATTTTTTTAATTATTGCAGCAACTTTTTCAAATACTTTGAAAATATTTATTCCAAAGCCTTGCAAATTTAAATTCAATTCATTGAATGTACGATGTATGTCGTATGTCGCACAAATAAGCTACTTTTAATAACCAGTCGAAATCATGGAACCTATCCTTAAATGGAAAAATAGCATCTTTTTTAGATGGTGGGTGTTCATTCAGAAATAACAAAGCTTCGTCTTTTAGTTCAAACAGACGTTTTAAAACGTTTCCTTTTGAAAGCCATCGTGAATTACAATGCAAAAGGATAATTTGGTAAAAAGTCTGCTATTTAGTGGTTCACAAACTTGACACATTCTTCCAAAGTTATGTTTAAATTTAAGGGAAAGCGTTTTACCGACAACGCTTGTCTATGCAAACTACCCATACACAATTAATGGCTAATTCTCGAATTTGTTTAAACAAACCTTTATTACAGCCTGCCATTGCACATGCTCCGTCGCTACTTAGACCAAAACACTTCATCCAATCAATTCCGGGACCAGTGACAAATTGATTGGTAAGCTTAAACATGTCATCTGAGGTCGTTCTTGTCGGTAGCCTTTTACAAAAAAAAATTTTCTTGTATGCTGTCTTCATCAATATATCTGAGAAACCACATTAGATTTGCATTATCCTCGATATCTGTGCTTTCATCAACTTGTAAGGAAAAAAAATTTGCTTTTTTTACTTTAGCAACTAGTTCTTCTTCCAAATGTTTCGCAATATCGTTAATTCTCCGTTTAACTGTGTCAATTGATAATGGTATTGCCGAAAATAAACTTTTTTTCTTTATTCCACATAAGTTTTTTGCGACAATTTTTAAAGCCGGAAGTATTAATATTTCTATAGCACTGTGAGGATACCCAGTCTCAGCTATTAATTTGTAAATTTCAAAAGCTGTCAAAGTGAGGTTTTCATTTGACTGCTGAGGAAAGAGTACATTTTGCAATGATTTTTGAGCAGCAATTAATTCCTTTTCCTTATCAGCAAAAAAGTTAATTGGCTTATAAGAGTATTCAGAATGAAGTGTGTCAAAATGACGTTTCAACTTTGACGGTTTCATACTTTCATTTGAAAGTTTGTCATTGCAAATAACACATAGAGGCAAATTATATTTACTGCCATCATATCCGTCATTTCACACATTTTTAAAATACACATTAACAACATACACACTTATATTAATAAAAATATTATTACATTATACTTACTTTTCAAACAACTAATAGCACACAATTTACTTGACAATTGCATTTTCATTCATTTATTTCAATTTATTTTTCCGATAATAACAAAAATTCAGCAATTGGTTCTGCTGAACGCGCCCATTGAGTTATTTTATCATTTGCTGTAAATTATAAAATTTTTTTGTTTGTGTTTTTAAAATTTTTTTTCGCGACCCACCAAAATTTTTCTACGAGTGGTGGGTCGCGATCCACACTTTGAGAAACGCTGCGTCAGACTATTATTAGTTTCATTGTAAGAAATCATATATTGCACTTTCCAAGTGTAGATCGGCACTTAACAAGCTAATCTTAATTTAACTTTATTAAGTCCCGATCCCTAGTTTTAGTTTTAAATTTTTAGTTCTAGTTTTTAGGTTAAGTTTTTATAATTCTTTATTGTAAGGTTTTTGTATCCCCTATTTTCCTTACTTAAAAAACATGTTGTCTAATGTAACGAATAACTGATTTTATTAATTATCTTCTTAGTTGTTAAGTTGTTAAAGGAATTAAACTCTGTATAAGCGAAAAGAATCAAGAATTAAGTCCCGATCCCTAGTTTTAGTTTTAAATTTTTAGTTCTAGTTTTTAGGTTAAGTTTTTATAATTCTTTATTGTAAGGTTTTTGTATCCCCTATTTTCCTTACTTAAAAAACATGTTGTCTAATGTAACGAATAACTGATTTTATTAATTATCTTCTTAGTTGTTAAGTTGTTAAAGGAATTAAACTCTGTATAAGCGAAAAGAATCAAACTGTAAAATTGTAATATCACGGGTTAATGAAGAATAATAAAGAATGAAGCGATAGCATGGACTGAGACTGAGGCTGAACTGACCGTCTAAAAGGCTATTAAATAAAAAAAATTAATGAATATCCATCGATAACTGACAACTGACTTCGGCTGCATTTTGATTTTCACCAAACTGAAACAAGTTGATTCACTTTATCGTTCACACTGGCGATTTTAAATCACAACACAGCTGTTTTTTTTTGATTTGGTTATACACATGCGGGGAACTTTTCGCGAACATTAAATGAATTAAAGTGAAAATTTTTGCAAAATACATAATATAGATCATTTTGTAGTATATGCAAATAGTTTTTGCAGCTCCCTTTTTCATTCCTGTTATTAATTTTATTAAAAATTTAAAACAAAATTAACAATTTATGTGCCATCATCAGCTGTTTTATGTTGGCGCGCAATAAAAAGAAGAATGTATTCGAATCCACTCCGGTGTGAATACACTATTCGTCAGCAAGCCATGCAGCATTGTCGGTGTCACCAACACATCCTTATTTTCACTAATACAACCAAACTCCTGCGGCTGCTGCTGCACATCCATACGTGAGTTGCCTAAAAACTTTTTCGATTCAACAAAATAATTATCATTACACCATTATTATACAAGGCAATTCGGCTCTCTGGCAATTTTCATTTATAGAGATGAGACGAAGACTCCTGAAGAAGTAATGAGTTGTTTGAATCCGTTTTCTTCTTTGGTGCATTTCGTTGTTTGTTTAATTCGTTTGGCTTGCGTATAGTAAGGATGCATGCGAATGCATGAGAAATGAAAAATGTAGCACGGAATGTTTAGAAATTTGTCAGAAATAGAAAGAAGAATCGACAATGAAACAGAAATGAAAACGAATATGAAATAACAGCAAACATGCAGAATTCGTCTCGCACAATTTTTGTGTAATAACTAGCAGCGACAGCAAAGAGGAATCGAAAAAAATCGCCGTGTATAATAATGGTCATAGATAGGCTCTGCGACTGCGAAAACTGCCTGCGCTGATGATTTCTTTGTCTTCTTTCGCGTCTTTCGTGTTTGTTCATAATTTTTTGGCTTGCGTAAGTGAGGATGCATGTGAGATGCAGAATGAAGTAGCCAATATGCAGACAATAGTTTTGGTACTCCGGACACTGGCCAGACCAGAGGCATTTATATGGGATATCGGTGGTAATTATTCAGTGTTATGTGTCTGTGTCTAAATAGATAGTTTTTATTGTGTTCAGGTAAATTGAGGTGGATAATAGAAAATATCCGCATTACAAAAAAAAAAAAAAAATGTGTTGTTTTCATATTTTTTACTTCTTTAGGTATGCTTTATTGAACACAATAATATATGTATAGGAAAACGAGAAAGACGGCTATCATTGGCTGTGCCAAAGATGTAATACTCTTCACGCTCCTCCGGGTTGCATCCAACCTTCCTTTCTTAGCATCACAATATTCTCTCTGTTATAGTTTGAGTACCAACAAAGAACACAGTTTGAATTGCATTGTATTTTCATTGTACTTATACTCTTTATAAGTTTGTCATTTAATGTGAGTTTGTATGGGAGGTACCCTTGCTGATAACCCTAGGATCATGAAATTTACATGTCTGATGGATGGTTGGTTGGTTGGTTGGTTTCCGTGGCTGGCTCGTATAGTCCACTACGAGATACAATTAGCACTAAAGTGCCGTTTTGATACCACTTCCTCGCCGAACGCAATCAGTATTACTGAATCCAACCTGTCGAATTTATGTACTTGAGTAAATAACCTGGGCATGTGACTGAACAATCCGAGAGATTGTCGATGAAGTATTTGCCCAGAAACTTATTTCTAGTCTTTGCCGGTGCTGGGCATTGACATAGAAAGTGGGTGAGTGACTCCTCTTCCTCTTCGTTTCTCCGCGTGCATCCCTACACACCAATGACCGGTAAAAACCGCTGTGAGCCTTGCGGTATCCGAGCGTCTTCTGTTAATGAGTATATAAGACCTATTTTCATTGTAAAAAGGCCAGGTAGCACGTGCCGCTCTGCAAGATTCAACATCTTTCCACCGTCTGTTAGCCAGCTGGCGGAAAAACAGGTAGTGACTCCTCTTGACGACCGCCAGGGGAATCGAGACCTGTTCCGCCAACGATACATCAAGAGAAGCACCAGAACGAGTCAATTCGTCAGCCTTCTCATTCCCCTCTTTGTTCCTATGGCCGGGAACCTTTGACTTCACAGTGGTGGATTGCAGTGCTTTGAGTGCCGCCTGACTATCAACGTAGATAGCTATCTTACGACCTTCCGGTACATTATTTCTGGCCAGCCGACATGCTTCCCTAATGGCAATGACGTCCGCCTGAAAGATTGTGGCCTCGTCGGGTAGCCGGAAAGTGTGGTGTAAGCTTATTTGTGGTGGTAGCACCCCTGCTCCTACACTGCATTCCATCTTCGACCCATCCGTAAAGATTGAAATGTCAAAATCACTCTGAAAACTGTTCTCTTTCCATTCCATCCTGGTAGGAAATTTTACCTTGAAGTTGCTCTCAAAGCTATTGTGCGGCACTATAAAGTCTGTCGTTCTCTTGAACATAGGATTATTAACCATTCGTAGTATTTTACTATGTCCATATGGTAGTTTTGCCCATCAGGCGGTTTCTTTTAACCTTACCGCGCTGTTGCAGACCATGTATTTGATATGGAGGTCAATTGGGAGAAGATATAGCAGTACATTCAGTGCTGCCGTGGGGCACGTGCGCATGGCTCCTGTGATTCCTACACATGCCGACCTCTGCACACCACTAAGTTTGTGCACTATATAGCTCTTTCCTAGAGCTAGCCACCAAA
Organism: Amiota communis; assembly: GCA_037043315.1. Lineage (NCBI taxonomy): Eukaryota > Metazoa > Arthropoda > Insecta > Diptera > Drosophilidae > Amiota > Amiota communis. Next base: position 1,721,815 of record JBAMAV010001329.1, on the reverse strand, counting down.
CAATTGGCCCGTATGTAAAAATCGGACGTACTATCGCTGTGTACATCTAATGTGTTATTTTAGGGCGTAGGCCCCATCTCTTACCAAGCAATCTTCTGCAAGAGTAATAGGCCACAGAGGCTTTCCTAGCCCGTAGCTCTATATTGGATTTCCAATTGAGTTTTGCAGTGAGCATAACTCCCAGGTACTTGGCTTTGTTGGAAAGATGAAGCTGTTGTCCATTCAGAAGAGGAAGGGGTAAAGTCGGTATTTTGGTTTTCGTTGTGAAAAGCATCAGTTCTGTCTTGCTTGGGTTAACGTCTAGACCACATCATGTGGCCCTTTTTAACAGTCTCCCCAGAGCTCCGTGCATGATGTTGCTTATCACTCTAGGAAACATCCCTGATACCATGATCACAACGTCGTCCGCATAGGCGACTACCCTTGCCCCTGTCTCATCTAAAACCTGGAGAATGTTATCTATGACTAACAGCCACAGCAGTGGAGAGATTACCCCGCCCTGTGGTGTCCCTCTACTGACATATCTGGTTAGAGTCGAGTTTCCTAACTCTAAGAATGCTGCGAGAGAGTATTGTTTATAGTAAATCACGGTCTCTGCTGTGGGGACAACCACATGTAGAGCCGTTTCCGTGGATCTACCCTTGAGGTAAGTGTGTTTGCAAGTCGAGATGGGAAATTTATCAATAATGGATCGAAGATGGAGCTCCAATACCCTTTCCATCGCCTTCAAGAGGAACGATGTTTCGCTGATTGGCTTGAAATCTTTTGCGGACTCATGACCAATTTTCCCAGCCTTTGGTATGAAGACTACCTTAACTCTTCTCCAATTCATTGGTATGGGGCTTAGACTAATACATGCCCTAAAAATCGACCTTAGCCACGGAACTACCCTGTCCCGTAGCTTCTGTAGCATTATCGGAAGAATTCCGTCCATGCCAGGTGATTTATAGGGTGAAAACGTATTGATTGAGTGCGTGATTTTGTCCTCTGTGAAGATCGAATCAAAGTCTCGTGAAGTTTGCCGTAACCGTACGGGTACTTCCGAATCATTTGTCGCATCTTTGCAGTCGGGGAAATGTGTTTTGAGTAGGAGGTCAAGTGTCTCAGCAGATGATTCTGTCCATGTTCCATCTTCCTTTTTCAAGAAAGAGGGATTTACCCGTTCCTTGGCCAGAACCTTTCCTAATCTTGCTGAGACAGAAGTAGACTCGATCGACTCACAAAATTCCTTCCAACCATTATTTTTGGCGTTCCTGATGGCTTTTTTGTAAGTTTTGAGACAGTCTTTGTAGACTTGCCAGTTGTTATCCATGGAACGCTTATTGAAGAGCTTTCTCGTTTTCTCTCTGAGTTTTGAGAGCTCTTCGTTGCACCACTGTGGCTCCTTCTAATCGGACAGGATATCTTGTACGCTTTGCCGAAAGCTTCCTCAAGATATTTAACCCTCCTTTCAATTTTGTCCCTGGAGTCAATGTTTGAGCATATAAAGGTTTCGATTTAGCTATCCTTGTAAAAACATCCCATTTTATATTGCGTGGGTTTCTAAATGAAATATTGATCCGAGAAAGATCTTTTGTTGGACACTCTCCAGTTTTCAACCTGAACCTCTGAATTTTCGGACAGAAGAGTTATATCTAGTACCTCTTCCCACCCCGGGAAGCCTTCTGTACTAGGGAATGTGAAGGTTGGAGTATTGCCTCTATGGCAAAGTAACAGACTGGAACTACTAATAAAATTAAAAAGCGACTCACCCCTTTCGTTATCCTCGTTGCTTCCCCATAACGTATGGCGTGCATTGGGGTCGCATCCCAGGAGTTGGGTAGTGTTGGTAGATGTTGCACTGGCGGACAACTGCACAACCTCATCCGGAGGTGCATCCTTGTCGTGCGCCATGTAGACGGATGCTACCAGCATGTCTTTTTTATCTGCCACTTCGACTTTTATCACTGTCAAATCACCTGTGCAGAATTGAGGACAAAGGAAAGCATTGATAGTGTTTTTAACTAAAATACATGTTCTAGGCTTGCCACATACTTTAGTGTACAGAAGTTTGAACCTATTGTTTTTGAACTCTAGAATGTCAGTGCCTCTGACCCAGGGCTCTTGAACGATGCAGATGTCAACGTCATCCTCAGCTAGGAAGACGGCAAGATTATACGAGGCATTCTTAATGCTTAAGATTAATCTGCACGAATTTCAGCAACGGAAGGTCTCTTTGGTGTACTGGTGGCTTCATCCTGAAGCACCAGGTCGTCCATCAGCCTGTTGGCAACCTGCATATCATCAGGCTCTTCGTCTTCGCCTCAACTTGTAGTCAGACTTCTCCAACCCCTTAACTGAATCTTCGCTGATGGAGAGGAGCAGAGACATGCTGCTCTTTTGCTGACCTTCGTCTCTTATTACAGCCCAATCACTCATGGGCGTTGCAGGATTCTGTCGCTGTAGAAGCTGTAGTACCTTGCCGTGCTCCAGCTTCATGACAGGTAACCAAATACGAGCTCTCGGCCGCCTTGCAATGTCCCGAGCCGGGATGAGCTTAAGCCTTAAGGCCTCCCAAACATTGCTGATCTTAGCAATGCAATTACCCAGGAACTCCATAGACGTTCGATCATCGCACCTGATCACCCTGCAGCCACGGGTTACCTCAGAAGAGTCGAAACGGGGTGGTGAAGAGCCCAGATCAGAGAGGAGGTGTTCCATCACCAGCTCCGTTAACCTGTGTTCAATCTCCACCCACTTCTCTAACACCTTCTTACCACCGTTAGTGACTTCATCAATTAGTGACACCGTAAGCTCATCCCGAGCTACGTCGCTAAAAAGCCTCTTGGCACTTACTCAGGGACCTTAGTATTTAAATTCATGTTTTGGTCCCATGTGTGTATGGGAGAGTAGGGCCACAGGGGCATAGCCCCCTGTACCCCGGCAAGGCGATAAATGAAACCGGAGGTCGCTAGGTATCCGGAGTCCACCGTTCTAAGACACACTCACGCAGTGCCCTTTTCGACACCCGGATTTGCGGGTTTTATTGAGTTTACCTATCCAGATATGCCATATTTCGTTACAAACAGCAGGGACACCTCTGGCAGGATGAGGCTCCTCACCACGTATGGACGGTCTTGAGCGTGAAGCTCCTAGTTCATTTACCAGAAACCTTGCCCCCTTGGCTGATAGATATGGAACAGAAACTTATAGTGTTTAAATTTCAGTTCAATAAGTCAAAAAACAAAAAACTTTTTCTAATAAGAACATTTATTTAAAAGGTGGTTTGTATGGGAGGTACCCCTCCTGGTAACCCTAGGATAATGAAATTTACATGGCTGATGGATACGGGACAGAAACCTATAGTGTCCAAATTTCAATTCAATAAGTCAACAAACAAAAAACTTTTTCTAAGCCATGTCCGTCTGTCCGCACAGCCAATGATAGCCTCTTTCTGGTTTCTTCTTGATAATATTTTTCTTGGCGTCATGCATTAAGCGCCGTATTAATAAAGACAAATATGTGCCAAATTACTTTTTTTATTAACTTTCTGATTGCAAAATAGATAGATCACGGATCACATTTCCTCCCAGCTGTATTTAAAGTACCTGGGTGTACTTATTGACTCGCAGATGACATTTAAAAAACACCTAAAGACAGTCAGCGACAAAGCCGCACAGATAAATGGTGCGCTAACCAGACTGATGCCTAACATTGGTGGCCCTCAAGCAAGCAGGCGGCTACTCCTGTCATCGGTAATAAGCTCGGTGATTCTGTATGCTGCGCCGATCTGGGCGGACACGAAGATATCATACTTCAAAAACATAAAGCGCACATACAGACTCAGTGCTATGAGGGTAGCCGGTGCTTACCGCGATATCTCAAGCGATGCCATTTGCGTCGTAGCAAGGAAGATTCCTATCGACCTGCTCGCGTGTGAAATGGGGCGACTGTACAGCGGCACAGGCCATCAATCGCGATAAAAAAATTTCCGCGTGGCAGCAACGATGGGATCAATCGTAGAAAGGGCTATGGGCTTGGGATCACCCAAATATCGAGGCGTGGATGAACCGAAATCATGGAGAGGTTGATTATAATCACACGCAGTTGCTGACCGGACATGGACAGAGAATACTTATACAGGTTCCACCTCGTAGACGACCCGTATTGTCCAATATACCCAGTAGAGCCAGAAAGCGCCTATCACGTGCTGTTTCATTTCCCACGGTTCATCAATGAGCGAACTGACCTTGAAACAGCATTCGGCGAAGAAGTGACGGAGCCAAATCTGGTCACGCATATGTACGAGGATAGTAGAAAGTGGAATGCGGCAGGTGCAGCCGCTACGAACATATTGGATACAGTGCGGTACACGGAGAACGCACGCAGATCTGCTGAACGAGCTGAAGGAGTTTCGCGACAAGCAATGGATATAATTGCTCCCGGACTCGGACAGAATGACTAAAACTAACGATTGAGTAGTTTTTTTTTTGCATTGCCTGTTGCTGCTGGATCATCGCGTCGAGCTACAAGTCGCCGTTGGATAACTACGTCACCACTAGTCGCCACTTGCCTCCTTCAGATCGCTCACGGCGCATCACCCTCACACCACACCATTTGGTGGCCGCTCGCCAACTGACACCGGATTTCTGTCAGACAAATTGGAAATTTGTAACATTGGTGTCAGGTGTGGGGATTAAACTAATTTATTATTTTTAACGGGCATCCGTAAAGAGCCTCACCATACCACGACGATCATCCACATCGAAATTAACCGATACTATTGCCGAGAATGTGCAAGATCGGTTAGATAATTTGTTTGGAGTACTAGAGCGGACTTTAGATGCGCGAATGTCTGACAGAACTATGCAGACATCGACATTCGAGGAACTAAATAATCCGCGTAGTTCTTCGAACAAGAACCCAAGCAACCCAGTAACTGCATCATTACCTTCAGTAGCAGTAACATGTTACATGGATGCTACTATTTAATAACAGAACCAACTTTTCCCCATCAATGTTATCTACGTTTGACGGTAGTTCATCATGGTTGGATTATGAGCGCCAATTGGAGGACATGGCCAAATTTTATAATTGGACCCCAGCAGAAAAACTGATGGGCATTACAGCAAACCTTCGTGGCCGTGCCTTGCGTTTGTATGGGACAATTCCGCGTTTTCCTCCACCGACTTTTAAGCAAGTACGTAACCTCATGCGGGACAGATTCATGTTGGACAAACAGGCATGCTATGAACTGTTTCACAAGGCGTTTTTCAAGGTCCAATGTTACCAGCATACAACGACATATTTACACAACAATTTGTAGATGGCCTGCGTGAAACTTCAATTCAAAATCTAGTTGATGCTCTCAGTGTAGCTATCAGATTGGAGGCAAGGGCACACTCTAGACAAAATTCGCATAGCATTTCACATAACTCAACGTGGCGAACGAAGTCTTCACTGCTACGTTTTTATTAAAAAGCAGCCAACTCTGATGGTCGTGGATACAGGTGCAGATACTTCGTTATTAAATAGAAAGCAAGCACCATCGCGTCTTGCTTTACATGATTGGGAAGTCTCATTGCCCTTCTATGAAACTTTTGCAGTAACAAAGAAATCTAGTGTGGAGCTTAATATAGGAGGGAAGCCAGTCAGACTGGTATTTTTGGTGGTACATGGTACAACACCATCGTTACTGGGATTATATTTCCTGAAGAAGGAGGGAGCATTAGTCGATCTGCAAGAAATGCGTTTGAAATTTGATTGGGGTAGTTTGCCCCTTTATCTGCTTAATGAAGCAAGGCATAATCTGGTGTTCTTGACTTCAGCGATATCATTACCAGCTCGATCGGATGTCTATGTTCAGGTGGACTATGCGGTGCCTCGTAGTATGCATTGTGCTGTGATGGAACGATCTTTAGCATCGGAGTAACCTACAGATGTAATATTGGGTCGTACTATTGTTAATGCAGCAGATGCCAAACTGGGAATTAGATTATTAAACCTTGCAGGAAAAGAATATGAGCTGGCACCCAATACCATTGTTGGAAAGTTGGAGAATGCTGAAGTGGTGCAAAGTGATAGCAATTCTGATGAAACTAATCCGGCATTGGCTATAAATTTGAATGATGAAATGACAGAAAGAACTAGGAATAAATTCAGTGATTTGGTTAAACGACATATTAAAATATTCGCAAAAGATGACGACGATACAGGTCGCACTAATTTGGCATGTCATCACATCGACACTGGGACAGTTGCACCAATACGACAACCACCAAGACGAGTACCACTTGCAAAGAGGCCAGAAGTTGCATCTCTTATCAAAGACATGGAAGCGCGACGCGTAATTCAGAAGTATAGCAAGTCAGTGGTCATCACCAATGAAGTTATGCGAAAAGACTCATATCCACTTCTTCGTATGGAGAATTTACTTTCAGACATGGCGGGATCTCGATTGTTTTCTACTATGGACTTGCAAAGTGGTTTTTGTTAAGTTGAGATGGACGTTGATTCACGATCAAAAACAGCATTTGCTTGCGAAATGGGCGTTTATGAATTTAATGTAATGCCTTTTGGATTTTGTTATGCCCCAGCCATGTTTAACGTTTGATGGATGGACAATTTACAAATTTGTCTTGGCGATTAGAATTGGTTTATCTTGATGACGTAATACTACATTCAAAGACAGAAGAAGCTCATATAACCCATCTAGATGATGTGTTTTCACTATTGGATGCAGCTGGTTTAAAACTTAGCTTGAAGAAGTGTCATTCTTTCAAGCCTCTCGTTAATTTCTTGAGACACATAGTCGGTCGTAAAGGTTTGGAAGTGTGTCCAGAAAAGATTCAAAAAGTTCGAGAATGGACAACACCAAATAACAAATCAGAAATTCGTGCTTTTATGGACTTATGTTCGTACTATCGGAAGTTCATTGTTGATTTTGCCAAGATTGCACAGCCACTAAACAGTCTTACAGAGCAACGTCGCGAGTTTATTTGGAGTGATTCTGCGAATAAGGCGTTTGCAGTTTTGAAAGAACGATTAACAACAACACCATTTCCTAACGAGAGTGACAAATTCATATTGTATACTGATGCCTCAGATTGTAGTGCAGGTGCCGTACTCAGTCAGCTTCAAAATGGTGTAGAGTGCGTGAAAGAATACTTCAGTAAAACTTTTCAAAAGGCTGAACGTAATTATTGTGTGACTCGTAGAGAATTGTTAGCAGTAGTTTTGGCAACAAAGCGGTTTCATCACTACCTGTTTGGCAGAGAATTCTTATTGAGGACAGACCATGCATTACTTTGTTGGCTTTTCAATTTCCGGGAACCTGAAGGTCAAGTGGCGCGTTGAATTGAAAGGTTGCAGCAGTATCAGATGCAGATTCAACATCGCAGTGGTGTTAAGCATTGGAATGCTGATGCTCTTTCTCGCAGACCCTGTGGAGCATGCAAGAGTTGTGAACGAGCTGAGGTAAAGGATGGACACAGTCTGCTGTTGATTCGTGCTCTTCCGTGTGACTGGACAGAGAAACAAAAGTTGGATCCTACTCTTTCAGTCATGCGAAGTTGGTTAGAAAATGGTGACAGACCCCCAAAATCTACAATATTGGGCGAAAACTAAGAAATTAAGGCATATTGGAGTATGTTTGAGCAGCTCAAATTGGAAGGTGGTGTGTTGATGGTGACGCGTAGCGGTATTGAGCAGATAGCAGTAATTCCCCGGTCAATGATATCAGAAATAATTGCTTATGTACATGATGCCCCAGCTGGAGGTCATCTCGGTTGCCGCAGAACATTCGACAAAGCAAGGCAACGCTACTTCTGGATTGGTCAACGTGCAGATATTATATTATGGTGTGCTCGATGTGTGAAATGCAACGCTCGGAAGGGGCCCACTAAACGAACAATTGGTCGATTGTCTCCTAGCAGCGTGGGGCACCATTCGAATGCATTGCAGTGGACATATTGGGCCCACTACCAAAGACTTCACTTGGAAATCGGTATGTTTTGGTCACAATGGACTATTTCTCGAATTGGCCTGAGTGTACAGCGTTGCCCAACCAGACGGCCGAGGTGGTTGCTGAAGTGTTGATCCAGCAGGTATTTTGCCGATTTGGAGTGCCAATCTGAATCTGAATTATTTCAAGCCTGCCTTCGTAAATTAGACGTGGAAAAGACAAGAACGACGCCGTTACATCCTCAGTCTGATGGGATGGTTGAACGCTTTAACAGGACTTTGTTGGACTACCTTGCAAAATTCGTGGAAAGAAATCAAAGTGATTGGGACCAGCTATTAGCCTTGGCCTTGTGGGCTTATCGTTCAGCTGTTCATGAGTCGACAGGTTTCACCCCAGCGATGCTTTTGATGGGTCGAGAAATACGACTGTCGTGTGAGTTGTTGTATGGACCGCCACCCGGAAATGCAACAACTTATCCTGATTAAGTAGGGAGTCTTCAAAAATATTTAAATGCTGTGCACGATTTGGCGAGGGATCATTTACGTAAAATGGCGATTAACACAAAAGAAAGATATGACATGCGTGTACATCCATTGTAGTTTGTCACCGGGGAACAAGCATGGTTCTATTCTCCTACAAGGCGAGTTGGCAGATGAATAAAACTACAGTCTGATTGGATTGGACCAGTCCTAGTTATTCGTCAGCTTTCAGATCTGGTGTACGAAAAACGTCTTCCGAGTAAACGGAGTACGAAGGTGGTATATGTTAATCATCTGGCCAAATACATCGGGGAACGAAATATGATCTCGGTCAGGAGCCACGAGTCTCAGGAGGGGGCAATGTTACATCTTGGCAGCACTTTAACACATGCAGGTAGCCCTGGTGTGGAACAGCTGAATTAGGAGAGAAGATGAGGAAAAACAATAACAAAGGAGAAGTGAATGACATGCCGTTGGATAATTACGTCGCCACTAGTCTCCGTTGGATCACCACGTCGAGTTGCAAGTCGCCGATGGATCACCAAGTCGCCACTTGCCTCCGTCAGATCGCTGTACACGGCGCATCATCCTCACACCACACCAATTGGTAGCCGCTCGCCAACTGACACCGGATTTCTAGTTTGTGTAATTTAAAACTGTCAGACAAATTGAAAATTTGTAACAATATAGGGTGATTCAAAAATAGTAAAAATGTATGAGTGTGTTGGAGGAAATAAATTGTAACTAGAAGACAAGAAATATCAAATGAATTCTGTTATCGATAAAAAGGAGTTTTATGTACATGTGTTCATTAAGATTGTTATCGGCTTGTATTGTAAATTTGTACATGTGTACACTTAAGTTAACTTGAATAAGTGGAGATCAAATTAAACCATCAAAGAGAGCAGAAGTAAAATAAGTAAACCTAATAATTAGCAATCAATTGTGTTAAATTAAGCGTAACATAAACTGAATTCTAAGTGAGAGATGAAACAAAGCTTGAGTGGACACGACAAGAATTGACCCACCCCAGGTACTAGACTGGACATTATTGGTGACTTTGACAGGATTCAAATTCATCATCGGCCAATTCACCACAGCGGAAGAGCATCTGCCCAAAGATCATCGCTGGAGAGAACGTCGTCTGCCACTAGTGATCATCGCTGGAGAACCAAGCATCTGCCAGGATCGACCATCGTTGAATAGCGTAGACTCATTGTTGGAGCCCACTCAAAACCGTAGTAAATGAAGGAGGAAAAGACAGACATATCAGTGCTAGAATGTAATATGCAGATATTAGAATCGTACTTCAATCAGATTTGTGTTGTGCAAACAAACATCGAAGATCTCAAAGTAGGGGATAGTGAACGAGGGAAGATCGAAGAGTTATTTATTTCTACAAAATCCTTTATGTTGTCAACTATAAATAAGCTTCGTGGTAATCAAACACAAGAATTGACGTTCTTCAACAGTACGTCCAATGTTACCCAATCACATCAAGCAAGAATACCGCACCTCAAATTACCACAATTTGATGGTAAATATGCGAATTATAAGCGTTTTATGGCTGCATTTAGAAATTTATGATATCAACTATAGACAAATTTAATTATTTGCTAAATTGTTTGTCGGCCTGCACTTGAAATAGTACAGGCATATCAAGTTACTGAAGTCAATTATCCAAAGGTTCTAATGCGATTAAAAGAGCGATATGATAATGACGTCTTGCTATTTCTTGATTATATATCAAACATGTTTAATTTACCGACAATTAGTAAACCAGATGCGATATCATTACAAAAGCTGATTGATACGAGGATCGCTTTTATCATTAGGGTCTTCAAATGAGGTTATGAATGCTATAATGATTCATAATTTATTATCCAAGGTCGATGCAGACACGAAACTACACTACGATGAAAAGCAAGTATACGAGAAGCTGACGACTTGGGATGAATGTTTTAAAATTCTGGCACATCGCTGTCAGTTTCTAGAATGCCGGTCTCAAAACCTTTCCAAGCACGATGTGGGTGATCAACAAAATATAAATCAGCATCCAATTCATTCGTTACGACCCATTCAGCTTGCGTACTTTGTGAGTCACCACATCACTATTTTATTTCAGTGTTCTTCGTTCACAAATTTGAAAATGATTCAACGAAAGAATTTGTGAAGAAGGCATTGCTTTGTTTTAATTGTTTGCGTAAAGATCATACATTCAAGGCATGTCAATAAAAGTCACGATATAAGGTTTGTCAGTCAGCTCATCATTCACTTCTTCATAGTAACACTAGTAATTCAACTACACTTTTTAATGCGGGTAATAACCAACAGGGCGGTTTTGCACATACCCAAGGTCAATCAAATTTTCAATCTCATCCGAATGTCACTCTGATAGCACGCGCAGCTATATTACCTACTGCAATTGTGAAGATTAAGGACAGATGCGGAAACTATCAATTTGTTCGTGCATTGTTGGACTCTTTTTCTGAAGTAAATTTAATATCAGAAGAAACGGCGAAACGACTGCAATTGCATAAACATCGTGTATCACAAGCGGTAAGCGCATTTCCGAATTTAATCAACAAATCAATTTCAACGTATATGGTACGCTAAAATCCCGAGTTTCAGGCTTTGAGTGGTCATCACAGTTCGCAGTAATCAACAAGATTTGTACAAGTCAACCATACAACAATATTAATATCTCAGAATGGAAGTTACCTGACGGCATAACACTTGCCGATCCAGTATTCTAAAAGTCAAACAAACTCGTCCTTCGTCCTTATCAGTACAGAAGGATTCTTTGACGCGATTCGAGTAGGAAAACATTGTCTTGGGCCTAATAAGCCAAGCCTTATTAATACTGCTTTTGGATGTATAATTGGTGGCAACATGTCCAGTCCACAAACTGAATTACAATACAGATGTAATTTAATACAGGAACAGCCGTCGCTAGACACTATGATTCAAAGCATCTGGGACGTTGAAGAGTATACAACGGTACCAACAAAATTCACCCATGAGGAGCAATTGTGTGAAGAACATTACGTAAACAATGTTACTCTGAATGAAGACGGTGCTTCTTCCATTTAGAAATTCTCCTTAACAATTAGGAAATTCATGTGATATCGCATATCAACGATTCAAGATGTTGGAACGCGGAATTAATCGGGATGAAAAGCTTAAAGAAGCTTATGTATCTAAACGAATATCTTTCACTAGGTCACATGTCACTCATTAGTGAGATAGATAAATGTCAACCACATTATTACATACCACATCATTGCGTGGTACGACCGCAAAGTCTGACAACGAAATTGCGTGTCGTATTTGATGCGTCTGCTACTACAACGTCAGGAGTTGCATTAAATGAAGTATTACTTATTGGTCCCACAATCCAAAAGGATTTGATTACCACATTATTAACATTTCGATTACATAAATATACTCTGTCAGGAGATATTACAAAAATGTACAGGCAGGTAGGTTGTCGTAGATAAACACGACAGACAATTCAAACTTATATTATGGAGAACAAATACTAATCATAAAATACAAACATATCAATTGAACACAGTGACATATGGCACGTCAGCTGCACCATTTCTCGCAATACGAAGTCTTTTTACATAGCTGACACTTTTGAATCTGAATATCCACTTGTGGCGTCTGTCTTGCGCTCAGATTTGTATGTTGATGTTTTGTTAAAAGGAGCAGATCAGTTGAACGGATTGCAGGAAAAAAAGGATCAACTGATCAAGCTACTTGGAAAGGCTGGAATGACAATGACTAAATTTAACAGTAATGTATAAAGTCTTGCAGATTCACCATAGAATGATATTGACGTGCACCTGGATGAACCAAATGCTATAAAAACTCTTGGTTTAGCGTGTCAATCAGCTTCAGACATGTTTGTGTTTCGCTACGAGGTAGGCTCTGCTGAGAAGGAAACGAGGCGATCAGTGCTATCTACAGTTGCTGAGATCTTCGATTCACTTGGGTTGGTGAGTCCAATCATTGTAAGGTGTAAAGTTTTTACGTACTCAGAAAACTTGATTGGGACGAGCATCTTCCTGATGATATGTTACGAATGTGAATCGAATTACAATCTAATCTACGCATGTTATCCAAGATAAAGATTCCACGATTTGTATTTACATTACAAAATCATAAGAGCGAAGTTCATGCGTTCGCTGATGCATCTGAACGTACTAACGGATGTTGTATGTATATACGCACACAACTTGATGAAGATATACATGTGAATTTATTAGTAGCATAATGGAAGGTAGCGCCCCTCAAGGTTCAGTCACTTCCTAGATTGGAGTTGTGCGCTGCTGTGCTATTAAACAGAACTTTTAATAAAGTAAGACAAAAGCTTGAACCATACATAGACAAGGTATATTTGTGGATAGATTCAAAAATTGTATTAAGTTGGCTACATAAACATTCATCACAATTAAATTGCTTTATTGGTAATCGAATTTCAGAACTTCAGCAACGTGCACCTAATGTGGAATGGGGACACGTGCCATCATCAAAGAATGCAGCAGACGTCATTTGCTGAGAATGTACAACAGAAGAATTACACAAAAACATGTGGTTCAAAAGTCCTGACTTAAGGCACTCATGTGACGAGTGGCAAAGAGTAATTGAGAATCTGCCAGTGACGATTGAGATGCGCAAACAGTGACTGTTCTGTGTTGCGACTTATCATCAGAATCTATTTTTGAAGAAATCATTCAACAATTATCATCGTACATTCGAATTCTACGTACTGTATCGTTTGTGTATCGCATATTCAACGGAATAAGACCAGATCGTCAATTGACAGCATCATTGGTTAAACACACACCAGCAAAAGAATTGCGAAAAACATTTTGTCAAATAGTCTCACACATACAGGAAACAGTTTCTAAAGAAGTGATATGGTTGTTAAAAAGGCATGAAAGGTTAAAGACGAGCATGCAAAGCCTCGTACCATTTTTACACACAATGCAAATAGACAATTACGGTTTTGAGAGTAAGGGGACGATTAGCTAAAGCACAGTTACCATATGATGCTAAATTCCCAGCTATTCTTCCACGCAATCATCGGTTTACGCAATTATACTTATGTAGAATTTCTGCACAAAAAGAATTTACACGCTAGAGCCAAGGTTTTAGTGTCGCTTCTGCGTGAAAGAGTATGGGTAGTAAATGCCAGAGAATTAATGCGAAGGATTCTACGCTTATGCACGCATTGTTTTCACTACAAACCACAGCTGATGCAACAGGTGATGGGGAATATTCCATCCGAAAGATTACAGGGAGAACGTCCATTTTTAGTAACAGGTGTTGATTTCTGTGGGCTGTTTATGACGACTCTTAATCTCCGTGGCAGGTCGCTGTACAAAACTTACGTATCGATTTTCGTTTGTTTTGCGTCTAAAGCAGTTCACATCGAATTAGTATCTTCTTTGACAACTAATGCGTTTCTTTCATGTGTTCGAAGGTTTATATCACGACGAGGACTGCCGAAGCGTTTATATTGCGACAACGCAACTAACTTTGTAGGTGCAGAGGTGAAGATGGCTGATTTCAAAACCCAGAACTTCAATTCCGATGCATTGGACATACTCAAATCTTACAGCGCTACAAGGGGTTTTGCTTCATACCACCACGAGCACCTCATTTTGGTGGATTATGGGAGGCAACGGTCAAATCTGCAAAAATGTTGCTAATAAAAAACGTTGCTGCAGCAAACTTGACATTTACAGACCTACTTACTGTCATCGCAGAAGTTGAAGAAACACTAAATTTGAGCCGGTTTCGGATGATCCAAATGACGGAACGGCATTGTCGCCGTCTCACCTGCTCATTGGGTCATCAGTACTGTCAGCACCAGACGAGTTGATCAACGTGCCATCATAGGAAAATGGAAATGAAAACGGTCGATATCTAGATCGATGGCAAAGGGTCACATTTCTAAAACAACAATTTTGGAGAATGTGGTACCGAGACTACATTCACATACTAAAACAGCGTACTAAGTGGACGTGTGCCCAATTAGTAATTGTACAAGAAGACAACACCTCAAACCTGGAATCTCGTACGAGTGACAGCAGCAGTTCCAGGTCAAGACGGGAAAGTACGAGTTGTAGATCTACGAACACAGAATGGCACCATCTGGAGGGCGACACATAAGATCGCACCTCTTCCTATCGAAGTCTAAAATTTTGAAAGTTGGTCCTTTCAACGGGGAGGATGTTGGAGGAGATAAATTGTAACTAGAAGAAAAGAAATATCAAATGAATTCTGTTATGTACATAAGTACATTAAGATTGTTATCGGTCTAAATTGTAAATTTGTACAGGTGTACACTCAAGTTAACTTGAATATACAATAAGTGGAGATCAAATAAACCATCAAAGAGAGCAGAAGTAAAAAAAGTAAACCTAATAAATAGCAATCAATTTTGTTAAAGCATGAGTGGACCCGACAAGAAACCCCAGGTTGTAGACTGGACAGTGTGCTTAACACTCACGAGCCTTTGATGTGAAACACGTTGACTTAGGTAGCTAAATGAATTAATGAAAGTTTGATACATACACCTCTGTTTCTAATATGTATTATATTTTACGCTTGAAAACAAAAAGAAGAGATATAAATAAACCATGTAAGAAGGTTTAAATAACATAACATTGACTCTTTCTCTGTTGTTAACTTTGAATATTTTCTATTCTAATTCTGTTTGTTGTCTTTATTGTAGTTACAAAGTTTAAAAAATACTAAGTTTAAAAAGAAAAAAACAAAAAAAAAAGAAAACAAAAAATTATTTCAAATTCTGATGGATGGCTCGAACCCACTCTCTGTTGTTTTGTGTTATCGGCTAGTCGGCGCTTTACACACTGTGCTATTGAGGTAGTTATGCTTGTAGCTGGAAAGAAAGTGTATGCTTAAAGTCTTTCACTGACATTATTATACTCTTCACGGGAGTGAATAGTATTATAAGTTTGTCATGAGGTTTGTAATCATCGTCCACCACATAAAGTATATATATATTTGTGATCAGCTCGATGAGACGAGTTGATTTAGCCATGTCTGTCTGTCCGTCTGGCCGCAAACTAGTTCCTCAGTTTTTGAGTTAGAGAGCCGAAATTTTGCACATATGTTTTTCTGTCGGAATTTGCGGCATCGAACCACTAGGGGGATATCTCCCATACAAACACCCATTTAAATTAAAATTCTTATTAGAAAAAGTTTTTGATTTTTAACTTATCGAACTGAAATTTAAACACTTTAAGTTTCTGATCCATATCCATCAATCATGTAAATTTCATGATCCTAGGGCTACTAGGTGGGGTACCTCCCATACAAACCACCCTTTAAATTAATGTTCTTGTTAGAAAAAGTTTTTTGTTTTTTAACGTATCAAACTGAAATTTGAACTCTGTAAGTTTCTGATCTAGGGTTACCAGGAGTGGTACCTCCCATACAAACCCAAATTAAATGGCAAACTTCTTTACATAGTATAAAGCAAAGTCGAAATTTCAAGAAGTTAGAATATTGATTACTTCTAAACCACGCAACGTATTTTGACGCGGTTTTCACTGTTAATTAAAGAATTTTCTTAGAAAAGTACATAAATAATTGATTCACTAATAAAAGTAATTATGATTATTATCATTAATTATCCATATTTGTCATTCACTAAAGACAGCAAAACTTTTTTTGACATTCACCAAAACAAAACACTCTTTTTGGTTCACAAAACAGTTCAAAAAGTAGTTCTTACCCCAATTACCAATACTGTATTTTGATAATTTCACAGGTTGGTTTTGCTGACGAGTCCCGTTTTGTTCGCTTATAAAATTAATGCAGTTGTAATAGTGTTATAATTTATGGAAAAATCATTTACTGCTACTAAAATTTTAAAATTAAATTAAAGTAATTATTATTATCATTTAAGCCATACTATAAGGTTAAGAAAACATTTGTTTACTTCCAATATAAGGAAAAAATGTCCCTACCAACGATCAAATAGGTAAAGTAAATCATTTAATTCTGTCAAAGATCAATGGACTGACACACTGAAACATACTACTCTGTAGACAATGCTATTGATCTGGAAGAGGCTGTTCATTTCCCAACAGAATTTCTTAATTCTCTACGGCCTTCTGGTTTGCGCCCACATTAATTAGTTTTAAAAGTAGGGTGTCCCTATTTTATTACGGAACCTTAATCCACCAAAATTGTGCAATGGTACACGTTTACAGATAAAATCATTAAAAAAAACTACAGAATAGAGCGTACAATACTGACCGGATGTGGAACTGGAGAAGTCGTTTTAATTCCCCGGATTCCATTAATACTAACGGATCTACCTTTCCAATATAGAAAATTGCAATTTCCTATAAAATTGTCATTTTCAATGACAATTATCAAATCACAACATTCAACGTTGTGGGATTAGACCTGAGCATTCAGTGTTTTTCCCATGGACAGTTATATGTAGCTCTTTCACGCGTCACTTCTGTCCGTATTGTGTAATGACAAAAAAGCTGTAAAAATTGTATACAAAGACTTATTGTAAACAAAAATTTGTTAAAAACTTAATTAATAAAATTTCATGCTATCAATACCAAAGCGTAAATGTACAATAAAATTGCCACTCAAACTGATGTGATGCTAAGAAAGGAAGGTTGGATATAACCCGGAGGAGCGTGAAGAGTATTACATCTTTGACATAGCCAATGATAGCCTTCTTTCTGGTTTTTTATAAAGTTTGTTTACAGTATGTCTTTTTACACACCCTCTCTCTTGCCACGCTCTCAGTGAATATCATCATCATAATACAGAAAGAAAAGAGTGAATAGCGCACTACTCTTGTGCGTGCTCAGTTATCAATAAATGAGAGGAATAAACACAACAATTACAACAACACACAAATTTCATGAAGAAGCAATTTTTTAAAAACTAGGCAAAGAAATGAACGTAGAGCATTGGAAACACAAGAAGAACGAGAATCTTGGCTTGAAAAATGCTTCACCAAGCCTTAACATCAATAGCTGCAGAAACGAGGAAACAAAGAGATTCTCGACTTGATGAACACTGAAACAGACCCTCAACATCAAGAAGATAATCCGGTTTAAGGTTGGTGGCATTCAATTGTGACAGGAGCATTGACTACAAAAATCACGCCGATGTCGCCATTGGTGGAAGCTCTAGCATAGTCTGTAGAGTGTTCCTGTGTAGTTTGATGTGGATCGGACCTGCATTTGTCAAGAAATTTGTGGATAAAATTTTGCAAATACTAACATACAATTCTTAGGGACATATTTTACAATCGATCAAGTCACCTTTGTCAAATATATCAGATAATAACATATGTCAATATTTACAGTTAATTGATTTGTCTAATATTTCAAAAGTATTTCAATTGCTTCATAATGTACTACAATTAAACAGAGAACAGCATCTCACACCATGATACAATAATACAAGGTACCGCCACTAGGGCCTTTTACGCTCTTGAAATTTACTCACTCTCAATTTATGACGTCATTCGCACATCAGTGTATATAACGCTGAAATAATTCATTAAGTGTTGAACATGATTTGAAAATTGAAGAAGCAGTGCTATGAAAATTCTTCAAATTCTTCAATTTTCATTGCATTTTGAAATTACGTTCAACACTAAATTCATTATTTCAGCGTTCTATACACTGATATCCTTCAAATTCTTCAATTTTTAATGCAATTTCAGATCATGTTCAACACTAAATGAATTATTTCAGCGTTATATACACTGATGTGCGAATGACGTCATAAATTGAGAACGACACATAACTGTAAACTAATGGCGCCACCTCTATTTCTTACACCATGATCTCACACTAACGTTGTAAAGGGCTACGTTTCAGCTTCTAAATACAAAACTAATCCGATAAAAAATGGCCAAGTTATAAGGTAATATGTACGGAACCTACCTAAAAACGGTTTTTGGGCTCTAAAACAATATTTCGAGGATGTATCAGAGATTTAATACATACCATTCTTTTTGGCTTTTTATAACCTATTACCTCCACTAGGTCTGATAAGAAGTTTTTTCATTTTTTTTTTTTTTTGTGTAACACAGTGTAATTAATTCGTCTGGTTTTTCAAAAGTATTTCAATTGCTGCGCAATGTACTAAAATTAAAAAAAAAAAGCATGACGCTCGGGAGCGTAGCTAAGCACGCCAGGTACGATAGTAAGTAATATAATTTGAAATATCCGCAGCTTCCCACAAAGTAATTAGCAACAGGTACGTTACATGAGAGCAAGAACAAAAGTAGCGAGAGATACATAAATGCAGTATTACACAGAGTGTAATACACACATTCTCACACAGGGGCCCAGACAGGTACAGGCGGGGGGACAACAAATCTTCAATCATTGTTTTCAAAATGTTCAAGAAGCCTATTTTTTCGTATTTGTGCGCAACTCTGATACATACATGGGTACATATTTTTTGTGTACTCTGTAGGGGCTCCAACGCGCGGCTCTATAAGTTTCAAAAATTCTTATAAAGTTATAATACGTTCTCTCTTTATTATGAAATATACAAAAAAAAAGTGGTGCACGTTGTCATAACACGTGAATTGATATACTGCTTACCTCAACTCATATATAGTACATACACACGGACACATAATCTGGGTAATCATTTTTTACGTTTGTGTAAACGATTTTGATTGTTACAGTAAGAACAGAGAGCACAAAGCTTTAAAGCTTTCCAATTGAAAAACATTCTCTTACATTTACAGTTTGAATACTTACGTTTTTTATGTGAATAAAAATTAACGTACTCAAATATAAAAAAAGGGGCAAACAAAAAAAAACCAAAATATATTTAAGGTCTGCTGTATGTTGTTAAAAGTTAAACTTATAAAATGTTTAATTTATATTAACCCAATTTTTTCATTTATTAAAATAAATCATTTATTAAACTAAATCAAAATTTAAGGAAAAAATACATCATTCTATAATGAGCTACTTATACTCTTTCCGCAGTGAATAGTATTGTAAGTCTGTCATGAAGTTTGTAACACACAGAAGGATGCATCGCAGACCCCATTAGCTCGATGAGACGAGTTGATTTAGTTATGTCCGTCTGTATGTATGCAAACTAGATCCTCATTTTTTGAGGTAGAGAGCTGAAACTTTGTACGAACTTTAACATACGCTGCACATTTGTCGGAATCAGCCGGCTTCGACGAACAGGGATGGTAAATTTTTAAAAAATTTGTAAACTTTTCATGAAATAAGCAAAAACATATCGCTATCCCAAAAAAAAAAACCCTTTACACAAAGATGTTTGACCAATGGTGTAACTATCGCGCGCTCTTCTACCTGCTTGAAGGTGCGCAAATTTTTTAAAATGTTATTTTTCGTGTTCATGCACATATCTGGTAAATACATATAATTACTTACAAAAGTAACTCTTATTTATGTTGCTGTTGCCAATAACACAATTCTTACTATATAAAGGACTTTTGTCAAATCTCTCACGACATTTTTAGCAAAACACAGTAAAGTCATATTTGTATGTATGTAGCATCTGCACAAACCCGAAGATGCCGTCTTCAAGAACAATTTTAAAAATGAGAGCACCTTCGTGAAAGAAATACGGTCTTATTAAATTTTAAATTCTTTAAAATTATTTCTATACTAAAATCATATAATTTTATATAAAATCGTTAGCCTTTTTCTGTTTATGCACGCTAATCTCAAAAACGGCTTAACCTATTTGAATGCGGTTTTGGCTGGTATATTGTAGCAAGCTTCGTGTTTATTTTATCGAAATTGACCCACTAAATCAAAAGATATTCATATTTTTAATTCTGTTGCCGACTATTTGGCTGTTTTTTGAACGTTTTCCTCTTTTGCTGCACGCCAACATTAAACATATGATAATTTTGAAAAAAGATATTAATAATATGTTTCAAAAATTTGAAATATGTACCAAATTTTTATATTTTTTTGATTTGCTAAATTTATATATTTAGATAATATAAGGGTCCACGTATTTTATGTACTCACTGTAGATATGATGAGTGCATTTAACCATACAACTATAATACGCTCTTAACCGAAGCAATAATTTGCAAATTCTCATTCTATGTTCAGTAGTGGCAAAGTGCGGTTGTAACGACTTTCGACGCAATAATTTGAAAAAAATAAAAAAGAAAACGAGTATTTATAAACATTTTAACTAACAAAAAATTGCGGTGAACAAAAATTAATTTTTTACAATCGAATCAAATAATATTTATAGATAAAGCTAATACAGCTTTGTTGATAAATAAAATCAGTTATTATTAAATTCAAATTATTCTTGTTTATTACGATTAAAGATAACTAATTGAATTTCTTCGTTTTGTGTCGCATATACGAAAAGTGAATTTGTGGTATGTACATACATACAACATTTAAATAGATAAACATATCAACCCCTTTGCGCGAAATTATCGTATGTGCCATTTTTTCGAAATTGGCTTTTTTGATACAAATTTGTTCTACATCCCACAATGCATCACCTGGTGAAAAATTAAGGCTGAAATCCCTGTACTTACGCCAAAAATTTACTGTATATTATATCGTATGTGCCATACAAAAATATTTGTACATATTGTAGAAGTTGTATTTACAACTGATGTTTAGATATACTTTAATGCAAGAAAATTATGTTAAGCCCAAAACAAGGTTACACCTCACAATAAAACAGATAAGCATAATTTAAAGCATGTTAAATTATACTTTAAGAAACTTCTAGCAGTGCCATCACAATATTGCGGAGCCAAAAGCACGAAAGAGTATTTGCCACAAGAATGTTGAAATGTTCAAACCCACTCAATACATGAATGACAAAAATTTCAGCAACTGTATTGTGTCGATTTGGGTTTTCAGACAGGTTTCAAAAACGATTTTGCCATAATCCATGAAGGATTTCGCGAAGAGGTGATGTTACCTGGCCACCACACAGTCCTGACCTGAGTCTTCTGGACTATTACTAATGGCGAATACTTAAGAAAGGGTGTACGAAAAAAACCGAGGACATGAACTCAAAATAGAACATCACAGCATCGGTATCTCGGGCTTAAAAAAGAGGTGGCTAAAGTGGGCGTCAACGGAGAAACCTGACAATTTACATAGGGAATGGCAGAAAATATTTCAAAATTATTACCTACAACGCAATGCAAAGTTGCTGTGCTAAACACGGGATTGAATAGTATTATAAGTTTGTCATGAAGTTTGTAACACACAGAAGGAGACATCGCAGATCACATAAAGTATATATATTTTTGATCAGCTCGATGGGTCGAGTTGATTTAGCCATGTAAGTCTGTATGTTTGCTAACTAGTAAATTTTTTTGGAGTGAGTAGTTAAAAACATGGAACATCGGGGAAAAAAAAGCATCAAATATATTGTATTTAAAAACATCGATATCTCGTCCAGCACTACTAAGCAGTGTTGCCTTTAAAGTTACAAAGCGGGAAATTAATATGTAATTTACACCAAAGTACATCACGTTGATGGGGTTTTTCGTTCACACCAGATATTTTGCATCACGAACAGCTGTTTTTTGTTTTGGTTATACACACACGTGAAACTTGTGAGCAAGGTGGTTAAATAAAAATTAAAAATTTGTGAAAAATACATGATTTAGAACATTTTGCAACATATGCAAATAGTTCTTGCAATTCCCTTTTCCCTTCCTGATACTTATTTTATTAAATTCTTTTGAAAAAATTGACAATTTATGGTTTACTTAACAATGTTTTGAGCCATCAGCTGATGCGACAGTCGGAAAAACACAAAAACACTTGGAAGCACTAGGAAAAACTTGGCGACACTGGCAGAAAATGTCTAGTGTGACCATTATTAACTTTCATATCAAGGCACATCAGTTCTTGATGCGACTATGGATCCGCATCACATTCTACAACAACAACCCCTGAATGACGTCATTTTCCCTGTGGTTGTTGTCGAATCTGATACGTATCAGTAGGCACATGAATGTTGATGTTGATGTGCTTTGGTGTAAATTGCGTATAAAAAAAAACCACTGACGTGTCAAACTGTCCTAGTATTGTACAATATATAAGTACGTATATTAGTTTTATTATACTCTTTACGGGAGTGAATAATATTATAGGTCTGTCATGAAGTTTGTAACACACAGAAGGTGACATCTTAGACCACAAAAAGTATATATATTTGTAATCAGCTCGATGAGACGAGTTGATTTAGCCATGTCCGTCTGTCCGTCGGTCCGTATATCTGTCTGTACGCAAACTAGTCCCTCAGTTTTTGAGCTAGAGAGCTGAAATTTTGCACTTAAGCTGCACACTGATTAAAGAGAAAAGGGATAAGAGTTGGTGTATAAAAAATACCGCAATAATTTTTTGCGGTGTTTTGAGTATTGTCATGTATGTACTATATAAATTTGTAACCAACCATACATTTAAAACAAAAATTAAAAAAATTAATTTTTTTCTGGAGCTCTCCGACCGGTACTCTTAATTTAAATTTTTTCAGTTTCTCTCAGACCGTTATACTTATTTTTCAATTTTTTAGGTATGTTGTCAACCATTTTCATTGTAATATAACTGTTATTTTGGGACCTTTTGCTCAATCTCACACAACACAAATGGTAATGTTGTCCCGAAAAAAAAAGATCCGCGCGAACAGTCTCGTTTTGTTGTTGTGTGAAGTGAGTCAACTGCTTTGTAGAGAGGAAAAGAGGGGAAGAATGGAAAAACAATGCAATCAAATAACAACACGCAAATGATCACGCGAATTGTAAGCAAAGCATTGCAATGCAGGTAGTAAAAAAATATCTTCTTTTATTCTTGTGTCACGCGAGAATAGGAGAGAGAGAGAGAGTGTGTGTGATAAAAAGTGTGGTGGTGAAAGTGGCAGAAAGAGAGGGATATGGACAACAAAGCAAATATTACCCAGCGACCATTTTGTGAAACTTGTAATAATAATATGTTTTTTATTATTGTTTAATGTTATTATTAATATTTGTTGCTATTTATTTTATATACATAAATTTTTATTGGCAGACTATCTGAAAACTCAATTTGTAATCACAAAAAGGAGTCAAACACTATTTAGTAAGACAACTATTAAAAAACTCAAACATCAAAATGTTTATTGGATAACACATAATAGTCGTCTGCAACGCACTAGCAGACACACATATGTGAAATATTCATACAAACACACAAAAGATCTTTTGACTAACTTCGCTCAATAAATCCATTAGTGGTTGGCCCTACCATAAACGAACAAAACTAATGGAGATTGCTTGCACACAAATATGTACTTAAAAACGAAAAACATTTCACATGGTTTTATTCGTCCCTTTTACATTTGATTTCTTCACAACCGGTTGCTTGTGGACCTAATGAAAAGGTTGTCATTTAAAATGAAATAGAAAAAAATCCTTTTTTATTCTTCTCTTTTTCCTTCTATCGTTTAATTATTGGGCTAATTCAAAGTTCTCTACTACAAACAAGAAAAAAAGAACAAGAAAAAACACCGATGTGATTGGCTGTCTTCAGATGCGGTGTTTGTATGATCTGCTTTCTTCGTATGCGGTGTTTTTGTGATCGAATGTTTTCGTATGCAGTGTTTTGAGTACTTGGTGGTTGTGCGACTTAAAATTTTTTGTGCTTGTACTATTTTTGTTGCTTGCGCGAAGTACAATATAAGTATGATGCCAAAAAGTATGTGCGATGACAAGTAAAGCAGACCTCATACCCAAATACTAAAGCAAAAAACATCTGTCATAGCAAAAGTAAAATGTTTATGAGTTTTGTGTGTGCACAGAAAAAATAGTTTGCGGTGGCGATCACACCGCAACCGCATTTAAGAGTCCTATACTTACAGTCACAAAAACCGGCACTCCTGCAGTTCTCTGCTCTGTATTTGCATTTATTTCTTGCAGCAAGAATGAATGATCGTTAGCAAATTGTGTGGGTAAAATTCAATCGTTTCTGTTAAGAAATTTCTGTAGGATGATAAATCGGCTCGAAACCTGATTGGTTTCGAAAGCGCGTTATGCCTGCGCTACCACAACAACATTCAAAAAAACTGGTTGTACAACAACGAGAATAGCATGAAATGAGAAAATCACTTCAGGTAACAATGACTAGAGTGAAAAAATATCAAGGAGCAAAGAGAAAGTCATAAAGTAATTAAAACCTAAATTTTCGTTCTTTGTATGTAACTTGAGCGATCATGTTGCGGCCAACCTCTGAGTTGGTTGGATTAAATTTTTAGCAAAAATGTTCGATCCGAATAATCATACCCAATGCATATCTCGGATATGTATGTAGTTGATAGCTTGAAAACAGAGGGTGTGCATAACATACGATGTACGGACCTTGCTAAATATTTTAGATTGTCCTCGTCACGCTGATCATTTGGCCAGGGGCGGAAATATAAGTCAATATCCTGCACTTGGGTAGCGGTACTGTGGCAGAATTGAAAACAAGCGGTACTGCAGTAGCGTTTTAAGACAAGTGTACGTAACTGCAGTTGCGCTTGACAATCCCTTGGTTCTATTACTGAAGTACAAAAAACATATGTTATTTTTACACTATATTGTTTTTTAGTCAAAAATTAAATGTGCTATCGTTTTGACGCAGTTTGTGGATAATTTGCTTTTATTAAAAGGTAAAAAATATTCGGTGAAACAGAAGGTATTGATTTTGGTTTGAAGTACTTATCAATAAATAAAAAATAAGCAAATACGAGTGTGATTTGCATATTTTACGTAATCATTCTCTTGTTTCATAACTTCAAAGCTGTAGTACTTTATGAAAACTAAAATCGTTTTCGAAAATTGTTGTTGTTCAATTTCCTTTCCTTCATGCATTGCTTGAATTAAAATGATAAATGGTATTGTAAATAAGTAATTTCATTGAGTTTTTAAATCATCCGGTTATATTTAGCAATGGATTGGAACCAAACAAAAATTCTATTTTCTTAATACTTACAAATTGAAATTAAAAATTTAAATCTCGCAATATTTTTACCTTTTACCAAATAATTAACTGTACACTATAAAGAACCTTTAACCTTTTTATGTACTAATTGCTGAGTTTACACAATCACCTGGCACCGATGGTGACTGCTATTGTACTTCCCTGCTGGTATCAGTTTTGCGCGTTGTCACATGCTATTGCCACTGGTACCTGTTGCTTCAGTGTTACGTATAGATTTTGACATGGCGCTGCGTGTTTTGTTTTTAATCGATTAAATGCTTGCTTGTGACTTTTTTGTCGTTTCTCAATTGTTACTCGGAGTTCCTTCGTTTATGACGATCTATTTTTTTTTTAAAGCTTTGTTAATAGAATCATCGGCCAATATTTAGTACTTAGTTCATGGCCCGATTGGTTGCAGCCCATGAATAGAACGGAACATATGCACATATTTATATGTTTGGTATGTTGTTGTGCACTATATACCTGTATGCTGTAAGCACACGTGTATGTGCAGCTATTTATAAATTAAAACATCAGATGAACTACCAGCTACACGCGACATTAAAAAACGTTTGTATTAAAGTTTTTAGCACAAGAAGTAAAAAATTTAGTGCGTAGAGAAACATATCTCTAGAATAATACCCAACCATTTATATTTTAACTTGAAGAAAGTATATACATACATATATATACATACAACTGAATTTAAATGGAATGTGTCGAAAACTAGAATAATTCATGGTTTATATTTTGTTTTTTATTCTATTTGCAATGCCTTTTTTATTTGCACGTGTCATGAAATTTTCTCGAATTAGTTTTGCTGACATCCTACAAATAAGAACATCCGTCTGTATGGATAGTATGCACTAGTTCCTCAGTTTTTGAGCTAGAGACATTTGTCGGAATCAGCCGAATAGGACCACTAGGAGTGGTATCTCTCATTGAAAAACAAATTTAAATTAATTAGGATAAATTTTTTTATTAGAATAAATTTTTTGATTTCAATCTTATCGAACTGAAATTTGGACACTAAGAGTGCCTGATCCATATTCACCAACCGTGTACATTTCAAGATTCTAGGATTACTGGATCAATACAACATGGCCATGCGCCATCTACATGTGACACATATTTCGTACTAATAGTCATGCGCCATCTACATGTGACTATTGGGGTATTGAAATTAGTATGAATACTGACTCTACCCTAAAAGTTAGTCAAATGGTTAATATAATATTTCTGAATGCTCATTCACAACATAGCTAAAGATAACCTTCTTTCTCGTTTTTATATAGTAACGATAAATCGAGCTTTGCTCGTGTTCGTATTTTTTCGGAAAACATTTCTAGATACAAATCACATTTGTATTACTGATTAAATATAAATACTTTACGATGTTATCTACTTATGTACTGGTTATTTAAAAAAAATCATAAGTGCATTTAACATTTTATTAGAAACAATTTGATATGTAATACTACTTTTTTACACTTTATCTGTCAATTATTTGAACACACTCAGTTTTAGCAAAACGAAATCGAGTCCTAACCTAATCAGGGCTGTCGTGGAAACCGAGTCAGAATTGCCCTGTTGCCGGAATCTTAAACCGATTCCTATTTGGAATGGTGTCACTAAATCCGATTTGTTTTGCTTTTTCGAACATAAGGAAAAATGATGTTGGAATCCCTGAAGATGGTCATTCTGGGAATTATTTAGACAAAGACTATATAGAAGAGACAATTCGAGTTCGAAAACATGCGGGTTCGATGAGGAGTGTTGAATACTCGAACATGCAGAAAAACTAAAAAAAAAACAACCATTTATAAGAGATATGAACTTTTTATAAGAATATGGAGCGTTATTGCAAATTATTGTGTCATGACTAGAAGAAAAAAACTACAGTCAAATGGGAGTCCGACTCGCACATTAAGGGTTCCGTACCATTGTGAAAGGTGTGTCATGTAATTTTTGTTTTGGATTTAATTAAAATCGAATTAAAGACAAGACAAACAAGACATTCGGGTGTGTGCTAGAAACCGCTTTCGTATCAATTCCAACCCCATTCAATTTTTGGGTGTGCTAGAAACCGTTTTTGACGTTTTTGAAATCGGCTAGCTTTTTTCTGACGATTTGGTTAAATTGTCCCTTATCTGAAGTTATTAAAGGAAAAAAGTACCAATATCTGCACCTTATTCTTTTTCTCGCTAAACTGCATTTAAGCAATATATCATTTTAGTTGTTTTAAGTATAAATTAGCATTTTACAAAAACGTCTTTTAAATTGAAGCAAAATAAACGCAATAAGCAAAAAGTAACAATGCTGGATATGCCAACCTGCTGTATATAAATTATAACATTTTCGAAGATTCATTTCGTCTTTAATTCATTAATTGATAACGTTGAAATTAACTGTTCAAAAGTTCAATAAAAAATTGTAATACACTCATTAGCGGAAGTTGGCATGTCATATTGTGTACGTGGTCGAGAGTGCACAAAATAAAAGAAGAAGAGTACAATTTGAAAAAGTGCAATTTTTTAGCAAAAATGTGAGTTTTATTAAGTTTACTCAATGAGATTATAAATAACTAGCGTAGCCCAGCGCGCTTTGCTGCGGCCCGTCGTGATCAATAGCCTCAAACACGAACCTCAAACAAAGCAAAGCACAAACAACGAAACACACTGTCTCCTTCTTGTCCTACTCTCAATGAACATCAAATACAGAAACGAAGAGCGCAAAAAGTGCTTACTAAGACAGAAAAAATAGAAGTATAAGAACAATCAAAGCATTAAAAACGAAAAAACGTACAAAACTTTTTGTTTGGTCTTGCAGTGGTTTTCAAAAAACTTAATACTTAAAAATAGTATATTAAAAGTTAAACACTGAAAAAAATAAGTATGCAACTCTTTTCATAAGGATTTAAATATATAAATATTTAAATCGGCTTAGTATAGTGGGCGCTAGATAAAAAAATGTTAAAAATTTGGTAAAAAAATTTATCTCGACAACAGCGCCACCTCCCGGGTCCAACTGATGCAAAAACCATCTTGGTGACCCCATAAATAAAACAAAAAAAAAGTTTATCGAAATTGGTCTAGCCGTTTAGAAGCAAAACAGTCACAAAATTTTATACACTCGAATTATATATATAAAGATATATTGCACAAATAGTAGAAAGTAAAGCACAGTGGACTTATTCCAGTATTTTGGTCAACAAACAATTAAATTAAATGCATATTTTAAATCTGTATGCTTCCCAATGACACGAAACGCAAACAAAAAGCGGTCAGCTGTTCATTATTATATAATTAAATAATCAAATCGTCGCGTTTTCTAGCACAGTTAGGGTTTTTTTGGACGAAATTGAAAAAGTCCGACCTCAACAACGTCGGCGTTTTCTAGCACATACCCGATTATCTTTAAAGCACCCAGAAAATATTTTGAAACGTCTTCAACTGAAAAATCTGCTTAATTGGCTAATTAAATTTTTTCAGCTACTACAATTGCCAAACTAAATACAATCATTATAACACACTTATCAAACCGTTTCTATAATGGACTGGTTACTGGCTACGCCACAATTGCATAGCGCTTTTTCATCACTGGGGTCTCTCGAGGGAGATACCTACGTGGTCAGCCCGAACGCATTAGGTAAATTTGTCAACATCATGTGCTCATATAGAAAACAAATTAAAATAATTTTTACTTGTTTAACTTATAGCAATATTAGAGGAAATTAACTATAAACTGACATATGAAGATCAGACACTGCGCACTTTTAGGCGTGCAATTGGATTCGGACAAAATGTGCGTTCTGATTTAATACCATTATTAGAAAATGCAAAAGATGAAGCGGTGCTCGATTCAGTCATACGTATTCTTGTCAATCTGACAGTACCTGTGGAGTGTCTTTTTTCTATCGACGTTATGTATCGCACTGAAGTAGGACGGCATACAATTTTCGAGCTAAACAAGCTATTATACACTAGCAAGGAGGCTTTTGCCGATCCAAAGAGCACAAAATCTGTCGTTGAGTACATGAAACACATTCTTGAGTCGGACACAAAACTGTCGCAACAAAAATGTAACCAGATCAACAATTGCTTGCTTCTCTTGCGCAATATACTTCATGTACCAGAAACATACGCAAATTTTATTATGCATGCAGTGCAAGCGAGTGGCGGACATGCTATATCCATGCAAAACTCTATTATCTGGAATTTATTTATACAAAGCATTGACAAACTATTGCTATACTTGATGACGTGTCCGCAACGAGCGTTTTGGGGTGTGACTATGGTGCAGTTGATAGCACTAATTTACAAAGATCAGCATGTGAGCACTCTACAAAAATTATTGAATCTATGGTTTGAAGCTTCCCTGTCGGAGAGTTCAGAGGATAATGAGAGTAACACTTCTCCGCCAAAGCAGGGCAGTGGAGACTCAAGTCCTATGCTGACATCAGATCCAACCTCTGACTCTTCGGACAATGGTAAGTTCGCATTAGTAAACTGTTTAAAGAACTTATTTAAATATTTATGGAATTACAGGCAGTTGTGGTAGTAAGAATGAAGGTTCAGATGATTGTCGTCAAGATCTTCGAGAGGACACAGAGACTACTCTACAAGAAGTTAGCCGAAAGGGTCATGAATATCAAAATACCATTCTAGATTCACGAGTGAATGCAAATAAGTTAAATACTTTCAAAGTGACAAGAGATAAACAAACCCATACATCAACAAGTAATGAAGAAGTTAAATCCGAGCTGCTGAACCTTGAAAAAGTAGAGAGCGAATCATTTTTATCCTCAGCAAATACAGCGCAATCATTATTGACGGTGTCGTCAGATATAAATCAAATATATCTAATTAAAACAGCTAAAGATACTGCTAATATTCAAAAACACATGGCAATAAGAGCAGGTGATGGTGGTAAATTTAAGCCTCCACAGCCACTGCTTCTTAAGCCTTCAATCTCGGCGCAAACAAATTTAAAAGTCACTGAATGCATAGATAGTATGTACGAAAAAGAAATTCCAAAGATATCTGCAATAAAGCTGGGTCAGAAATCTCCACATTCCGGTCAGTTGCAGCTTACAAAGGGGAAATGTTGTCCACAGAAACGTGAATGCCCCTCATCCCAGTCAGAACTGTCAGACTGTGGCTACAGCACTCAGGTAGAAAATCAGGAGTCAATATCAACATCAAGTAATGAAGATGATGGACCACAGGGCAAACATCAACATAAAAAGCCGGCATGCAACACAAAGCCACGCAAAGGGCATCGTACCGTATTATCCGCGCTTGATACTAAGGAACTACGACGCAAGAAACTTGTAAAACGCAGTAAAAGCAGTTTGTAAATACATTGAAAAGGAAATATTTAGGAAGGCAGTACAATTGAAATATTGTTATGTATTATAGGATCAATATGAAAGGTTTAGTGCAGCATATACCCACTGATGAAGACATCTCAAATTTGCTTAAGGAGTTTACCGTAGATTTTTTGCTCAAAGGCTATGGTTATTTAGTTGAGGAATTATACCTGCAGTTGCTTACAAACGCGGTAATTTTAACATCTCTAAAATGTTCTTTTATATTTCAATCCATAAAAACTTGCTTTTAGCAGATCTCTTTAGACACGTCCCATTTTTTTTGGCTGATTACTTACTTTCTTAAATGTGCTGCACAACTAGAATTAGATATGGAACATATTGATTCGATTCTGACCTATGATGTAATAAGCTACCTCGCCTATGAAGGCGTCAGCCTCTGCGAACAATTTGAATTGAATGCTCGTCAAGATGGCAGTGACATAAAGCCTTACCTGAGGCGAATGCATCTCGTGGTGACTGGCATTCGCGAATTTTTGCAAGCAATTGAGACGTATAACAATGTTACCCATCTTAGTGATGAAGATCGCGCACGGATACGCCAACTTCAACTTCAGATTAGCGCCACTGAAGATATTCGTTGTCTATTCGTACTGTTGCTGCGTCGCTTTAATCCTAGTATACATACGAAACAGTATCTTCAAGATCTAGTTGTAACTAACCATAAACTACTATTAATTCTGGACAGCACATCAAAGTTCGTTGACCAAGACAAATTTAATATAAGTGAGCATGTGTCGCAGTAAGTATCATGTGGAAACCATAGCTTGCTCAATTTTATTTGTATCATTTGATCATAAGGTTTGCTACGCTAGAAATCATGCACTATTATGGCATCTTACTCGAAGATTTTAATACCAATGGTGAATTTGTCAACGATTGTATTTTTACGATGATGCACCATGTCGGCGGCGATCTGGGCCAAGTAGGTGTGCTTTTCCAGCCAATTATACTTAAGACATATTCGCGCATTTGGGAAACCGATTACAAGTTGTGTGACGTGAGTTTGTGCTTGCTATTTATATGAAATGTATTATATCTTTTTTCTTCTTCTATTTCAGGACTGGTCCGATTTGATCGAGTACGTCATACATAAGTTTATGAATACACCTCAGAAGAGTCCACTCACTATACCTACAACTTCACTAACGGAAATGACAAAGGAGCACAATCTCGAGAACACCGTAAGGTACGTTTTGGTGTAGCATATGCAATCAATATTACTTTTCGTAGTTCATGTTGTATCAGCAATTAGCTGAAAACATTTCAATATGACTTGAGCGTGAATGCGTTCCAAACGGCTTTTGAAACATTCACTCTAAAATGTGTTTGAGTTTATTCTCATTCATTTGTAGTGAATGAGTGTTGTGATTCATTTCTAAAATATGAATGTCATACAGATTCATATGTTCCTTGTTCCTTTTGAATGTGAAGGCACAACACTTATTCAATCCATTTCAAAATGAATGTGTCAAACATGCAATCACAGCATTGCCAACATTCAAATTTCGTCATTTAATGTCTGTACAGATTCATGAATAACAACTTTGGTTGGCAATGTGAATGTGCGACAGCTCAAGTCTAGTATATACGTATAATTGATAGTAAAAAAGACACAAGGGGTCTCTTCACAATAAAATATGTGAGCAACCTCATTTTGGATGGCAATTACCATCCCCCATACAGAAAAAATTGACATCTCCTTAATTTCTGAGACACATTTTTATATTTTATTACTGTAACAGTTAGGAAGTTAATTTCCTCCATCATCAACTGTGTAATGTAGGCGCGCAACAATAAAAGTGGAAGACTGTCGGAATTGAAAAGTGGGCAACAATACTAAAAATTTCATCAAAATTTAATATATTTTGATTTTGTAGGTCGACTTTGCTTAATATCTTTTGGTTTAGCTATATATTACACGAAGATTGCTACAATACACCAGTGAAAACCGCATTAAAATTGGCTAAGCCGTTACTGAGATTAGCCTGCACAGACAGATTGACGTTTACGATTATATATATATATATAGATATATGTATATGATATAGATGTAGACTTTAAAACTTTGAAACATGCCACACAATCCATCCAAATAACTGCGCACGGGGTGGTGATGCTACTATGATAGAAGCCATATAAAACATTATGAAGAAGGTATCATATCCACCGATGAATTCCATTACGGTTGATGCAAATAAGAGTTTATCAGTTACTGCAGACAAAGCCCCCATCGGTATATTGAGCTAAGCCAGAAAAACCGATTCATAATGGGTGGTGATTTAAAAGCTAAGAATATCCTTTGGGGATCAAGGCTCATCACTACAAAAGGTAGAGAATTATATAAAACGCATCAAATGACTGGACTCAACAAATTTTCTACTGGGACACCAACTTACTGCGCATAGAAAGCGGATTTGATCTTAATTCTTCATTGAAAAAAATAGGTGTACAACGATGGAGACTATCTCTTTCGCACGCACTTTTTTGTGAGCCTGTCTCTTCGTTGTAGCACATATTGAGTTCTTTAGCCAAGAAGGTGGCTGAAACAGCATTACCTTATATTTGTCTGTTTTTACACTCTTCACGGGAGTGAATAGTATTATAATATTATAAGTTTGTCATGAAATTTGTAACACACAGAAGGAGACAGCACAGACCCACTAAAAAACATATACATATTCTTGGTCAGCTCGATGAAACGAGTTGATTAAGCCATGTCAGTCTGTCCTTCTGTCCGTCTGTATGTATGTAAACTAGTCCCTCAGTTTCAAAGCTAGAGAATTGAGCACATATATTTTTTTTTGGCGGAATCAGACGAATCGGACCACTAAGGGGGTATCTCTCATACAAACCTAAATTCAAATTAATGTTTTGTTTTTTGACGTATCAAACTGAAATTTGGTCACAATTTTGAAATTATTTATTATAATATATCCCAAAAATACCATAAAATATTGCTGTGGTTATTTAGAATGACGTCGTCTGATCCCATGGGTTAGTGCCGCCGCTAGTCTGTTTGGGTGGTTATGTAGCCTCTGCTTATAACGGTTACATCATTGCATGATTTCATCTCTCACAGTGGGCATATTGAGAACATTGTTGAACTCACTACATACTTATATATTCTACATACATGTAGTCTTTATTTAGCATGCATCCTCATCTGCGCAAAGCAAACAATAATGGAACCAGAAAGAAGGCTATCATTGGCTATGCCAAAGATGTAATACTCTTCACGCTCCTCTGGGTTGCATCCAATCTTCCTTTCTTCGCATCACTATATAAGAGGTCTGCATGATGGCAAAAAAACTACGTTCGAATTAACAATGTTCAATATAAACTGAGTGAAATAGAATGCGACGCCGAAAGAATTCGTGTGAATTTGTGCACTGACGTCAGACTCAGTCGCACAACATTCACACAAAGATGTTGAATTCAATGAGTGAGAATGAGAGGTTGTTTTCGAATTAATTCGAATGCCTTCATTTTTTTGCATAAGAACAAAGGGCTGTTGTTGTTTTGCTTTGTGTAAGGAAAAGAAGAAAGAAGACAACAAAAACAACGTATGTAGTACACATATATACATACAACCACTTACATACGTCTGCGTCTTATTCTCCGCTCATTTCCTTATACGATCGCGCGCCTCACTCAAATTAAACGAAAATTCGAATTGATTCGGATGTGATCGGCTATACTTTCATTTCATTTTGCTAATTCTTTCTAACTCATTTCACAGAATGCAGACGGCTTTCGAACTCAAAACACAGTCGCATTCATCTTCATTCATTTCGTATCTCGCTCTCACTCAATTCAATTCAATTCGAGTTCATTCTTTGGACTTCTGTTGTGAGCGAAGCCACGCAGCTGTCTACACTATATACTCTCTCTTACAGTTTGAGTATCAACAATGAACACAGTTTGTGTGGCACTTTTATTGTACTTTTATTCTTTATAAGTTTGTCATTATACTCTTCACGGGAGTGTATTGCATAATAAGTTTGTCATGAATTTCGTAACACACAGAAGGTGACATCTCAGACCACATAAAGTATATATATTTGTAATCAGCTCGATGAGACGTGTTGATTTAGCCATTTCCGTCTGTACGCAAACTAGTCCCTCAGTTTTTGAGCTAGAGAGCTTGCACATAGGTACGCTGCTCATTTGTCGGAATCAGCCGAATCGGAACACTAGGGGGGGTACCTACCATACAAACCTCACTTAAATTAAAGTTTTTATTAGAAAATTTTTTTTTGTTTTTTGAAGTATTGAACTGAAATTTGGACACTATTGATATTCTGATTGATATTCATGAACCATGTGGATTTGATGAACATGAACCAGGAGAGGTACCTCCCATACAAACCCCCATTTTAATTAATGTTCTTATTAGAAAAAGTTTTTTGTTTTTTGACTTATCGAACTGAAATTTGGACACTACAAGCCCAAACTAAATGACAACTTATAAAGAGTATAAGTACAATAAAAGTGCCACTCAAACTGTGCTCATATTTTATACACAAACTATGTTCTTTGTTGATACTTAAATTGTAACGGAGAGAATATATTGTAGTTATGCTAAGGAAAGAAGGTTGGATGCAACCCGGAGGAGCGTAATGAGTTTTATATCTTTGGCATAGCCAATGATATCCTTCTTTCTGTTTTTTTTTTTTGTCAATTGAAGTAACAAACTTTCGTGTATTGGAAAAAATGGAAAAAAGTGAGTTTCGTTCGGAGATTAAACACTTTTATTTGAAAGTCTTAAACCTCAAAAGAAATCAAAGCTGAGTTGGATAAAATTCATGGCACATTTGCTCCTGCATTCGCAACTATTTACAATTGGGTAAATGAGTTTAAACATGGCCGAATATCCACAAAAGATGAATACGTTCGGGATGTCTAGTGTAGGTGGCTACCCAAGAAACAATTGATAAAATCCACTATATCGTTTTGAGTGATCAACGAATAAAAGTGCGCGAAATAGTTGGGGCCATAGTACATTGGCTTAATTTTTGTGCAAAAATGGGTTTGAAAAAGTGGTGGCAAGATGGATGCCGCGTTTGATCCCAGTAGAGAATAAACGCAATCGCACACCTGCGCAGTTTCGATGGCCAAAATCATGGAAGTGACTTTATTTTCTTCCCATACTTAAAAAATGGCTCAAAAGATTGAAAAGTGTACAGAGCGAGAAGGAAAAATAAAAAGAAAATTACGAAACAAAAAATGTTTTGTTTTATCTTTTTATAAGGACTTATTGATCAACCCATGTATTAAAGTGTAAATATATTCTTTCATTTTGACTATATTAAAGGAATATTTCGTTTTAAGAGAACTTAGAGTATCTTTCCAATCTTCTAAAAGATCATCATGATATTTTCTTAAACATTTTTTTCACAGCAATTGGGCTCAGGAGGAATTGGATACACTTTATTGGTATTACGTGCAGAGCAAGAAAAGCACTGACATTGTTGGCAAGATTGTGAAGTTATTTAATAATAATGGTAACCGGCATAAATCGCGGATTTCTATCATACAGCAGTTGCTGCAGCAAGTTAGTCCCTGAAAATTAAGTCCTTTTATGTAATTACAAATTTTAGGATAAAACCGAATTTATCTACAGGATATAATCACCTTGGTCGAATATGATGACCTCATGAAGTTTGAGGATGCTAAATACCAGCGAACATTATTAACTACTCCCACATCGGGAACAACTGAATCAGGCATTGATATAAAAGAAAGTGCTTTTGGCAAGTCTTCAGATGACATACAGGTTCGTTTATAATTCTCAATTTTTACATATTCCATAAATTAAGTTAATCTGACTGCATTTGCATTGTACACGTGGTATTGTTTAAAAGATCCGTTGTCGCTGATATGACAAATCTATTTGTTCAAATATGAGATAACGTTTTAAATTTGAGCCCTTTTTTATAGATACTAAATTACACCGGTGTTATTTCATATATGAAGTAAATACAAATTTTAAAAATTTTGTTTGTTTTTTGTTCAAGTTTTTAACTTTACTACTTTTTCATATATCAATGATATTTTTAGACATCATTAGATTTAAGAGTTAGTGTAAAGTTTCAAAACCATTCTAGGTGGGAATTTGATAAATTTTTCACAAAATAAATAGAGGTATTAAGTTAGCAAATTACTATGTTTTTATATTTAATTCACCATTTAGGCGATCTTCGCTCATCGTAGACCTTAGCCATGTTTTTACTCTTCTTAGGGTACTGAAGGATTTCTCTACCAATGCCGTAACGCATGGTAGAGCAATTGATTTTTGAATTTTTGGATAAAAATCTGCATTTTCGTAAGCAGAAATGAAATCTACTGGCTCTTTGTTACTCCACTCTTTATACCAAACATCTAGTTAATTTTCGATACCTCATAAAAAGTAATTGCATTAAAAATTTGAGATTTGACATCTTTCAGGCGTTGGACAAGTGCTGGATGTAAAGCTGTTTAATTAAATGCTGCATTATTTTCCCGTGAAAATCTTTGCTTGAGTGCAGATATCAGCGAGTCTAGATAAGGCAGAAAAATTACTCGCCGGAAGTATTCCTTTGCCGTTGTAAGAGGAGGGTTTGTCCTATTTTGTTGTTTTTCTGCACATCTGAGCACACAACATGGTCTGAGCGTTTCACTTCATCCAGCAACGTTCCTTGTGGAACCTTCTGCAACCAGCTTTTCTAAGCCCACAACTATTTCACAATAGTGTTTTTTGAATTCGATTATACCTTGTTACTTTTCTGACCAGCGTTTTTCACAACATGAGTGTACATTTGGATAAAAATGTATGACATTAATTACTTTTAGGGGGGCAGCAGCCACAATTTCTTTACACAAGGGAAATATTAAAGAAAATAGGTTACAAATCTACTCGGAATCAAATTACCACGCCATCACTAAGTTCTTAAAGGAGTCTTAGCGCAATTACTACACCTATCAGTTGCAATTACAAGAATTGAATCCATAGTCGGCTGTAACGATATAAAAAATTCCCTTGAAGAAAAGTGTTTCGAGGTCATCGATATAATAAAGAAAAATAAAATACCGTAGCCTTTGTTCAAAATTGAATTGGCATCGAATTCGCAACACCTACGGAAAAATGAGGTACATCCCATATATAATCTACAGTATCCACTTCACCGTAGAGGGGCAGTGGAAGAGCCTTATAAGCATGCATCCCGTGCAATGCACTAATTGTCAGGAATTTGGTTACACTAAAACTTATTGCACCCTGTGACCAGTATGTGTAGGATGTAGTGAATTGCATTTAACTGCAATCTGTCCACTCCACCGCGGTGATCATAAACATAAAAAATCCAATTACTGTGCAGGCAATCAAACAGCAAACTACTGAGGTTGTCCCGTATACAAGGAGCCCGAGGCTCCGGGTGGCTAGATCTTTGTGAGGTCCTGTCTTTATGGAATTAGTTTTAATGATGATACTTGACAAGAAATGTAAAGTTATTAATAAATAAATTTAGAGTTTTAATTTTTTTATTGGTAATTAACAATAATTAATAAACACAAAGAAAACAAGTTATTATTTCGTTATTATTCAGAGATTCAGAAATTATGTTTGCGGCTTTTTCCAAGACTAAAATCATTAATTAAATCATAATATTTAACGAATGAGCTACGTCATTTTCAATTGAAATAATAGCAAGTGCTGAGAGCCGCTCTTGTGTCATATTATTCAGCAGATATGTTTTAATAATTTTTAATCTCGAAAACTTCTGGCTATAATTCTCAGGACTACTTCGATAGTAGGGTACACTTGCGCTAAGTTTTTTCTTTAATATATTTCAGCACCGAAACAATGTTATCGTTTCCTTCATATACACGGATAAACATATTCAGTTCTACATATAATTCATGTCCATCAATATCAGATTTGTCTCGTACTGTTAGATATAATTGTAAGTTGCTGCATTGCTTCAAAAGTTCACAGTCAGTAATTTCTTTTAACCTTTTTATGCTATATATAAATATGCTTTCATGATATTTAAGTGCCTCAAATCTAGGTTGGCAACTTGCGCGGACATTGTCGACAATGATATAAAAATAACTGTATTTTGAATATTTCCGCAGATAATGCAGGAGCTTCGTCTACACCTTCGTAATCAAAATGTGTTTTCACACGTCTACATCTCACTACTTTTAACTTTGTATCAATATCATTCTCATCACCCATTTCTCTCGCTGTTACCAAGGATGACTGGAAACAGAAATCACGATAATTATTAAGCCATTGAGTAAATGCGTCTAGGCGTTGTATAGCCGCATCTAGGTGCATTTTTTTGCTTTGCCATATCTTACTTATGACATTTATCTTCATAAGAATGTCATACCACACGACAAGAGAAATTATAAACTCGTATGTAGCTATTTCATTTTCTATAGAATGGCATTCTCTAACCAACAGACAATCTGTCATATTTTCTGCTACATCCAGATATGCATCGCATATATCGCTTCGTTGATATTTAACGGCCTTCACCGATTCTACCCTGCATTCTCACCTAGTTTCGGAAAGTGGTTTTAGCGATAAAGATTTTACATGGGATTTTAAAATAGCCCACATCTGACTCGAGTGTACAGCCTTTGTAACAAAACGAAAAAAAATTTTGCTTGAAAACAACACGATGCTGCGTGTCCTAGGATCAGATTCCAGCTGTGACTTCCACAGGGTAAAAATAAGCAAGTGGGTTAATTTCAAGTATAAGTTTCTGGCCACCACTTTTTGTTCCACACATATTGGCTCCATTGTCGTCACCTTGACCTCTGCAGTTTTGCAATGGTATACCCAGAAGTTCTAGCTTTTTAAGAATGTAATTAGTCAAACTCTCAGATATAGTTTTATCAACGGCTAAATCGCCAATAAAATGATCTTCGATGTTAACTGTATTTGTATCAACATATCATATAATAATTGAAAGCTGTTCAACACGGTAAACATCTCGAGTGCAATCAAGAATAATCGAATAATATTTATTCTTTATTATTTTTTCAACAATTTTAGTCTTCACGTGACTTGCCAATGGTTGTATGAGCTCATTTAGTAGGTATATTTTTTCCGAGATAGTGATCATTAATAGTCTTGACTGCTATTTGTTTTAGTCGTGAAGTGATTTCGTAATATTTGATCAAATCGGGCTATTGACTTACTAAATCTATAAGGTTGCCGCTAGTGTCATCTGAATCTGATATTATTTTCTCTCTATGACCTCTATAAGATAAATTGTTAGATCCTAAAAAATTGCAAGCAGTCTTTCTAAAACATCTTTCCAACGCTGCCTTTCTTGTTCAATTTGATCCTGGGCTAAAGAGTCAATCCGTTCTCTAGATTTAACCATTTTGAGATACAATCCTTGTGCAGTCGACTAGATTCGTGAGACTTTAGGTATTCACTCAAGTGTTTTTAATCACAAGATCCTTCACTAGACCCAATTCTTGGCTTAATTATTCCGAACAGTCGACACGGTAAACGGCATCCCTAGTTTGTGAATAAATTATCCAGCGCCTGTCCAGTTTTTCACCATTAGGTAATATTTTACTGTAGTGATTTTCACTGAATCGTCGTCCGCTATTCACGGGAAAAAAATCTGGCTTAACGTGGTTTGGACCTTTTAATTATTGATGGCCACAAACCTGGATCATTTTGAGCATTCCGATTTTCAATTTCCCCTCACATGGATGTAGAAAAAAACTCAGAGTCACACACATATTCCTGACTTCTGCTGGATAATGTACGGCGGCGGCAGCGGCGATGGAGACAATGATATTGTTGACTCATTATTAATATTATCATGGTTATGTGGCAGTAGCACCCTTGACTATGTCGAAGAAATTATTTCAGTTGGTTTAGATGGGTTTCTAGAAGTTTGTTGATCACCACTTTTTATATATTTATATAAAGACCCACGTAGTTTTTGTTGTACCTGCTTTCTTCTGACGGCTTGTTTTCTTTTTGAACTAAAAGACACAAATTTTCTACAGGCATCACGATCTCGCGTACTCATAATGCAAATCTTTTTCACACAAAAAGTTGTTAAAGAATTACAAGCAGTTTGTTTTACTAATTCTCCCCTTTGTGATGCGAGTCATTGGTCGCGTCATGAGAGACTCGCGTCATGGCCCTGTCTAAAACGGCTATAAGTCGACGTAAGTTGCAGTCGCGAAATTAGTCTAGGCGACTGTTGTCTGCTTTATAGTTTCATTCCTTAATAGTCGTGGGTAGTTCGCGAACGACCTAGTTCGAAAGAGCGATCTTTTAGGTGAACTATGCGAGCTAGTTCGTCAATCATCTCATTCTTAGTTTGTTTTAGTCTTGGTAGTTCGCAAACGACATAAACAGAGAGAACGCTCTTTTAAATGAGCGAAGTAGTTCGTTGTCTCGCTCTTAGTTTGTTTTAGTCTTGTAGTTCGCGAACGACCTAAACCAAAAGACCGCTCTTTTTTTAGGTGAGCGAAGTAATTCGTTGTCTCGCTCTTAGTTTGTTTTAGTGTTGTAGTTCGCGAACGGACTAATACAAAAGAGCGCTCTTTTGGGGATCGAAGTAATTCGATGGTCTCGATCTTAGTTCATTTTGATTTATTTTTCTGGAGCCAACCAGCCGGCTGATTCGTTTTTGCTGTTTCTAGCAAAATTAAAAGTGAAGTGTATGATTAAAGTTGTTAAAGTTTCTTTGTGTTACAATATATATTAATAAATAAATTACAATAATAAATAAATAACAATAATAAATAAATAAATTAACAACAATAATAAATAAGTAAATAGCTTTTACGGTAAGTGTATTCAAAATTAAAATGTTATTCTTGTATTTCTACTAATTGTAATAAATATTTAAATTGTAATGAAAAGTCTTACTTGTAATTAAATTTTAAAAATATATATAGTACAAATTATGTTTTATTTTCATATTTAATTATTATACTAATTAGTTATAATTAATAAGAATTGTTGTCATTTCAGTGAATCTAGATTAATTTGTATTTTTTACTGATTTTGTATAAATATTATAATTAGTAATTCAAATACCATTAACAACAATACATAGACTGGACACGGAACATCGCATTCTAATTTTTTCTCTAGTATAATCTGAAGATTTTCGAGTGGAATCTCGACATTTGAAATGGAACAACAATTTTAAGAGCATACACAATTTCGTGAGAGAACTAACCAATTTATGTAGTTAAAGGTCTTTGTAATGGGTACATTTTTACTGGTTTAAATTAGATTATTAATGCATTAATAAAATTTATTTACTTAAGATAAAATATTATAATGGCATCAAGATGTAAACATAGCTTTACATAAGAGCGATAGAGACAACAAACATCTTTGTGAGAGGGAGAAAGAAGTAGGGGAAAAAAGGTGGATCCAGCGTATCATTATATCTAGGGTTGTAAGGGAAGTCAATTTAGCGGAGGCGGAAGCAGAAGTCCGGAATTTGACCTCCGCGGAAGCGGATGTTAACGGAAGCGGAGGTGGGTAAATAAAAAATACACGACAAAGTTTGTCTACAAACTACATCTACATATATGTAGTATATAAGTGACTATTGGTAATCAAAATTGATAAGAGGCAAATAAAGAGCGCCGAAAGTTGGAGAGTAAATATTCATGGCAAGAAGCCAAAAATTCTATACATCTGATGGGATCAGCTCGAGGTGATCTACTATGATTAAATCCAGCCTAACGAAACCATCACTGGGATGAGTTGCCAACAACAATGATGCAATTGAGTCGAGCATTTAAGATCAAGCTGCCCTAATATATCAAAAGACATGACAAATTGATCTTTCAGCACGACAATGTAAGGCCACATGTTGCAAAAGTCATCAAGGAAACTTTGGAGGCGCTTCAAGAGGATATCCAACTTCACTCGCAGTGTTCACCAGACATTGATCTTTCCGATTACCAATTGTTACGGTCTATGGCTCATGGCCTGGTCGTGCAGCATTTCACTTTGGAAGAAACCAAAAATTTGGATTTTGTTTTAAAGTAGTAGAATCCGTGAAATCTTTTCTGCATGTAAGATGGTGAAAAGTCGTAGCTAAAGCGTCAAAGTTACTAAAAAAAAAAAAAACCTCAAAACTTATTTGTACAGCCAATAATACATTTGGAAAGTTCAATCTCGTGTGGGTTCGCTAACCTTATTCCCCACCATAGGTGCCATAATAGAAATTCACTTTTCAGGTGACCTTAATAAAATCGATTCAAAAAAAGCCCTTGATAGAATAATTTGCCATTTAAAAATTTCTGTATCTGAAGTTTTGTTTGTTAATTTAATGTTACTTGCCTTTAGATTCTACTCGATCTCATAGTCAAAGAGAACAAAGGCCACCATTTGCTTTGGTTGCAGAAACAGTTACTTGAGTGTTGTTATGTGAAGTTAATTCTGGAACAACAACACAGCAGTGAAGGGTCGGCATCCCACCTCTTCAAGGCCATAATGGAACCGGTCACGTACCATTGCATATGCAAGCAGAAATCAATTCCAGTGGTTCAATGGAACAATGATCAGGCTGCTATCATGCTATATCAGCCCTTTATGTTACTCTTACATAAACTTGGTTTCCAACTGCCAGCCGATGCAGGTTCGATATTCGCGCGAATACCAAATTATTGGACGGTAGAAACCATGTTTGGTTTAGCGCAAAAATTAGGACCGTTAAATAAATGTGAGTTAGAAATATGATGGTTTGATTTGGATAACGGCTCAGACATAGCCATATATATATATATTGACTTTATTTCAATCCTTTTAGTGTCAATCAAATTTGATTGGAGCAAATTGGAACTTAATACAAGCACAAACCCTTTAACTTGTTGCCAACAACACAGATACCAGCACCAGCATAGCAAC
The DNA here is from genome assembly GCA_037043315.1 of Amiota communis. NCBI lineage: Eukaryota > Metazoa > Arthropoda > Insecta > Diptera > Drosophilidae > Amiota > Amiota communis. Next base: position 1,678,080 of record JBAMAV010001329.1, on the reverse strand, counting down.
AACATCAGTGGCTACTGTCATTATCATCGTAACTATATTTGTCGCAGTTCGCTGAGCTCATCGTCAAGTGTGCACGTAGATCTTGCAGGGGCAGACGATCCCCTAGACATTATACCCGAAGAGGACTCAAGTGTGGAGAAGGCGGACGCTGACAGAACTAAAGAAATCTTTGCAGTACCAAAAACTAAAATGGCAAATGATATACTCAGGTAGGTTGTACAATAAGGAATACGTAAATCATAGTTTCAATTAATTTATCGATAGGAATACATATGATGCGTCACCAACACCAGCTATACCTAACTGGTTACAGTTAGTTATGCGCAGTAAGTGTTATCAGTCATCAGCACCACCTTCAAAGAACGGTATATCTGGCAATGAAAGGTTTGTTGAAAAAAGTTCCGAAAAGATTAATCCAGAAAATTTATTAAATTGATATATGTATGTACATATGTTTGTAATTTCCTACAGAAACTTGGTTTGATAATATTCGTATTTATGCGTTTTGAGCAAAATATACACATCTGCAGTATCAGAATGAAAAGCTTGAGAGTAATTTATAAATTATAAATACTCCACTTTAAGATATTTTGAGTAAATTTTCAAAAAAAATATGTTATCTAGATTTTTCAAAAAGTTTACACATTACATCTAGCAAATAAATGATTTTTAGTAGGGCACGGAACAATAAAACAACTAAATTTGTGTCAGTAATGGATAAATATAAATATTATAACACACACCAGTGTTCCAAACCTAAAGTAAGGCAATTATCGTACATACGGCGTAAAATTATCGTAGATGGACCAAAATTATCGTACTTATCAAAATAATGTATATATAGTGAAAACTAAGACATATATAACGTAATATTGATATTTTCCCAAATGTTTTATGACTTAACACTTGTTAACTACCATTTTGATATTAAATGAAGCTTTTTAGTGTTCCGTACCAAAAGGGTGCTAACGGGACCCTATTACTAAGCATCCGCCGTCCGTCCGTCCGACTCCGCTGTATCTCATGAACCGCATTAGCTAGACAGTTGAAATGTTCACAGAATGTGTATTTCTATTGTCATGAAGCAGCAAATACTAAAACTAAAATAAAGTTAAAAAATTATGATATGTATAAAGATATAAATTAAATCCATGCATTTTAAAGAAAATATTTTTTGCACCTATTTTATTGTTCAGTTGAGTTATCACTCAAAAACTGAGAGACTACCATGCCTTGAAGCAGATGGAAGGGGATGGGATTAATTGATTCTTCAAGGGCCCAAGACACGATACAACGATTGTAATACAACATTTACCTATGTGTGTGTGATGCAGCTTACAACACATCCCTGCAGTATGAGTCTCCCGGTCCAAAGCTAGCTTTGCCTCCCTTTGGTCCCTTTGTCACCAGCACTGGAGAATTTCTATCCTCAAGTACATGTATTCAACTGGTTAATTTAACATCATTGGACGCTAGCATCCCATTTGACTAATTTTTCGCTAGTCCCGTTTCCGAATAAATAAAAACTGATGAATTGACATTTCAAAATAAATTTAATAAACCATTATTTTTTTTTCTCATTGCTGAAGTCTAAAAAATTCATGTTTCAAGAGATTATAGATAATAGGAAGTATAGGATTTAAAGGTGGGCATCATCCGCAATCGACCCTTCTTGATTTCTTTTTGCTGGCTGCTTCTTGTGGAAACGCTGTTTATTTAGGGTTATTGCTCTCCGAAGCAGGTCTTCGGGAGAAACGTTTTCACTGTCAGATTAAAATTTAAATAAATACATAGTTTCAATTATCTTCTTTTTTACTTACCCTGTTTTATGATAACACTGTTCTTGTTTTATGTTTTGTTTCCCAATTTCTTACTGAAGAACTAATAGGAAAGAAATAAACTAGTGAAATTTAAATAACTGCACTTTTCTCTTTTTTACTTACCTTGTTGTATGACGCCGTCAAATAATAAGACATGCGTCAAACATATGCTTTGTTTTCAATACAGTAAACACCTTTTAAAATTACAAAAACCTTCTTAAATGCACTTGTTCCACAATACACGTGTTCACTGCACTTTGTAAAATTTCACAACGGTTCTTTATAACATTCTTACGGTCCGACTTTCCGCTCTCGACACCATTTCAAAAAGAGTAAACAAATTGATGCTTATGAATTGTTCTCTCTTACTGGCTCAGGTCTGCTTACAAAGTGACTAGGAATTCGGTAGTACAAAAGGGATTGTGGATAACTAGCGAAACGGGACATTTGCCACCGAGCATACTGCAGGGATGCAATAAAGTTTAAAACGTCCATTTTTTGTTATCTTTTGAAGTCTGCAGACGACAATGTCAATGACGGACGAAACATTATTATTATTTAACTATGATAAAATTGTATTACAATCGTTGTATCGTGTCTTGTGCCCATTAGATTTTTTTTTTTTTTTGTAATTTATTTTAATCCGCCCCGGTTTCGCACGGGTAGATAGGTAAATAAGTATTTTAAATTAGTACTTTATTTGGACACATAGGTACTAACAACATATCGGTACACTATTTTTTTTTTTTGGTGGAACCATCTCACCAGCGCACCTTGGGGAATTCGACACCTTTTTGTGTAAAAAAAAGTATTTTTGCATCGGAAATACATTCAACTATATTTTTACATAACAGGAATTCTGATTAAATGCAACGCTACCCAAATAATAGCTTCTAAACGAAGCTGTTCTTGACAAGAAAAATTACTTATTGAAAGTGCATTTTTTATCAGTGTTTTATAAATGCTTATGAAAAAAAAATTTTTTGAGCCACACAATTCTCATCAAAGGATTAAAATCGGTTCATTATACAATATTGTGGGTTTTCTGTATTTCCAAAACTACGCCGCCTACCGGGTCTAAATGTAGCTAATAACCATTAACTTGACCCCATAAGTATACAAAAAAAAAAAAATGCATCAAAATCGGTCCAACCGTTTTCGAGATTGGCACTTAGCAACACTTAAATGTTAAACAACTCGTTATAGACCAACCTACATGATTAAAGGGTCCTTTTCCTAGTTCAATCCCTATTTAATCGAAGGTTTGGCCCTGGGATTTGTTAATTGTTAAATCAAAAGATATTTTCTCCGGAAATTGAAGTCGTTTGAACGGAATTGGCAAATCGCTAGAGATCATCGGTATCTTAGGAATATGAGTAAACTGACCGGTAATAATGGTCGCTACAAATAAATTGTCCTTAAATTCCTTTATAAGTAGCGTCGCCATGCTAGGAGGTCTTAAAATTCTCAAAGCTGATTGACGTTCCGATTTTTATGGAAGTGTGAATAGTATTATAAGCTTTTCATGAAGTTTCTTCACAAAAGGAGACATCGCAGACCATATAAAGTATATATATTTGTGATCAGCTCGATGAGACGAGTTGATTTAGCGATGTCCGTCTTGCCGCAATCTAGTCCAGTTTTTGACCTAGAGAGCTGCAATTTTGCACATAGGTTTCTTTTTACCATACGCAGTTCATTTGTCGGAATCAGCCGAATCGGACCACTAGGGAGGTACCTCCCATACAACCCCTTGTCAATTAAAGTTCTTATTAGAAAAAGTTTATTGTTTTTTGACGTATCGAACTGAGATTTGGACACTATAGGTTTCTGATATATATCCATCAACTGTGCAAATTATATTTCTAGGGTTACCAGGAGCGGTACCTCCCATACAAACCGAAATTAAATGAGAAACTTAAAGGGTTTTCCAATAAGAGGTGCTATTTTGAGTAGCCCGCTATTTCGGTAGATGTCACTTCTGTAGCTGTCATTTTTTGACATTTGACAAGTAGAAACTACGCCATTAATAAAAATGGAAAGATACACGCTATAAAAATGGTGAAAATTTGGCAGAGACGGTTCGTTAAACTAAAACATTTTTGGGTCGTCGTGAAGCACCTTGTCGGACAACAATACAGAAATTGGTGGACAAATTTGAGCTGTTGGGACAATTTAGTGATGTGAAAAATAAACCCGTACACGTCGCTCAAGAACAACTGAGAATATTGCTGCTGTAGCCCAATGTGTTGAAGAAAACCCTGGTTTGTCCATTCCTCATCGTTCTTTGGAATTGGGCATTCCACAAACGTCATTACACCGTATTTTGCATAAAGACTTGGGTCTTAAGGCTTATAAAGTTCAGTTAACACAAGAACTCAAGCCGGCCGATCATCAACAACGTCGTGACTTTGCTGATTGGGTCCTTGAAATGCACAGAAATGATCCGGAATTCCATCGAAAAATCATCTTTACTGATGAGGCCCCTTTCGGTGGCTACATGAACAAGCCAATTTGTCGCATCTGGGGCTCGGAAAACCCAAGAGTTATTGTTGAAAAGCCTCTCCATCCTCAACGTGCGAGTGATTGGTGCGGTTTATGGTCCGGCGGGGTCATTGGACCTTACTTTTTCGAAAATGAGGCTGGAGCAACAGTCACGGTGAATGGATTGCGCTATCGAGAGATGATCAATCATTTTTTATGGTCGGAATTGGATGGTATTGATCTGGACAGCGTTTACTTTCAACAAGATGGCGCTACGTGCCACACAAAAGTTTCTGGACCGTGTTATCTCTCGAAGAAGTGATCATAATTGGCCACCGAGATCTTGTGATTTAATACTTGCGACTTCTTCCTTTGGGGCCACGTAAAAGATAAGGTCTACGCCAACAGCGCAGCGTCGATTCAAGACCTCAAAGATGGAATTCGTGAGGCTATCGAAGAAATAGGTCAGCCACTTTGCGATTTGGTTATGGAAAATTTCTTGAAAAGTTGTTGTTGTTCATTGTTGATGTTGTTTTCCATTATTAACGGCATACCTTCCTCTTTATAATGAAATTAACATCCGATCATTTATCTCAAAAAATGCCATATTTCTTTGAATATCACAATAACACCTCAAAATAACACCTCCTATTGTATAAAGAATAAAAGTACAATAAAATTACCACTCTAACAGATGTGATGCTAAGAAAGGAAGGTAACTCGGAGGAGCGTGAAGAGAATTACATCTTTGGCATAGCCAATGATAGCTTTCTTTTTGTTTTTTGTTTTTTTTTTTGGAAGCTACTGACTTATTTAATAATAAACATAAACATAATAATATAGTTTTTTTTAGGATTAACAACATTAGCATTAGCATCAAAAAATCTACAACAAAGTTCGTTGATTTGCTCGCTAGCAAGAGCAAACACAACACAAATAATTGATCTTCATCTCTCTCTTTCTCTCTCTCTCTCTCATGCAATATAAGGCAACGTTCGTGGGTATACTAAAAATAAAAAGGAGTAGCAAACACACAAGCGTATTACTTGAGAAGGCATCGTATGCTTTGTTGATGTGCAAAGGGTCCCCCCTTGAATGAAATAGTAAAAGCAAGCAAAATGTGTAATATCATAGCGAAAGTGCGAGTGGCGATTCAAATTTATTTTGTAATAATAAGAATTGCTTAATCACTTCACTTATTCATCTTGAGAATTGCATACAAAAATAAAATTTCCAAACAATCAAACTCATATATCCTTTTTCTCAAATTTTAAATAATGCTTATAGTCAAATTTCGACCAATGGGTTTTTTATAATTTCTGGTTGGAAATTTTTGGAAACCCGTTATGATGTTATACAGAATCTATACTAATACTTATAATAAAGAGGTAATGTTTGTTTGGATGATTCAGGTTATCCAATTTTAAAAATTCTGAAATTCAGTTGTCACTGAATGTCATAGAATACTTACTTTTTTAATTTATGAAGCATTTTAATATAGTTTTTAGAAACGTATGTACGTTTATGATGTGCTTCTTCTTGAATTTTGTGTTGTTTTTGACATTGTTGTATTTTACCTTTCTGAGTACGCACACGAGTATTGAGCTCTTCGTTATCTTCTTTTTGTATATGTTGGTCACTGAGATCGACCCAAGAGAGAGACTGTGTGTTTCGATGTTCGTGCTTTGAACAAAGAGTATGTATTAAGAATTATAGATTCATTTTTTAGGGAATTTAGCAACCGATCCAATTAAAAAAATGCACTATTTGCTGGTAAAACCATTTTTTTGAGTGGTGATTTTAGACAAATTTTACCGGTTTTTCCACACGGGACACGAAATAATTTGATTGAAAATTCTATAGTTAGCTAGAATAAATTTAATTCATTTCATTTCATGAAATCGAGTTTGTTCAATTTTTGAATAAGCTCGGGGAATGGTGAATTAAGAAATTATCCTGAGCTCGGTCAAGATATTATCCAAATTCCACCGCAAATTATTAAATTATTGGAAATTATCAGAACAAATCCTTAAAATGATTATTTTAGCACCAAGAAATGATGATTGTGGTTTAATCAATGATGATATACTTAATCGTTTATCAGGGGAGAAAACAATATACTATAGCTTTGATAATTTTTTTTTTTGGGTCAAAATGACTTAAATGTTAATGATTATCCTATTGAATTTTTAAATTGATTGAATATTAGCTGAATGTCACCTTATCAATTAAATTTAAAAGTCAATTCTTTGATTTTCTGGGACAATACTTCCATATCAATTTCAAAAAACATAGTTCCCAGTAATACCTGCGTAAGCAATGACCATAAACAAAGCACAAAGCCAAACTTTTGATAAAATTGGTGTGTTATTGCGACGTCCAGTATTTTCCCATTTTTATATGTTGCTGCAAGTAGAGTTCGTTCATTTGACAGTTTAATATTTTATATCTCTAATCACAGTGGTCAAGGCAACTTACACAATGATATTAGAATTTTCACGAAAAATATTGTTTATAGAGAAGTTTTAAATTGATTTGAATTGCAATAAAATTTCAAATTCAAATAAATATATACTTTAATTGCTTCTCATTTTATTCATTTATTTTGGGAATAACATATTGTACGTATATCAAAATGGGAAACATTCAAATTCTTCGAATTTTCAATAATGGGTTTGGTCGAATTTCGACCAATGGGTGAATACTAGTACACACAATTAGTTGTTGTCAAAATTTATAACAAGAAAAAGAGCTCTCTTTTAAAGAACCATTTGTCCAGTCTATATTTTTTAATAGTCAATCAGCGGTGCCGTGGAAATCTCTTTCGCCTTAATTTTAACACAATCACCGTTCTATAGAATTTGCCTTCAGAATTTTGAAATCTTTCGTTTGTTTTTAGAGCCGATTATGTTAAAATCTCCCTTATCTGAAGTTTTTAAATATAAAAAAGTACTAACGATTGTTTTCCACGGTAAATTGCATTTTAAGAATTCAACATTTCAGTTGAATGTTTTTAAAATCTCAACAAAAAGAACCAAGCAGCCATTTTCTTGCATTTAATTTTTGCCATTTTCGAAGATTCGAATTTGTCTTCAATTCAATTAATTGATATGTTAAAATAATGTATAAATGTTAATAATAAATCTGAGATGTTTTAAATTTGTTTTAAGAATGTGTAAAAAGTGATTAGTTTAAAAAAAGTTTTGATAATTGGTGAAATAAAGAAGAAGAGTAAAATTTGGAAAATTGTAATTTTTTAGCAAAAATGTAGTTGCATTACATAGCAATGCTAAATGATTCAATATTCTTTGCATATCGTTCTCGTGTTTGATTTGAGAGAGACACACATTAATTTTCTTTCATTCTGCGTTCCTTCTCGACTTGCTTACGCTCATTATTTTTTTGTTTGAAACGTTCATGAGTGAGATTTTGCCTGAACTGCACATCTTTAGCGATATGTACAGCAGCGCAGCTGATCGTCGGTTCTTCTTTGTGCTCGATAGCTAACTATTCCATTTATGTGCGTGCAGACAAGCAAATGTTTTCACATTCTTTTTCATTTATGTTTCTTTGTGAAGGTATGCGCTCTGCCGCAGAACAAATTTCATCACATTCCGCGCTATATTTTTAATTTCGCATGCGTTTGCATGTATCTTACTATACGCAAGCCAAAAAATTACCATGAAAAAAAAATCCATGAAAGAGGCGAAAGAAGACAACGAAAAACAACGGCAAAGCACGATCCACGCATTTCGGTGAAAGTTTTCATCGTGCATAGCGACTGACCGACCCGCGCACTTCCCTAACCAAAAAACGAAAATTTCGAGAGAGAGAGAGAGAGAGAGTTCTGTCTGCACATTAGAGTATAATACATATGGAGCAAATAAGTCGTTCAGTTTAAGGGGCCTTTTTTTCCCTCTCATATCCAAGAGGTAATTACGGGCAAATACAAATACAAATACAACAACAATTGCGTGTAATCTCGGGTAAATATCGAGTAAGCAATCACATTAAAAAATAAGAGGCACACCACTTAAATTGAGCACTCTGTCCAGTCTATACATTTTAATAGTCTTTGGTCTACACGCACATAAATGTAATACCTCTTAGTGAACATCATATTCAGAAGGAATAGAATTCACTTTTCGTGTTGCTGATAACCCACCCCATAACCTCCCAGCCATTCATAAAGTATCTGGGAGTGCTTATTGACACTCGGCTGTCCTTCAACGAGCACTTAGTCACTATAGGTGACAAAGCCACTAAAGTTAATCGTGCTTCATCGCACATGATGGCAAACATCGGTGGACCACGAGCAAGCAAGCGAAAACTGCTAGACAAGGTTGTGAGCTCCACTATCCTCTATACGGCTCCAGTATGGGCAGGTATAACATTGAAGACCACATACACGGCGGGTATTCATTCAACGTAACGTCTAAGCGCGTTGCGTGTGCCGAGCGGCTATTGCAGAGTGTCTGATGTTGCGATTGAAGTAATTGCCTCCATACCACCAATCGACATAATGGCACGTGAACTCAAATGTAGCTACGACACAGGTGCATCTAAAGGGGATGTGAGGCGATACAGCATTCAAGAATTGCAAAGAAGGTGGGAAACATTTGAAAAAGGGCGATGTACGTTTTCTCAGATTCCTAGCCTGGACATATGGATAAAACGGAAACATGGTGAAGTGGATTTCAATATGAAACTAGGACAGACTGTTTTTTGGGCAGCAATGCTTCCAGCTTCCTCCCGACGTAATATCTAATATCTATTCCGGGGATGGCATTATTCATGCGTGGAGGCGTGGTAAAAAATTTAAACAAGACCAACAAATATAACACACACAATACTTTTAGTCAGGTGTTCACACTGATTTTTCCCTTTTATTTTTTGTTGTTGTAGATTTTACAAATTTCATAAAATTGTCTTCAGCACAGCTGTTTTTTATTTTGGTTATACATACATGTGGATCTTTGCAAACACGTTGGCTAAATGAAAACTTAAAATTTGTGAAAAATACATGATTTAGAACATTTTAAAATATATAACAAACAGTTCTTTCAGTCCCCTTTTTCATTTCTGAGATTTATTTTATTATAATCTTTTAAAAAAATTAGCAATTTATATTTTACTTAAAATATTGTCAGCTGATTTATGTTTGGAGGGAAAAGAAAAAGGAGAAAAAGAGCTAAAAAAAAGGTAGAAATTTCCCAACACTTCTAAGGTGACCAGTCGACAGTTGATTAAAAACCAGATTTTTTTTTCAATCTGTTTTTTATCAACCTTGGTTACCATTAGTGCTGGAAAACTATCTATAGTGCGACCATCGATAGTTTTTTAAACGATAGTTGAAACTATCGATACTATCGATAGAACTATCGAACTTTAATGTAGCATTTGGAAACCAACATGTAAACAAATTTTCGTTCGTTGCTATAGTATGCAGGCTTTGATTGAAATTAAAATTAATGAAGACAAGAATATGTACATGTATTTAAGAAAATTAATAACACAAAAAAAAAAATTAAATTAATTTGTTCACAGTTTTTTTAGAGATCTTTCAACTTATTATGTGTCAGAAATTAGGTAGCCAGCCGTACTGAACATCCGCTCGGACTCGGTCGAAGAAGCTGGGATGCATTAAATCTTTTGAATCGCTAATCTAATAATTTCAATTTTATAAATTAAAAAATTCAATTGTATTAATTTTTTTATGCTTACATTTTTATTCACTTGAACTACGCTGAGCCGCAAAAAAAAAACAGTGATGTGAAATACGATACTATCGATAGTGCTAAAAACCATCGATAGTCTTGTTTGGAAAAAAACTATCGATACTATCGATAGTACCATCGATAGTTCTCCAGCACTAATTACTATAGCAACAACCCTCAGTGACGTTACTTTTCCCTATGGTTGTTGTAAAAATAATCAGATTTTTTACTTGATTATAGAAAAATCTGATTGTTCCTTCAGTCTAAGCCGACTATGCTGAATTGGGATTTTTTAAATGTAGTAGGAGTTTAAAATCCAATTGAGCCTAGAAGTAAATTTTTAGGCTATCATAGAATATATTTTAATCATAGATCATCGCACAGATCGCATAGATCGCACTTTGCCTTTCTATCAGTGAGGTCGTGTTTTTTCCGATCTCAAGCTCAGCGTGATAAAAACTTCTATCGACATTCTATCGTTTAAATTCTTGTGAAATTAATTTTATTTCGCTTTTCCAAGCGAATCATTTCGTTCGTTAAGCGGAATAAAAAACAAATAAACCAATTCAAACAAATAACAAAAACCTTAAGATGAGCTCCGCTCATCAAAAAAACTCAGCAAGAAAGACAACAAGAAATGCATATTTTTCGTTTGTCTCTTCCTGTCCCAAAAACAAAAATGAATATTCATTTTTAACCACCAAGTCGCCTGAGCGCAGAGCAAGTTCTTGTTCTCCCGTTCTGTGCTCTGACAGTATGAACACCACATGCTCCTTACCATGGAGCAACCAATGCCCATCCCCGCAAACCCCCCTTTACACAACCCATGCTGCAACTGTATCAGCAACAACAACTACTACAACACAAAGCACTGCTTGTACATCAACAGCTTCAACAGCAGCATCAACAACAACAGTTTTCTCAACAACTTCAAAAACTATTAATACCGAAACCCATGTCTTCAAAAACAACAATGATTCGATCGCCTCATTGGTCAACTCTGCGACAGTTACGCCTACAACAAAAATTAACACTCAAGTACATAACTCAAGTAATACAATAAATAAAAGAAACCGAGATACATCAGAAAAAACATATGATCAACCAAATAACAGTAAAAAGCCAAAAAGGACAAATACCGCACAAAAGCAAACAGTAGGTACAAAACTCAGCACAAACAACTTTACAGCAGTACTGGTTAAGCAAACCCACTTCGTCATCTAACACAGTGGTACAGAAATGCCAATATCACCTCAAAACGTAAATACACAAAACATCAATAAACCCCTCCCAAATATACGTACAAGATGTCGAAAACATAACCATACTAACAAGTGCTCTCAAAAAAAATTGTTGATAAAAACTTTACATTAAAAGCCCTGCCAAATAATGAAGTAAGGATTCAAACTACTGAACCTATATACTACCGTGAAATCATAAATCTACTTCGCGAAAAAAGTACAAAATATTACACATTTAAACCAAAAGAGGAAAGAGGATTCAAAGTGGTATTAAGACACCTACATCCAGACTCCGAGAAAGAAGACATTAAAACTGTACTTAATGAATTAGGGCACGAAGTTATGAATATTCATAATATCCAGCATAAAATACTAAGGCGCCCCTTCCGATATTTTTCATAGAGGTAAAAACCAACAAAAATAATGCAGACATTTACAACATAACACACATGCTTCAAACCAACATAACCACAAAAGAAAAATCTCACAATGTACAAACTACCAAAAATACGGACATACAAAAAACTTTAGTACTAGACACCCAATATGTGTCAAGTGCGCTGGCAAACACAAGACGATAGAATGCAACGTATCACTATCCAACGACCAACCCAAATGCGCAATCTGCGGCGGAAACCACACCGCTAATTATAAATGATGCGAAATCTACAAAACACTAAAAATACAAAGATTCCTCCAACTAAGAAAAAAAAAATCCCATGAACCAATAACTAAAGATATAAACACACCAACACAATCAGGAATAAGTTATGCCCAATTCATCAATCGATCACAACCTACTGTTCGCCAGCCCATGGCCACCACTCAAACAAACAAAAACAATGATACGAAAACCATTGACAACACGCAAGAAAGTATGCAGGAAATTAACACACAATCAAATGACATACAAGAACTAAAATTTATAGTTAAAGATTTAGTTCTACAAGTAAACAACTTAATTAAGATCATAACCATCCTTCTACCTAACCAAGCCTTACTAAGCAATCAAAATAACCAGTGAACTTAGAATAATAGTGTGGAACGCTAACGGCTTAAACCGCCATATTCTTGAACTGAAACAATTTTTAAATGACAATCTTATTGACATCGCACTTATATCAGAGACTCATTTTAAAAACAAGCATACAAGCATCCAAATACACGGGTACGATATATTGGCTACCAACCATCCAGACGGAACAGGACACGAAGGAACAGAGTACACAGAGTTAGACCACTATAAAACAGATCACATCCAGCCAACAATTATTCAAATAAATGACACTGCTGGACCAATCAATGTAGCTGCATTGTATAGTCAAAAAAAGCACAAAATAACAAGTGACCAATATCTGGAGTATTTTAAAAATGTCGGACATAGATTCCTTGCCGCAGGTGATTTCAATGCAAAAAACTTAATATGGGGATCAAGAACAACAACCGCTAAAGGCAAACAATTATATAATGCTATTCAGCATATTAAAGCTAGACACCTCAGCACTGGAGAGCCAACTTACTGGCCAACTGACACCTGTAAAGTCCCGGATCTAATCGACTTTTGCATAACACGAAACCTTAATGAGCATGCATTAACAATCAAATCAAAATTCGAATTATCATCAGATCACTCTCCAATCCAAATTGACTATAATTTCAAAATCACTAGACAAAATATCAATAACAAAATGTACAATAAATATACCGATTGAGAAACCTTCCGTGAACACATTAACAACACACTTCAAACGCAAATCACTCTCAATACAACAGAAACCATCGAACAAACTATAATCCATATAAACGACATACTAAATGAAGCACTATATAAATCGACACCACCGTTAATAAAAACAACACATAGAAATTACACATTCCCAAGAGTAAGGAGACTTGTAGAGGAAAAAAAAAGACTCCGGAAAGTATGGCAGACTACCAGATACCCCGAAGAGAAAAAAAAACTAAACAGTGCGAGAAAAATACTTACAATCACACTTCTTAAAGAAAAAAACAATCAGATAACAAATTACCTTCAAACCCTTACTCCAACATCTGAAACGAACTACTCATTATGGAAGGCAACTAAATCACTAATATCAAAAACACCGCACCAACCTCCGCTGAAGAAAACGAATGGTTTTTGGGCACGGACCGATATGGAGAAAGCCACTATCTTAGCTGACCACTTTGAAGACACATTCACATTGAATATTCTAACCAACACTAGCTTGCCAACTTTTAATGCAATTATATCGACGAATTATATATAATAAGAAACATCACACCACGAGAAATACTACTCTGTATAAAAAATCGAGTCACCTGTAAAAAATCGCCCGTATATCATCAACCGACTGGTAAAATAATAAAAGAGCTACCCAGCAAAGCTATAAGTCTCCTTTGCAAACTATTTAATTTTATATTAAAAACTCAACACTTTCCATTACTTTGGAAAATCGCAGAAATAATCGCAATACCTAAACCGGATAAAGATCCAGTACTACCATTATCTTACAGACCCATTAGCTTACTTCCGATTCTAAGCAAAATATTTGAAAAGCTACTACACGACAGAATAAACCCAATATTACAAGACAGGCGGGCAATTCCAGATCATCAATTCGGATTCGGACAACAACACTCGACGGTACAACAAGTCCATAGGGTGACTCAAAAAATATTATCAGATCTAGACGACAAAAAATACTGCGTAGATGTTTTTCTTGATGTAGAAAAGGCGTTCGACAAAGTTTGGCATGAAGGCTTATTGCACAAACTACAATACCAGTTACCACAACCTCTATATAACATAGTAAGAAGTTATATAACTAGACGATGTTAAATACAAAGACTGCCAATCATCGTTTATACAAATCAAAGCTGGAATTCCAAAAGGAACCGTTCTAGGGCCGCTACCATACAATTCATATACTGCAGACATACCTACCCCACAGACGAATCATCAATGATCGTTACATTTGCAGATGACACCGTTCTTTTGCATTCCAACATAGACTTGACGAAAGCTATATTAGATATGCAACTAATAATAGACACAATGGTAACCTGGTTCAATAAATGGAAAATCAAAATAAATGAACAAAAAACTCTCCATGTCATTTACACAACGAGGACAAGATACCAACCACAGAAGCTCCAAATCAACCAGACGGATATCCCCACTGAAAACGTCGCAAAATATCTAGGAATGCATATAGACAACAAATTAAATTGGAAATTTCACATTCAAAAGAAAAGGGACCAAGTCAAAATAAAATTCAGACAATTATATTGGCTTCTCTCAAAAAATTCAACCTTATCAACTGACAAGAAACTACTAATATATATGACCATTATCAAACCCATCTGGACTTATGGAATTCAGCTATGGGGCACAGCAAAGTTAACAAACATATCACTTTTACAAAGACAACAAACAAAAATATTAAGAATTGTAATTAATGCTGAATGGTATATCCGAAATGACGACATTCATCGTGACTTAAGAATACCACCAGTGAATGAAGTAATAAAACAAATGAGCAGAAAACACCAATTAAAACTAGCAAACCATGTAAACAACGATATAAGTAATCTTCCTATTGACGAACTCACAAGAACCAGACAAGGCCAGTAAATCTAGCACTATAAAGTATTTAATAAACAAATTTCTAATTACTAATCGTTTATAAATCAAAAAAATTTTGTCTAGATGTATTCAAAAAATTATTGTCAACCCTTTCAGAAACATGTATAAAGTGTCTAATATTAATAGATAAAAATACAAAAACAATTGGTAAATAAAACAAAAAAAAAAAATTATAATCTTAGTTCTAATTAATAAAAATTAAATAAATGTTCCGGTCTAACAAAGAAAACAATTTTTGCTTTAGAAAATTAACTTTAACATTCATTCCAAACAGAAATGTAAACAATGTGGTTTGCCATGAAACATACACCATCATACGAAAAGAAAAATGAAGAGAAATGAGACAAAGTTTGTTTGTTACGACAGTCGCATAATGAATAATAGTGTGTTCAGACAGCGAGTTCTGGTTACCCGTTTTTTGTCACCGAGTTCTGAGCAGCTGTTTTTTGTTTTGTTTTTGTTTTCATTATACACACAAATGCACGAATGGAACGTTGTGGCATTTTGCAGTGTATGCGCATAGTTCTGGCATTTCCCTTTTTATTCCTGCTACGTATTTTGTTAATAGATTATAAAAAAAAAATTACAAATAAAATTTTCCTTAAATATAATCATCAGCCGCGCAACAAAAATAAAGAACAAGACTATCGACAATCACCTAGAAGAGTCAAAATTTTACCAACACTATCTAGACTGATCCTGTCAGAACAGCGAGTTCTGGCAGAACTCGCACGAAAACAAATACAAATATCGTTCATTTTCCCTGTGGTTGTTGTAATTTGAACTCGAGTTATCGTTCGAGTTCTGCCAGAATTCGAGTTCTGCTCTGCCTGCAACCACTATAATTTTCAATTTTTATATTTTCTCTGGGCCTGCAGAGTAAACCGTAGTAATCGACTGTTGTACGCGAACTACCTATGGACGATAAATCATCCAAATTATGATTTTTCTTCAAAATGATTAGTTAAATTAATAATGTTTAAACTTTCGATATGAATAAATCAATTCTTAATAAACAAAATAAACAGTTGTGGTAATTAAAATGACATTTTTGTACACCAATTTTGATTGTTGATCAATGCATGATGCGATGCTGATTCGCAACAACCCCTGAATGATGTCATGCGACCATTGATTCGCATGACAATCGACAACAACCACAAGGAAAATGACGTCATTCAGGGGTTGTTGATGTAGATGATCAGGGCTGGGAAATATCTGATAGTGTGGCCAAGTTTATTGCCAATGCCGGTTAGATATTGTCAGTCTTCTTCTCTTTTTGTGTTTTAAATTTGTATTTAAACGTACCAGCTTGCTTACAATTATTCATAATTCTGTTAAATAATCCAATAAATAAATAAATAATGATTTTTAATAATTTTCTTATTTACTGTCTCTCAAATCAACAAACGTTTTCTTCTTCTTATTCAAAACAAAACACAGTTGCTAATGATACAAAATGTCATGTCTAAACACCAAAATGTATCGTTGTGATTCAGTCCTGTCTAAAACGGCTAAAAAACGGCTATAAGTGACAGTTGGTCTATATTAAAAAAATTGTGCGACGATTTAGTTGAGAAAATTGCATAAAAGATTAGCGTTACAACAGTAGTAATTAGTTGTCTGGCCAATCTGCCGAAATTATATGGCAAAAGTGAAATGTTTTACAAATTTAATTTAAACAGAAAATAAAAGTATGAATAATACATTATATCATTATTATTTATTGCAATTTCTGCAGTTAATTTGATTATTTAGCCTTTTTCGCTTGTTAGATTGTCAGTTATGTTTGCGAGAACAGCTGATTTCATCAATTTATACACTGGCAACCATTTTGGTACCTTCATGAGTTTGCTTACCGGAACACAGTTTAGTGAGCGATTTGTGCAGTACTGTTTCCCGCTAATATTATATGAAAAATTTTATCCACAATATGCTCTACGCTCATTTCTTTTTTCGGCCAATTGATGCTTTTTTGTTGGCATTTTTCTATTTAATATTTTACTTATTTTTTTCCACTAGTAGTAGTAGGTACAATTGACAATGGTGACTTGATTGATTTTAAAATCCTAATATATTTGACAAAGCTGACTTCATTGATTTTAAAATATGTCTCTAAGATTTGAATGTAAAAAACTTTACTGAAACACTCTCAAAACTATGCTAGAGATTACATCAAAATTGGTTCAGCAGTTTCGGAGTCCATAAGCGACTTACATACATACATACATTCAATTTTATATAAGTATAAAGAAGATTACGTTTTCTATTGTTGTAAGCCTTTTCAGTTTACCCCAAGCTATTATTTTTTTTGAGTGAAGGAGCTGCAAGTTATTGTTCCACCATGAGATATGAATGCTTGTATGGATGTGACTGTGGAATAGAGTGATGTGCGCTAGAAATTATTATATTGGAGTAGTAATTTGATGTTGTTTGGAGGGAATGCTGCATTGAAGGTAAAGAGGATGGTGATGATCGGCAACTGATCGCTACCACAAGGGAAATTTTCTGTTCCCATGAACTAACGAATTTTAGCTCAGGACTGCAGAAAGTAAGGTCTATATTTGTTAGTGAGTTGTGGGTGCTGAGGTGGGAGGGAGAGCCATTGTTTAGAAGTATGTAGTAGGATATACAATTTTCCAGGGCTTTACCTCTTTTGTTGTTTGCGCTTGACCGCCATATTTTGTGCCAGCTGTTGAAGTCACCTGTTGACGTGTTTGTGTAATGCAGTACCTCTTCAAGGTCAGAAAGTGAGAATTTTTGATTAGGTGCTATGTATGATATGCAGCAACTATGTTAAACTTTTTTATTGACTGAATTTCAGGGCCAATTGCGTCGAAATTATTTGCAATAACTCTTCTATTGAATTGTATTAACTAGTGAGCCCGGCGTGATGTTAGTGTGCGATGTGTTCTCTTCTTAATTGTTGTACATTGCGCAGCAATTGATATACTTTTGACAAATTGGAGGAATCAATTATTAAATAATATTACTATAATTTAGTTGATGGTATTTGAATTGTAACACTTTAGTTAAACATGTGCGATATGTCTCTAATCTTTGCATGCAAAATTTTATCCACCAATTTTTCGACAACAGCAAGTACAATTTTTATGAAATAAAGTTAATGTTGTGCTCCAAAAAAAGCTTCTTGTGTTTCAGTAATTTGATTTTGAATCGAATGAGTGGCTTTTAATTGATACTTGAACTAAACAAACATATGTACTGACAAGGTCTACGATTTTATTACCTACTAGCGTACCCGGCGTGCATTGCTGCGCTTCTGACATGATGTTAGTGATACTGTTTTCTTTTTACTTTTAAAAAATTAGACGAATCAAATATTAATATTGACATAATTTCCTGCTATATTTGACAAAGACGATTTGATGTATTTTAAAATTTGTCTCTAAGATTTATATGCAAAGTAAAATAACTGTCTGTATCTTCAAAACTCGGTGGTGTAACTACCACTAACAAATGTAGCTTATAACCATCCACTTGACCCAAACAACAACAAAAAAAATTTCATCAAAATCGGTCCAACCGTTCTTGAGTTTGGCGCTTACCAACACTTTTAACGATTCATTTTGATATATATAGAGAAGAGCAGAGATAGAGATAAAAAAAATAAATAAATGATTAAGATATGTATAGATAACGCAACACCGCCAGTAGTTCGAAATTGACCGGGCTAGGATAATTTTTAGAAAGAGTAATGTGAGTTTCCTGTAGGGCTGTGAAGCTTTATTTAAAGTAAAACCTCATTGTAATATAACGATTAAGGTTTCATTCTAACACCGTTAACGCCATTATAACAGACAATATATATGTTTATTACGAAAATTGTGTTTAAATTTAGTTATCAATGAGCTTTTCTTTCTGTAAAAAACCAGTGAGAGTAAAGCAACCACTGTTAGTGATGCACGAATCTTTGGATTCTGATTCGAAGATCCGGATCTTAGAATTATTCGTGGTAATCGAATCCAAAAGCGAGAACGAATCCGAATCCGAGTACGAATCCGAGTGCGAATCCCAGTACGAATACGAATCCGAGTACGAGTCCCAGTACGAATACGAATCCGAGTACGAATCTCAGTAGGAATCCCTGTTCGAATCCGAATCCTACGAATATCAATACGAAACCGAATCCAAAATAGATATATATTATAATGATCGAATTTAATATAATATATAGTTTATTATAATGTATTTAGTGCTAAATGCAAGAAATTGTCGATTCAGGCAACCAGGCGCACAGAAATATCAGAAAGATCATAACAATGCAAAAATGCAAAAGACAGAATGAGATTGCATGCGTCGAGCGAAATGTCAATACTTTTCATTTCGTTTGCACTCACTCTTCGTCTCCGAGAAAAATAGTTCGCTTGTAAATGCTAAGTGGAGAGCGAGCATTATATCTTGCTCTCGCTGGTGTACATGCATACACAGTGGTTTAAGAAATATTGGTCGCTTACAATTGTAACGTAATTACGTTGAAATTTGTAAAAAAAAATTGCTTGTTTGAATATTTATTTGTCTTAAGCTTAAAAAAAATTATCTAAAGCATAATTCCACAATTTTTATGAGTTTAATTTTTTATTAAAGAGATGAAATATACAAGTTTTCCAATTAATTTGGAGGTTTTATTTTTATGTGATACTGTTATTTTGCCAATCACTGGGAACTTAAATTCCGTTTTTTTTGTTCATGTACATACAAAGTGAAAGATTTTTGTTATTATAAAGAGTTAAAATGTCACGTAGAAGCGGTATTTGGCAATATTTTAGCACCAACATTTCTGAAAACAAGGCGAAATGCGATTTATGCCAACAAAAATTTATGTCTAAAGGCGGTACTACAACAAATTTATTAAAACATTTACGGCACCGACATCCGACAATTCAAATTGAAAATGAACCGACTCGTCCAACTGCGAGAAAACTATTGCACGTAGTTTGCGAAAATCCGACATCTTCGTCTTCAACAGACACTCCATCGGATTACGATATAGTCATAGTATCCTCGGATAAGGCCGATCATGTTCAACAGACTAAAAAATTGCTTTGCATATATTTATTTGATATCGTCATTTGTTGTTCGCCCTATGGATTCAATCCAAAAAAAAGGTAAAAATATTATTTAAAAGCAACACAGTTACACATATATAACATAACATATTGAATATATATATAACATTTTATATTGAAAGGATTTCGAACATACTCGGTTGCCCTCAATCCAGCTTATGTGTTGCCGTCGCGTAAGCATTTAACGGAAATAATGCTACCTGCAAAAAACAAAGAAATTGAGGAAAAGCTTAAAATTATTTTGACGGAAGTGGAGTCAATTACACTAACGACAGATTTGTGGACATCAACGTGCAACACGCAATCGTACATTGCTCTTACAGCTCATATCAAAAGATTGGAAACTGCGAACCCATTTGCTAGATTATTGTCGTTTCATTGGTCCTCATACCGCAAATGATTTACGCGAAGAAATTGTCAATATTTGCGAGCGGTGGAATATTAGAAACAAAATTCATGCAATTGTGACTGATAACGCAGCTAATATGAAGGCAGCTGTTGAACGCATAGGATGGTGTCATTTGCCTTGCCTTGCACACTCTATTAATTTAATAGTTCGTGATGCAATTAAAATATTGGATGAGACTCGATCTAAAGTGAAAAATATTGTTACATATTTTCACAAAAGCACATCTGCAGCTGATAAGTTTGAGGAAATACAAAAGTCGATGTCCACAACGAGCTTCAAACTTATTAATGATGTTGACACTCGGTGGAATTCCACCTACC
This sequence comes from Amiota communis, assembly GCA_037043315.1. Classification (NCBI taxonomy): domain Eukaryota; kingdom Metazoa; phylum Arthropoda; class Insecta; order Diptera; family Drosophilidae; genus Amiota; species Amiota communis. The sequence continues at coordinate 1,657,350 of JBAMAV010001329.1, read as the reverse complement.
GTATGTTTGAACGAGTTTGCTTGGTGCAAGATGCAATAGTGGCGACAATCGCGATATTAAAGCAAAAACACAAAGACTTGTGCGTACTGAATGCTAACGAATTTGCACGGTTGAAAGAATGGTGTATAATTTTGAAACCGTTTTTGATGATAACTGAAGAATTATCATCAGAAAAACTTTTCACAGCATCAAAAATTATAATTATAATTCGTCAAATGACGAAAATATTGCATATACAATCAACTAATAAAGAATTAATAAGAGTGAGTCGACTTTTGGCATCAAAGTTATTGAATGGGTTCAAAAAACGATTTCCAAATATAGAAGATAATATGACACTATCAATGGCTACTTTATTCGATCCACGATTTAAGCGTTGTGGAATTGTGAAAGAACATACCCTCAAAATGTGCAAACAGCAACTTCAGGAACAATTATCTTCGATGACTGATGTTCCAAATTCAGCAGATGATTTGGAATCAAACGAAATCGATCTGAATGATCAGATTTGGGGCGACTTCGATAGCATAAATGCGAATTTTATTGCCGGTAATAACAACTCGTCAGCTATGGTTGAAATTCAACAATTCTTGAATGAGCCGCCAATCGTCCGACACTCCGATCCGCTTTCTTGGTGGAGTCAGCGGGAAGTTTTATACCCACGACTGGCGATAATTGACAAAAGACATCTTTCTCTGTGTGCAACATCCGTTCCCAGTGAACGGGTGTTTTCGACAGCTGGTGAACTAATCACCAAAAAAAGAAATCGGCTAAGTTCAGAGAACATAAGAAATATAATGTTTTTGCATGGATGATTTTTGATTGATAAGAACTATTTTTCGCTCTCTTCATTGATTTAATTTATCATAACTTTTAAATGATACGTGTTAGAAGAAAACCGTTAACTTTTTCGTGTGTTAATAAAGAATAGGTGTTTTGATTAATGCAATAAAATTTATTTTTTTTTGTCGCACGGTGCAATCTTCACTAGTAATCATAACTTTTAAATGGGACGTGTTGGAGTGAAACTGTTTACATTTTCGTGTTCAGCATGCCAAAATTATCCCTTATCTCATTATTGTAAATTACTCCTTTGGAATAATTCAGAGTCGTATGCTCTGCTACAAGAACTAGAATGTGCATTGGCAATATTGTCACTTTCAATAACTTGTTTGCCTGTTGTATATTTTTTGTTATAACAGGCAGTCTTTTTACAGAGGAGAACCTCGCCGTCATAAGCGTGATCGATTCTCTTGGCAAGTGAGTTATTGCACAGTGGTCGCTGTCATAGACCAAAAATTGTTTAATTTTGATTCTAATGGTAATTTCTAAAAATAAATCAGCAGCTTAATAGTATGGTTCATTTTTGAACATTATAAAAATTTTTAGAAAGTCGTCAAATTTAAATTTGAAAAATGGATATTAAACATGAAGGTATTAGTATTAAGTTTACGTATTACAATTTTTTTAATTGTAACCCACTTTTTATGAAATCCAGTTTTTCCAAGTACTATATTTTGTGCTTTTTGTATATATGTATTTTAAAATTTCTCTTTAAGTTTTAGTTGTGTTCCCCCCGAATCACTTTATGATTTTATTTTTCTAATATTAGTTCACGTTTAAAGATAATATAGCGCACGTTCCAGCTGCCGAGATGTGGCATCTTCCATAGACTGTAAGCGCTTGTACTAAAACCGCTGGGCAAACACAATAATTCAAAAGAGGCCAGACATGTTTAAATGTTTACAAAAAGATGTCCTCGAAAGACGCTTTAAATTTGGGTTGGTGGCATATTAGGTCTCAACAAATTGCATTTAAATTTTTTTCAAATATTTCTCTTATAGAAAGTGGGTGGTGGGGTGGTCGTAGAAGGGTTGAACCATCACCATTTTTTCATTTAATATTTTTCTCATTTATACAAAGATGTAACCAAAGTTTCAGGAAGATATCTCTACTGGAAGTATTTTAGCCGCTGGCTCCATACAAATCCGACCATTGTGCATTGTCTGGTCTGATGATAAGAAATTTACCATCCTGGGGGAAGGTGTTTCCTCCAAATATCGGGAGGTACTAACATGTTTGTTGAATAGTTTTTTTTTCTGATAATTAGTATTATATACTGCTTTTGTTTGCAAAGTTTTGCGACGAAAAGATAATGAAAAGATAAGTAGTAACCGTTATGTCTATTATTAGAAATTTATTTATTTTATGTCTTTCTGTACACTTCTTTATTAATTTGCGCTTTAATGACGAACTAAAAAAAATAACACAACCGTTCAGGATGACTGCTTGCAGTTGACTGTGGTTGCATATTACCCTGAATAGTAATAGATCACTGGTTTAGATGGTAGATTATTTAAATTTTATTTCTTTTTAATAAGAAAGTTTTATTTTGCAACTGTTTTTCTTTTATTCTATTTGACTGTTGTCTTCTATCGAATTTAATGATTTGAACCTTGTAATTTTTCCTGTGTTTCTATTTTAAAATTTTAGTCATGATGCAGAGGATATTATGTCAAACAACCAGAGTAACACCTGTACAACACACTCAACTTTGCAGCAATCTCCTACATCTACAACGACAACAACGCTTAGTTGTTTAACAATGATGAATAACATTATTGGTGTGAAGAAAGAGATGCAACAACAAAATCAACAATTATCAACTAAGTATTTGGGTGCCAGTATAAGTGTAAGCAAGAATTTAGCGTCTTCTTTGTCGTCACCATCGTCAACAGCTATAAAATACGTAGTAGCATTACAGCATACAGTTATGGAGGAGTGTAACGAATTCCCCCAGAAGCCTATCGAACATTCGGAATCAAATAGCAGCATTTTATTAACTCGATACGCCAATTTGGAACAGGAGTACAATGCTCTGGTGGCCTCTGTCTATGAGGAAGAGATTGCCAAGTGAGTTATGTTAGGAATTGATTGCAGCAATAAATCAACTTAACTTCCATTCATATCGTTTCGCTAAGTGGATCATTTTCCAAATCAATAAATTCGATTAAATGAGAAAAATGCTGAAATATCTTTATATTTAAATTCAAACAAACTTCGTATATAAACTGTTTTACTGTAGATATTTATTTTATTTAAACGACATATAAAAAAATGTGTGACATAATATCATTGTAGTAATCTTCATTATTATAATCTTTGAATGATTAAGTCTGTTAATCAAATTGGCAAGTAAAATAAAATTATTTGATGCAAATTCAATCTTCAAAGTATATGTCGTAGTGCAAGTTAGAATTAGGGTATTTCGTCGATTAATACAGTTTACTGAGCATTCCACGAATTGCATTGCATAGGAATTTTGAGAACAAGAAGTAAGGTGAGAGCGTACTGCGCTCTTCGCTCTTTCTTAGTGTGTGGGTGTCATTATTTCTCTGTGAGTAAGGCAAGAGAGAGAGAGTGGCCGGAAGCCGGAAGCGTATAAGACACTGTGTTGGTGTGAGTTTGCACGGAGATTGGCACATAAAAGTGTAGAGAACGATTGCTAGAGAAAAAAGTTGGTCAGTTTGATAAGTGACCTCAGTGAAAACACAACGCTCGCGGACTCGTTTTACTCACGATGAGCAAGAAAGATACCGACGCGATGAGTGAGAAACAAATAGACTCACAAGACTACGTGGACTCAAGCGTTACTAATACGTAACCAGATAATGACAATTCTCCGACATCAGAAGTCGGATTCGCCCAACCTCAACATGGGACGGATCAGCAATGGCGTGCAGCCTTAGCAATGCAAAGTCGTTGTTTTGCTGATCTCTTAAAATCAATGCAAGCGCCTCGGACGATAATTTTGCCAAAATTCAACCCAGACATAATTGGCGATAATGCGTCCACCTGGCGCACAACAGTGGACTTAATTCGCAAAGAAAGTCCATTGGTTGGTGGTACATTGGTGATGGCGCTGAGCGGATCGATGCAGGGACGTGGACGCAATTCCAAAAATTGTTCGCGCATTGTTTTTTTTGTCGCACAGTGTTATTGATTGCAATGTCTGCAGTTAATTTAATTAATTCTATTTCACTTGTTAGTTTGGCAGTTATGCTTGCTGATTGCATCGATTTATGCACCGCCAACCGTGTCATGTTATTATGAAGCATAATGTAATGGTAGGTCGAGAAATTTTGAATTTTGGCTTCGGCGTTGCCATGGATGCTGAGAACTTTTAAGATTTACAAAACTAAAGCTGTTAATATGATTTCCAATGTAACAAAAGTAGACTTCAAAGAACATTTAAATAAAGATACAGAATTAAGTGAGTCAGACAAAATAAAATTGGTAGCGATATTGCAACAATATTCCGAAAGATTTATTAATGATATGCCAAAAAGTCGAGTTACAACAGGTGAGCTAGAAATTCGTTTGATACACTCAAATAAAATCGTTCAAAGGCGTCCATACAGACTTAGTACTGATGAGAAAAAGGTGGTGAGAGGCAAAATACAGGACTGTTAGAGGGTAATGTTATACGCCCTAGTCGTTTTCCGTTTGCGAGCCCGATGCTTTTGGTTAAAAAGAAAGATGGTAGCGATCGTCTATGCATTGACAAATATCCATTGCCATTAATATCTGATTAAATTGATAGATTGCGAGCTGGCAAATATTTTTCAAGTTTGGATATGGCAAGTAGTTTCTATTAGGTGCCCATTAATGTTGATTCAATTAAACGCACAGTTTTTGTAACAGCTGAAGGCCAATTTGAGTTTCTAGCAATGCCTTTTGAGTTAAAGAACGCGACATCAGTGTTTCACCGGGCAATAACGCGAGCATTAGGTGAATTAGCATATTCTTCTATTAATGATATTTTGATTGTTGCAGGAAAAAAGGAAGCATTCGATCGATTAAAGGTGGTATTGGAAGTTTTAATCGAAGCTGGAATTTCTTTCAATATCAAGAAGTGAACGTTCCTTAGATCTAAAGTTGAATTTTTGGATTACAAAGTTGAAGGTGGTGAAATTAGACCAAATTCTCGTAAGATATACGCTTTGGTGTTTTCATCCCAACCGCAATCTCTCACACAACTAATACAGTTTATACATTTGGCTTCGTATTTTAGGCAATTTGTGCGAAAAATCTTAGAGATAATGAAACCATTGTATCATCTTACCTCTGGGAACGGTGGCTTAGATTGGAAGACGGAGCAAGAGTGTATACGACAGAGGATTGGTAAAATTTGGACTAATGACCCTGTTTTAATGATTTTCGATCCACAGTACCCCATAGAATTGCATACTGATGCAAGTTCTGGAGGGTCTGGTGCTGTACTAATGCAGAAGAATATCAAACATACGAGTTAGAGACTCTAACAGTACATAATGCAGTAAAATATTTCCGGCATTATCTACTTGGGAAGAAATTTGAAGTGCACACGGATTGTAACTCATGCCAGACGTACCAAAATTGATCTGACACCACAAGTACATAGATGGTGGGCATATTTGCAGTCATTCGATTTCATAGTGCAATATAAGAAGGGGGAACGTATGTTGCATGTAGATTTTCTTTTCTTTTAAGAAATGCATTCCCAAGGATTGGCTGAGTTGACTGGCAATTGGCTCATTGCTGAACAGCAGCGAGATCCATATTTATCTGTCCTAATTTCCAAATTGCAAAACAATGAGCTTAATGAGAATTTGGCAAAAACGTATGAAATGAGGTCGAGCTTTCTACATCGAAAAATACAAAGAAATGGTAGGACGCGTTGTCTACCGGATGTGCCAAGAGCATATAGATAGTCCGTGATAAATCATGTCCACGAATCCATAATGCATTCATGATGGGATAAAACTTTGGATAAGGTATATAGTTGCTATTGGTTTGAGAACATGTCGCGTAGATTTGTGGCGAATTGCATAACGTGTAAGGTAGCGAAATCATCTTCAGGCAAAGTTCAGGCAGAGTTGCATCCGATACCAAAGGTAGAAATACAGTGGCAAATTAAGTGGTAAAAATGATGTCAAGGAGTATGTGATAGGTTCACTAAATATGTTTATTTAAACTACACCTTAAATTTGGACACTGAAAGTTAAATATGCAATATCACTGTTTGGTATGCCTACGCGCATCATTGCTGATCAGGGTAGGAGCAGGTAGGAGAATATTAAGTTACATTTTATAGCCACTGGCGCGAGTCGTGCAAATGGGCAGGTAGAGCGCATAATGAGCACTATAAAAAATATGTTGACAGCGGTAGAAACGAGCAAACGCTCCTGGCAAGACGCATTGGGTGAAGTCCAATTAGCTATAAATTGCACGACAAACAGAGTGACAAAAGTAAGAAGCAAATGTGTGCGACCTCTACGCTGAATGTCCATAATTGATGAAAAAAATTGATGTAAGCTTAAGAACACAAGCTAAAGAAAGTATGTTGAGTAATGCAAACTATGATAAAGATAGATTTGACAAGAATAAGGCTAAGATTGTTAGACATAAAGTTGGTGCACATGTTTTGTTCAAAAGTGAAGAACGGCACCAAACAAAGCTAAATCTCAAATTTAAGGGTCCATTTGTTGTTAAAGAAGTGCTTGATGGTGACCGATACAAGTTGAAATCATTAACGAGCATTGCCGGACAGTCGAGTTACAGCCGAGTTGGAAGATTTGGACAGTGACAATGTAAAAAATGAAGATTCTCAATGTTTCATCGCCAACTAGAAAGGTGGCGTAGGAAATCATACACAAAGACTGTGACTGCCACAAGATCATACCGATGGCACAAGTGTAAATGGACGGTGTCTATAGAGAGATCCAAGTGTTCGAGTTTCGCAGAAGAGTACAAGCTACTGGGTGGCACAGCCTTAAATATGTGCGTGCTTGCCTGCAAAACTGACATTTGAAGATACGTTGTTTGAAAATGTGTAGTTGTGTGAAGCAGTCTCGAACTGGCGGCAATGTTTCGGGAATAAATAAATTGACTCTTAAAACTGTAAACTGAGCAGGATAGCAAAAGAAGCGTACAAGATACTGTGTTGGTGTGCGTGTGCACGGAGAATGGCACATAAAAGTGTAGAGAACGATTGCTAGAGAAAAGAGTTGATCAGTTTGATAAGTGCCCTCAGTGAAAACACAACGCTCGCGGACTCGTTTTACACGCGATGAGCAAGAAAGATACCGACGCGATGAGTGAGAAACAAATAGACTCACAAGACCGCGTGGGCGCAAGGGTTACTAACGCGCAATTTTTTTTGTTTTAGTAATTTTATTTTGAATCGAGTGAATGGCTTTTAATTGATACTTGAACAAAACAAACAAACTGACAAAGTCTACGATTTTATTATATGTATAGATTACGAGTATTACATATTGTATATTTTATATTAAAGATTTGGCTAAAATGAATAATAACTGACCCGTTAATGCTACATTTCTATATTACGAGTATTATTACATTGGCCAAATTGATTAATCAGAAATATTATTGAAGTGAAAAATTCTATAAGCCCGTTTAGCAAATTTTGGTAGAGGGTAAAAATATGAATTCGTCACCGACATGCTATCCCGTTATTCCGTTTTGTGCTCATTCGCTCGCCTTCTTCTTGTTTTGTATTTGCTTGCTTTTGCAAACACAGTCAGCCGCGCACATAACGTCGTCGCTTCGCTGTTTGCTTTGTTTGCTTTGCGTGTTGTGTTTAGTTTGTTCTCATCAGAGCTCTCCAACCATTTAGAAAAATCCTCAGTGAGTTGGTAATGTGGAAAGCAAAAGGTCGCACAGCAGCGGGCCAAAGAAATTTCTGTTTCCTCTGTTGTCACTTTGGCTTTGTCGCATGCTGCCCGCGGACAACCCTGGTTGAAATGTAGTCGTAGAGAGTAAATGTGTTTATTGAGATGAATTTGTGTGCAATTGTTTTTGTAAAATATAGTCGAGGACATAATACAATAAATTTTGTCTCATGAGTCGGGGAGATCAAATTTCTATTTTAACGAACAAAATAACATTTGAATCGGAGATGTGCATCAGCACGATAAAATGTTTTTACGTTTTCATTTCGGTCGGCACCATTGATTGCTTCAATTTTTCATTTTAATAATTTTATTAATTCTAGCTTAGTTTCCTTGTTACAAACTCAATATATATATTAATAGCAATCACAATAATTCAATAGGTCCGTCGGTGTTTCACTCAATCAATCGACTAACTCTCCCATTCCATTTTAGCTTAGCTTAACCATCCTTCTATTCCAACTTACTGTTCCACATACTCTTTTCGGTCTCCACTACATTTGTAGCCTCTATTATATTATACATATGTATGTAACAGCTTGGCCATCCTGATCGTCCTCGATCTACTAAGATTATTCGGTGGTATATTCCTTATCGGAATTAGAAGTACATATTATTATAACCATGTAGCAAAGTAATTAAAGGCTAGATTTTATAATTCTCTTAATGTAACTTAGTTAATTGTAACAACCGCATTACAACTTAAGAAAACTTACGTTCAATAATACCCTCATATGGAAGCTGTGTAACTTGACAATATTCTATATCTTATATCTAAGACCATGGTGGGAAGGGAGTTTTAAGAACGATGATGGGTATGAAGGTAGACCCATGTTTCTATTGAGTGGTATAAGGTAGGAGTGATTTTAGGTGCCTGTTTTGCTTTTACAATTTTTTCAACGTGAATGCCGATTGGGGAATCTTTGGCATGGATAATTGATTTGCTTAAAATAACAGTCAATTGCGGATATTGAGTCTCTAGTGGTTGTATTTTGTTTTCATAGAGTATATTGTTGATGGGAGTGAAGGCTCCTAAGGTGAATCTTAAGACAGAATGGTAAATGGTTCTTATTTTATTTAACTGAGATGGAGGGGCGTTACCATAAATATATAAGCCGTAGTCTATTTTGCTCATTCCAAGTATATCTTTTGTTGAAGATGAAGCCGAGAATTTTTAGGCTGACAACATTGGTAATCGGTGCTGTATTTGGTGTTAGTTAAATCTGCAGAATACTTTCTTACAGAAGCGTATGTGCTTGCATTTGACACCGATAACTTGGCACCGGAGTAATCATACCAGGCAAGAATGTCAGTAAGTAATGGGTCAATATCTAAGGTATTGGTTTTATAGATTTTTTTAAAAATGTGGTAATCATCCGCATAAGCGCGTAATTGAGTTGTTTGTGTAGTGATATGGTTCGATTCAGTTTATAAAAAGCTATTAAAAAGTAGAGAATGGAGAATACCGTTGGAAAGTAGAAGAATATTAGAGTAGTGATTTTCGACATGAAATTAATTACGTATGTTATAATTTTTGGTCCGATCTTCCAATTCTTTAATTCGTCTATGATGTCATAAGCTTTTACGAAGTCGAGCGTGAGTGTTTTTTTGTTGATGTGGATGTTGATATTGTATCAGGTAGACTAGCGTAGTAATACTATCTGATATTGACTTGCCCTTCCGGAAACCTATTTGCCGCCCGGATATTGGCCCATAGGAGGATATTTCAGTTCTGTTGGCTGAGGGTTTATTGAGTGGGATAATTTGCTTATATTGTAATATTGTGGAATGTAGTTTGAACAAATGTTGTTGTAAAAGTTGAATAGACGATACGAGTAATGTAAATTCTTGATTATTGGGTAGGATATTCTATTACCTTTTAATTTTGAAAGGCAGATTGAAATTCTATAGAATTGAATGATTCCTCAAGTAACAGAGGGAGTGTACTGTATGTCGAGGGGCAGAGTATCATTTTTATTTTATCAGAAGACTCTGATGACCAATGGTTACTGAAATCATTTGCTATAAGATGCTTTTCTGTTAAAAATATATTTGTATTATTGCGCTTTATGCAGTGGATGGGTAGGTAAGGTTTAGTTCCGCAGAATGTTTTAATATCAGACCAGATTTTGGTTGAAGGTGTTCTAGGGTGTATTACGGCTGTAAAATTTTCTAAATATTGGCGTTTGGATATTTTAATCTCACGTTTGAATAAAGCGTTACCTCTCTTAAAGTTTAGTATGTTTGTTGTGCTTAAATTGCGTCTAAGGGTGTGCCATAATTGGTTTCTTTTTGTTTTCAGCTGCTGAAGGTTATCGTTCAACCATGAGACTGCGTAAGAAATTTTAGGATTATGGTACGTTTGAGGAATTGATTCGTGGGCACTTTGCCTAATAATTTTTATTATGGAGGCAGATTCATTATTGATATTAGGGCTAACTGGTTATAATGAAAAAGTGATCAGTACTGTGTAGATTGTCATTAACCTTCCAGAATCTGTTTAGGGCTAATGTGGGAGAAGCTATTATGAGGACCATATGGGTGAATGTGTGATAGGTGCTAAAATGCGTATGCGAGCCGTCATTAAGGATCATGGACGTAGGAAGGTTTATAAATTTTGAAACAATGTTACCTCTGCGGTTGTTAGTGGGAGATCCCCAGGTTTGATGCTAGCCGTTTAGGTCGCCGGTGATTATTATAGGTTCAGACAGGTTGTTAAATGCATTCCTGAGGTTATTTAAATAATAAGTTGATTAGGTGGAATGTAACCAGATATATTGAATTTAATTTTTGAATGTTCAGAGAGCTGCGCTATCGGAAGACGAAGGCGAGGGATTACAGAAATGGGATGTATAATTAAGTGGTACGGAGATGTTGTAGTGTGAGCTTACATGGGTTTCTTGTATTGATAATATTTTAGGACTGTAAGTTTTTATAAGAATCATTAACTGATCGTAGTTATTAACATAACCATTAAAATTCCATTGCAGTATCTTGAGCACAACTGCAACAATTAAAAATAAGAAAAATTAATTAAAGTGAATGGAGTTTAAAGTTGATCAGTTACGTTGGGGAAAAAATGGCCAGATTTCTGCTGTGTCGACAAGGAACCACAACCGTAACCCAGCATTTGTGAATAAAAATCGAGTGGGTTGTGTGCAGACCAAGGATCCAGGAGTTGGCCTATCACCCAATCCACCCATACTTAAATATTAAATTACTCCATGTTATACTCTTCACTAAGAGTACTACAGGTGGGGATATTATTGTTTGAAGTGTTAAGATTTTTTGATTTTGACAAAGGCTTAGCCTTAAGAGAAGTTTTCAATGTGTTGTTATTTTTTGAGAAAAATTTTATATTTGTTTCCGAAAGCATTTGTGATGAGAAGTTTTTGTTGGTATTAGCAGCTTTTAGAGAATTTTCTTTTTTTTTTTTAATTTTGATTTACGCGCCCAAAAGCAGAAATAAACCGATCCACAGGCAAAAAAAAACTTCATCACTACATATACCAAATCTCTAACCAATTGTCCAACGTACAGTGTAAAAATAAAAATAACTTTTGCTGTTTTTCTTTATTGTTTTCGTTTTTATGCTTTGATAAAGTATGTACTATATATGTATAGAAATAGACAAATAGCAGAAAAACAAAAAAAAAAAAAAACATGGGAATACATAAATTGTATATCTTTGTGTGGATTTTGTATTTCTATCTCAAATATCATGTTTAAAAAAATAAAATAATTGGGGTCCGCACGCATTGTGTTAAACGCAGTATTTTCATATTTTCGTAATTTTTTTGTTTGTAGTAAATTAGCTGTTCTCGTAAACGCATTTGAATGAATCAAACAAAACAACCAATTAAAAATACCAAAAATAAGCGAAAAATGGAAATAATTGAATTAACCTCAGAAATTGGCATAAATAATTTAATATTTTTTCATTTCCTTTCCTTTATTACTTTCTTTGTTTAATTTAAACATTAATTCGGCGGTGCTGACAATTCATAATAAATTCACAAGGTTGGCAGCACCAACGTTACTACGAGTTCGACACTCAATCGTGTATTCAATTTACTACGTATGGTAACTTTTTTGTATGGAGCAACTGTCACTTTAATTTCAACGAATTCGATTTTCCAAAATATTTCAACGTTTACCAGGTTTAACACAATGCGTGGGGACCCTACATAATAATCAAATAGCGAGAAATAAAAAAAAAGAAATTGGCTTGCACCTATGACCAATGAACGACTGCTATTGTCCAAAGTGGTCTTAGAATCGAGAAAATGTTTTTTGAGGTATTGCATTTAATTTTTGTATGGTTTATTTGTTAGAAAAAACGAGACAACAAACATTTTTTATACTCTTCAAGCGTACATAAAAATGCATCCACACACAGGCAGAAATACGAAAAATTTAAATAATGCACACACACACCCAAAAAATAGCAAACATGGACACTCACAAAGACAAAAATACCATAAAATGCACGCATACACACAATAAGGTCACACCACGTCATTATTTTTCAATTCAAAGCCTTTTTTGCAATTTCACTGAGCCGCGTAAAAGAACTTCGTTCCAAAAAACGTTACAGTAATCAAATGTGATTATGAGGAGGATAGACGTAGAGGCGGAATACACATTTCACATTGGCTTGTTCGTCTGCAGCGTAGATAATGTATGTTTATGCACGAGTAAGAGAGAGATACATATGATGCATGGTGTAAGAAATAGAGGTGGCGCCATTAGTTTACAGTTGTGTCGTTCTCAATTTTTGACGTCATTCGCATATCAGTGTATAGAACGCTGAAATAATGCATTAAGTGTTGAACATGATTTGAAAATGCATTGAAAATTGAAGAGTTTGAAGAATTTTCATAGCACTGCTTCTTCAATTATCAATGCATTTTCAAATCATGTTCAACACTTAATGCATTATTTCAGCGTTCTATACACTGATATGCGAATGACGTCAACAATTGAGAGTGAGCAAATTTCAAGAGAATAAAAGGCCCTAGTGGCGGTACCTTGTATTATTGTACCATGCATATGATGTGTGTAAGAACAAGTGACCGAATAACCGACCACAAGCCGAAGATGCTTTCTCTCTCTCTCTCTCTCTTCGTGAGTGTCGTCGTTGTTGTTGTTGCGAGTGAACATACAACAGAGCTCTCTTTCTCAATTTGCGTTTGTTGAGAATGGAAGTGCGGGTCGTTGCTGTTGTTTGCTTTTGTGTACAACTTATCAACAACAACAGTTCCATTTTCGGTCTTCTCTTCAATCATGTGCGTTGATGAGTGAGCGAATTTTATTTATGTTTTTTTTGTGTGTGCCTTACCGATGCCGATCTCGCATATTAATTTGTGTGCATGTCGTTGAGACTTTGCTATTATATGTCATATAAATCAATACGTCAATTGACCCAATTGTTTTAATTTTTAATGATAATATGAATTAAAAAATAAATTAATAATATTATAGAACACAACTCTAGTAATTATTATTAATATAAAACTAAAAACTAAAACTTGAGTCCTAACATTTTGTGCAGCAGTTTCACTTCAATAGTGTGCTTATATAGGGTGAGGCACATTACTTTTTATACTCTTCACGGGAGACATAGTATTATAAGTTTGTCATGGAGCTTGTAACACACAGAAGGAGATATCGCAGACCACATAAAGTATATATATTTGTGATCAGCTCGATGAGACAAGTTGATTTAGCCATGTCCGTCTGTATCAAAACTAGTCCCTCAGTTTTTAAACTAGAGCACAGTGGTTCAGAATGAGCATTTAACGCGAATAAATTCCTTAGCATAAAAAAACTTCATTAACCAATATAATTTCATAACTTTTAGTAATTATTATTTAACTAAAGCTTTGTTTAACGTTTTAAAAATAATATTTATAACAAATGTGGACAATTTGTTGATATTATTCTTCGCTTACATTTAAATCGACATGTGGCGCTTTAAGCAGATTAATTGCCTCTGGTTCTAGTTTTTGCTTTTTATTAGAAATTCACTGTAGACTTAATGAAGATATTATCGGATCTGATGATAGTAAAAAGTAATAAAAAAGATCCATGTTAGTATGTTCTACTTTATCTTTTCTACCTCTGTGTTCTCTTATAAACTTAAAATCTTTGTTTTTTGCTTCTTGTGCTTCTTCTCCTAACTGGCCAATAGGAAGAATTGCTTGCTTAATAACTTCGGATCCGTGCATTAGTACTTTGTGTACACTGGTTGGCATATTATACCACGGATATAATGTCACGTATTTATTCGCTGTTTCCATGGAATACTCATGAAATTTTTGGGCATCTATTTCGAATTCAGATGAGATAGTTTGCAAAATAATGTAGAACCGATAAATTAGATTCTCGTTTAATCCTGTTACTTGCGATGAAATTTTATAATTTTTAAAAAAAATTCTTGCGGTATTTCCTGTATTTGTTGATCCATATCCAGGTTTTGGCTGATCAACAATAATTCCAAGTTCTTGTCTCAATTTATCAATGATTTCAGATTTCCTTGATGCTACTAACTTTTTATTTTCACCTCTAACCTGCCAGGTTTTTATCTGTAATCTGTATGATATGTGCAAGCAACATTCAAGAAACCTGATCCACGAATGTAAGGAAGACAATCCAAAGTTTTGATTTTCAAGCTTAGGTAATTTTTTTTGTTACGTATTGCAAATTGTTTATTTCTGTAGGCTTAGCAGAGCAAATGTAACAGCTTTGTGTAGATTTTGTTTCCGTCAATGTGTGACAAACTTTTCCATCAATCATTGTTAGCACAAGATGAAAGTCGATACTTTTATTCTGATATTGAAAACTTTTTAACTCAGCTATTTGTTGATTTACATTATTGACCTCTGATATAGTGAGCTCCGGAGTTTCTTTCGCAAAAATAAATTTAATGGCTCTGCAAAACCATGGTACTCGATTTTGCCATATGATGTGAGTGTCATCTTGTCTGCTACGCAGTTGTAAAGGCACTAGTGATATAATTAATACAGAAGAGTCTTGTCCTTCTGAAATACTATGTTGTCTATAGTTACTTTGGCCAGAGCTACCGTCTATGCCCCATTTACAAATCAAAGTAAATGCATTGCTAGTTGAGGCCATCAATACTTTTTCTTGAAGTTCGCAGAGCCGACTTATTGTTAAATTTAGCAAAGCTTGCAATTTTATCTCTACACTTATATTTGATACTTTAATGCTGCCTTCATCAGGGTAACAATTTTTTTTAGCTGACAATATCTTATGCCAAGACGGATATTAGCATTACAATTTTTTGCTGCTAGTCTATACGATAAATAAGTGGATTTACTCGACTTAGTATTGATTATAAGCGCTTATGCTTCAGATGCAGACATTGGTAAGACAACGCCTTTCTCTGATTCTTTGCTAATTTTTTTATTTTTAACACATTCTGAACTTTGTTTTATAGAATCTCTTACTAAATGAGAGGCATTTCCCTTACCACTTTTCCATAAAGCAGACTACGTGGCGTGTGAGAGTTGTTCCAATGAATAATTGCCAACTAAGTCTTGGATTTGTTTTTGCTGACTTCTAGTACCAGATTCGTTGTAACTTATTAATGGCCTGCCAACTTTTGAGGATCCAGGTTGTGTATTTTCAGTGTCACTATCAGAAAGAATCATAGTTGTGTTGAGCCATGTCTTATTTGCTTGCACAAATCTCGTCCTGTAATTGTTTGGTTTTTTCCAGCGACATTCAATATTTTTCACAAATTTTTGAATTGAATGTATGTATCTTCGATTATTATGTGTTCAGTGTTATAAATATGCAATCCCAGCGATTTAACACATTCATCTCTTGTTAAATGTTTTAATTTGAACCATTCTTCGAATAACTCCATGTACGTCACATTTGGCATCTTGTATGAAAAAATTAATTTAAAACACTAGGGGTACCGCGGGGATCTATTTTTTTTAAAATTTTTAATTATGAATATACCAGCTATTTATTACAGTAGTAAGTAAAGCATGCAGTTACCTGCGATTTTTTATACGTCTTGATATATTTATGATTTATGTGAAAAAAAGGTATACACTTAAAACGAAATTCTATATAATATAAATAACGCGTACTTACCGTTTTCTCTCGTAAACGTGATATATATTGTGCATAGAAATCAGTTATAAATAATACATATAAATGAACACTAAGTAAATTAATAAAATCCTCCAAAGATTGTAGCTCTTTCTTTTGACTTATAAGCACGAGTTGGTAGTTCGATAACTTTAAAGTTGCAATACTACCACAATATCAGTCGAAACTGAAAATTTTAAGCGCTATAATAGAGATTGGATATCCCTGATTGCAAATAATATGTTTTTCTTTTTTCTAAGGATGTGAAATATCATAATTTATTCGCGTTAAATGCTTATTCTGAACCACTGTGTAGAGAGCTGAAATTTTGCACATAGGTTTCTTTTTACCATACACCGCACATTTGTCGGAATCAACTAGGGGGTACCTCCCATAAAACACCCCTTTTAAATTAATGTTCTTACTAGAAAAAGATTTTGTTATTTAACATATTGAACTGAAATTTGGAAATTATAAGTTTCTGGTCTACAACCACCAACCATGTAAATTTCCTAGGGTTACCAGGAGGGGTATCTCTATACAAACCTCCATTTAAATTAATGTTTTGTTTTTTGACTTATCAATCTGAAATTTTATCCTATTAATAAAATTTTATTTTGATAAATATTCGTTACTGTTATTTTATTAACATGAATTGGAGCTCGTCCAGTTGAAGAACCTTATTTTTTAATTGGTCAAATCCTAACTGTAGTTTATTTTCTTTATTATTTAATTAATCCATTAGTTACTAAATGATGAGATAATTTATTAAATTACAATAGTTAATGAGCTTGAATAAGCATATGTTTTGAAAACATAAGATAGAAATTTAATTTTCTTTTAACTTTACTTAAATTAATTCATAATAAAGAAAATAATAAAATTTTAAAACCAATAAAAAATAATAAATAATTTAAAGAAAAAGATAAAAAACATTTTCAAGCTAAATATATTAATTTATCATAACGAAACCGAGGCAACGTTCCTCGAGCTCAAATAAATACAAAAGAAATAAAAGTTAATTTTAAATAAAAAATTAATGAAAAAATATCACAACCTAAAAAAATAACACAAAATAATATACTTATAAATAAAATTCTTGCATACTCAGCTAAAAAAAATTAAAGCAAAACCTCCACTTCTATATTCTACATTAAATCCTGAAACTAATTCAGATTCTCCTTCTGCAAAATCGAAAGGAGTTCGATTAGTTTCGGCCAAAGAAATTGTAAATCAAATTAATGCTATTGGAAATAAAATAATTAAGAATCAAATATAATACTGATAATAATAAAAACCTAATAAATTATATCTTCCAATTTAAAATACAAATCTTAATAAAATTAAAGCTAATCTAACTTCATAAGAAATAGTTTGAGCTATTGCTCGTAAACCTCCTAATAAAGCATAATTTGAATTAGATGATCAACCAGCTACTATAACTGTATAAACCCCTAATCTAGTACAACATAAAAAAAATAATAAACTTAAATTAAAAGAATATAATTTAACAAAGAAAGGCATACATATCCAAAGAACCAAAGATAAAAATAATGAAAAAATTGGAGAAATATAATATCTTAAATAATTAGATAATAAAGGATAAGTTTGTTCCTTAGTAAATAATTTAATTGCATCACAAAAAGGTTGAGGAATTCCTATAATACCAACTTTATTAGGTCCTTTTCGAATTTGAATATATCCTAAAATTTTACGCTCTAATAAAGTTAAAAAAGCAACTCTTACTAATACACAAATAATTAACAATAAACTTCCAATTAATGATAATAATAATTCTATATAAAACAAGTACTATTTGTAATTAATATTACTTAAATAAAATCTAAATTTATTGCACTAATCTGCCAAAATAGTATATATTAATAAAATTCATTATTTAAAATATAATTATTCTAATATTTAATCCTTTCGTACTAAAATATTATAATTTATTAAAGTTAGAAACCAACCTGGCTTACACCGGTTTGAACTCAGATCATGTAAGAATTTAAAAGTCGAACAGACTTAAAATTTGAACGGCTACACCCAAAATTATATCTTAATCCAACATCGAGGTCGCAATCTTTTTTATCGATATGAACTCTCCAAAAAAATTACGTTGTTATCCCTAAAGTAACTTAAATTTTTAATCATTATTAATGGATCAATAATTAATGAATTTATGTTTTAATACATTAAAAGTTTATTAAATTTTAATATCACCCCAATAAAATATTTTATTTTATTAGGTATAATAAAAATAATCTAGGGTCTTCTCGTCTTTTAATTAAATTTTAGCTTTTTGACTAAAAAATAAAATTTTATTATAAATTTATATGAAACAGTTAATATTTCGTCCAACCATTCATTCCAGCCTCCAATTAAAAGACTAATGATTATGCTAACTTTGTACAGTTAAAATACTGCGGCCATTTAAAAATTTCAGTGGGCAGGGTAGACTTTATATTTAATTCAAAAAGACATGTTTTTGTTAAACAGGCGAACATTATTTTTGCCGAATTATTTACATAAACTTTTCATTAATATTTATTTAACAAAATTATATACTAATTTTCTTTTTTTCTTAATTTCTTTTAAAATTAAAATTAATATTTTAATGAAAACTTAAAATATAATAAATAATAATTTATAAATAAAATAAATTATAACAAATTTATAAATAATTGATATTTCTAAACATATATTTTTTATATTTATTTATTATTTTTAATAATTTATTTTACAGCTTATCCTATAAAATATTAAATTTATAATTTATTTAATTAATTTAATTAAATAAATAAATTTATAAATTCTAAATTAAATTTATTTCTTAAAAAACTAGATACCTTTAAAAACGAATAACATTTCATTTCTAATATAATATTTAAAATAATTTTATTACATTAAATTTAATATTATATTAACTCTTTTAAAATCGAGAAAAATATAGTTATATTATTTATTTAATAAACGCTGATACACAAGGTACAATAAATTAAATTTTCTTTTATAATAATATTTTTTCAATTTATTTCAATTTTCTTTTACAATACTAATTCACTATTATAATAATAATAATAACGGGCCCGATAGCACAGCGACCAGTAAGATCTATTGTACGTGGCCCTATTTAATAGAAACCCTATATGTTTAGACTTTTGATGAATCTTAACATATCTTGGGGTTTGTTGTTCCACAATTTGTGTGGATTAACAACAGTGTCACCGAGGTGGTGAAGTCTATGTCTACCGAGTGCAGGAAACTTGCAGAGTATATGCTCTGAACTTTCTTTATCCATTTCACAAAATCGGCATACGTCAGTGTCGGAAAGACCTATCTTATTTTGATGATACCTTAGGTTGCAGTGACCCGTGAAGTATCCAGTCAAAATGCGAAGCTTATTCGAGATACTCTTTGAAGAGTGAGGAAGGACCGTAAAAGGGCATGATCGCCCCTTGTTTAGCCAAGTAGTCGGCCTTTTCATTGCCTTCATGACCTTCATGTCCTGGTACCCACCTTAATACAACAGTATTAAAGTTATCCAGTTCATTTAACAGGTTAAGGCAGTCTTTGAGGTGAAAGTGACCGACTGTAGGGCTTTTAAGGCCGCTTGACTATCCGAGAGTATGTAAATATGTACTCCTCTCATTTTCCTGCGAAGACATTCCCTCGCACAAATTTCAATGGCATGCACTTCCGCTTGAAATATTGTTGGATAAGTACCCATTGGGATAGATTTTTTGAATTTTGGGCCATAAATTCCCGCCCCTGTTCTACCATTTTCAAGTTTAGACCCGTCTGTAAACCATATCTGGGAGCCGGGTTTGAATTTAATAGAGTTAGTTCTCCAGTCTTCACGATCATTAATAATGATTTGAAAAAGTTTGAAGAAGATATTTTTAGACAATAGAGTATCATCTCTATTCAAAATGGGACTGTCTAGAAAATTTTCTAAAATTTTTAGGTGTCCCTTAATATTGCCCCCTTTTAAGTCGGCAATACCTTCCAATCTCAAGGCGCTAATAGTAGCTTCCTTTTCTATTAGGATAGGTAATGGTGGGATGTATAAGAGCACCCCTAGTGTGTCAATGGGACACGTTTTCATGGCCTCTGTGATACTGACACAAACAAGTCGATGCAGTTTACTTAGTATATTTACTGCATTCCTTTGTTTGACCTTAGGCCACCATGCAATGGAAGCATACGTGACCATTGGTCTAATGACCGTAGTGAATGTCCAGTAGGTCATTTTGGGATTTAGACCCCATGTTTTACCAAAAAGTCTAGTGCAGGCAAAGAATGCCCTTGTAGCCTTTTTTGTAACTTTATTTAGATGTTGGTTCCACGTTAGCTTTTTATCAAGGATAACCCCTAGATAGTTCGCTTCATTGGAAAATTGGATTGTGATGCCATTTAACACAGGACATTTGAGAGTAGTGTTTCTCTTCCTGGTGAATGGTACCAGCACAGTTTTTGATGGGTTAATGGAGAGCCCTTTCTCACTGCACCATTTATTTATTATTTTTAGGGCTTGTTACATGCGGTCAGAGATAGTCTGCTCATGCCAGCCCACAATATATACAACTAGGTCATCTGCATAACCTTGTGTATTGAAACCTAGACCATTAAGCTTGTAGAGGAGTTCATCCATCACTAAAGTCCACAGAAGTGGAGAGAGTACACCCCCTTGTGGGCAACCTCTTGTGGCTGTGATAGATTTTAATTCTCCTCCAAGTTGTAAATTAATAGTCCGAGATTCAAGCATAGCTATTATCCATTTAATAATAGGTGTGGGTACTTCTTTCCGTAGAAAGGCAATTTCTATTGCCTCATATGAAGTATTATCAAAGGCTCCTGATATGTCAATAAATGCACATAGAGCTATTTGTTTGGAATCAAGAGCCTTTTCAATGATAGTTGTTAAACTATGTATTGCAGTTTCTGTTGATTTGCCACGTTGGTATGCAAATTGCAGTTTTTGCAGAGGAAAATTTATAAGGTTGTTATTCCTTATATAATGATCCAAAACTTTTTCCATTGATTTTAGGAAAAATGAGCTGAGACTTATAGGTCTATAAGATTTAGGTAGCTGTTCTGGCTTTTGCCCTACCTTTGGTATGAACACTACTTTGACTTCAGCCCATTTCGTAGGGATATGCCCCAGCAAGAGACTTGCTCGGAATATACTGGCCAGTTTTGGGACAATGTACTTGGCTCCATGTTGGAGCAGACAAGGGTATATACCATCAGGCCCTGGATATTTGTATGGGCTAAATGATGATAAAGCCCATTGCACCCGTTTTTCATGGAACAGTTTACTAGCCAGCTTAAAATCTACAGTATTGATGGATACCGTGGATTCCACCAGTACTGGGTGTTCGTTAGAAGCTGAGTGACCCGGAAAGTGAGTGTCCAGCAGCAGTTTGCTGGTTTCTCCCGGGTTTTGTGTAAAGCTGCCATCAGGTTTTTTCAGGGTACAAATACCGTTTGAGTGATCTTTAACTAAGGCTTTTTGGAGGCGAATCGCAGCTGGAAGATTTGAGATCTTCTCACAATGATTCCTCCAAGTAGCTCTTTTAGATCTTCTCAATTCTATATTAAAGGCAGTTAGAGCCTCTTTATAGGAAACCCAGTCCCCCGTTCGTTTAGCTCTATTGAATAATCTTCTTGCCTTGCTTTGAAGTTCAGTAAGCGTCTTATTCCACCAAGGAACATCCCTTCGTGGTTTATGCACTTTTTCTGGACAACTTTTATGAAAGGCATTGATTATATTAGAATGAAGCTCTTCAGCTTCTGATTCAAGCTCTGTTGGTTTTCTTGGGATTTCTGTAAACTTTTGCTTGTGTTACAGTTACACCCACATCAAACCGTATGTGCATATGATCCGACATGGACGTTTCCTGTGACACGTGCCAATTTGAGACTTCCGATGAGACATTGTGACTATCAAGAGTGAGATCAAGAACTTCCCCTCTTATATTAATAAACACTATAAGTTTCTGATCCATATTCATCAACCATGGAAATTTCATGATCCTAGGGTTACCAGGAGGGGTACCTCCCATACAAACCCAAATTAAATGATAAACTTATAAAGAATAAAAGTATAATGAAAATGCCACTCAAACTGTGTTCTTTGTTGATAATCAAAGTTTAGTAGAGAGAATATAGTGTATAGAAAGGAACGTTGGATGCCTTCTTTCCGGTTTTTTAATTTTTAGTGGTTGTAGTTCCTTGGTGATTTCTTCTTCCGATATATCTTTTAGGAAGTTGCAGTATACGTATCACTCCTTAGATGTGTTTAGTGAGTTATGCTAAGTGACATCAACAATTGTTTTGCTGTCCAGATTGGTGAGTTTCACAAGTTTTGTGGCTTGAACGAGGGTTTTGGATGTGCCGTTTCGAAGTCTTTTGACTTCGTCCACTGGCCCGCCGCAGACCCTGTTAATGACTGTCTGGAGTAAAAATGGTGACACAATATCCATGGATTTTTTGTGGTCGCCTCTGGTCATGATAAGATATTTTGGTCCAATCGTGTTGTTCTTGACCGGTTTGGATTGATCAATCGAGGAATGCGCTTGGTTAGGTGGATACTTTATAATAATATCAGGTCGTGTGTTCATAGTATATTTTTATTTATTTTTTTTTATTTGTTGCCAGTAAATAAAAATTGCAATAAACAGACAGACAAACAGTAGCTGTGTCTTAAAAAACTAGAGCAGATACAAAACTGATTGCAGATTCGAAATCAGGACAATAAAAAGTCATTTGTAGGTGTAAATTTAGAATATCCAGTATGTTCATCCGATGGTTTCTTACCTTTCGGTATCGACACCAGTCCCGGAGTGGTGCACACCATCTTGCAGGCATGTATTCAATACTCAACGAAAGATATCTGTGTCCAGTGATTATGTTTATGTTACGGAAATAGATTTCGCACAATGTTCAACATAAACTCTGGTTTGCTCTTCCCCAAGTGGAGTAATAACTCCCCGTGGCTATTCTGGAAAGATGGCTGTTCCCGCTATTAGGGATGGTGATGTCTAAGCTGGAAAAGGCCTAAGCGTTGTTCCCTGCAATTATGAGAGAAACTTTCTCCGAGCATAGGTTTTTAGCTCATCAAGGAAAGCAATAAAAGTTACAAGGCCAATTGGTGGGTGCGTAGCAGCTAATATATATATAAAATATATATAATATCCCTTTATTATAGCTTGACCAACAGTGGCTGAAACCTGGTCAACGTTGACAAGTACACATGTTGTCACTTTTCCCCCAATCGAACAGCTAATTGACAGCAGATTCGAAATGCATCAAAAAAAATCATTTAAACACTTTGTGAAAGATTCGGTTGACCATGCCATGCCGGGCCGAGTACACTTTCCAATTTCTCAACAACAGTGGGTCCGATTCGCATCACTCGCACACACAGGAATATTCTTCAGACAGAGTCTTATCAAAATCGGTCCAATTGTTTTGGTTTTGCTAGAAGAAACGCGATTACATTTTCGTGATCAGCAGGTCCAATTTAATAATAATTTCTAGTTATTTTCGTTAATATCATGAAACAAGAAATAAACATTATATAAATGCACTGCCGTACAAATGCCCCAAATGGGGCTCCTTGGTTTGTGCGCAACACTATTTTGCTCAGAGACTTAAGGATGCTCACGGTGCACGAAATAGTAAAAGTCATCTGCAGAGACTGCAAACCCCCAAACCGCCTGGAGACAGCGCTTACCCATAGCGTGAGTCGACGCCGCTTAAGAGTCCCATCCTAATGACCTTCTAAACAGAAAGTCACCATCTGTTTAAAAAATAACTGCAAAATAATAGCCCTCGCATAGCCCGGCGCGCGTTGCTGTGGCCCCGGTAGTAATGTTAGTATGCCACAACAACACACAATTCAAGAAGGAGCAAATCATAAGCAACAAAGAAGCAAAAAAAGTTTTCAAAACAATAACAAAAATTGCATACATACATTTCAAATTTCTAATATTGTCATATTACTCACTCCCCCCACTCAACAAAAGTAAAACAAAATACGCGAAAGAAGAAGAGAAAAAAAAACTGGAAGAACACATTTTGGTTTTTGGTACTCGTCTACCACGCGACCCTCCCACTTCCCTTATCAACAAACCAAAATGGATTAATAGCCTCAAACATGAAATACAAACAACGAAACACACTGTTTCTTTCTTGTCCCGCTCTCAATGAACATCAAATACAGAAACGAAGAGCGTAAAAAGTGCGTACTCAGACAGGAAAAATACAGAAATAGCAACAACCAAAGCATTAAAAACAAAAAAGCATACAAAACTTGTCCTGCAGTGGTTTTCAAAAAGCTTATTACTTAAAAATAGTCTATTAAAAGTTAAAAACTGAAAAAATAAGTATGCAACTCTTTTCATTAGCATTTATTTGCCATTTAAAAAAAAATTGTTGTATTAAAATCGGCTTAGTATAGTGTGCGCTAGATAAAAATTGTTTAAAAATTTGGTACAAAAGTGCCTGTATCTCGACAACAGCGCCACCGACAGGGTCCAACTGATGCATAGATCATCTTGGTGATCCCATAAGTAAAACAAAAAAAAAAATATTTATCGAAATTGGTCCAGCCGTTTAGAAGCAAAACAGTCACAAAATTTTGTACACTCGAATTATATATGCGATATAAAGATAATGGTTAATGCTACTTTGCGACAATATTATAATAATTAATTTAAAAAAAAAAAAATATTAAAAATATTTCGCGCCAAAGCAATACAATTCCCACATAAGGAATTTTATAATATTGATATTGATGATTGATTTCAGATAGATGCTTAGAAGATTTCGTGTTAAACAAGAGCAAGAACTTCTTTTAGTGCCTAAAGATCGACGACAGGAGAGCACTTCTTTGTAGAATGAAAATGAAGTCTTTATGAAAGCTAAAAAACAAGCTCAGCCAAAACAAGACTTTGATGGTTTGATAACCGCCGATTAAACAATATTCGGCATGCACCAACAAAAAAATCTCTATCTCATTGTAAAAAAGACATTTTATTTTAACAAAGAAATACACTTCATAACTTTGCGTTTTTCTAATGATACAATACATTTACTGTTATAGCCTACTTAAAATCTGTGGGGTAGGTCCAATACGTGAGACCTTTTCAATCTCCTGACAGTCTCGCTGTTGTGAAGTAGATTAATGGCTAATTCATTGGTATGACTAGGTAACCTATCTATATATTTTTCCGAGATTTTTCGTATTTCGTCTCTAACAAAAGGTATGTTAAGGTCTTTCTGAATTGTGTAATTTGTCGCGTACCAAGGAGCATTGATAATTCTTCTGAGCGTTTTATTTTATTTATTAATGTAACAAATTAAACATAATATTTAATAAAGTTTAACGAGCACTAGCTACGGGGGCCTTCGACTCGATTGTTTTATTTTGATACCTTTGTAGTATTTCTATGTTAGAATTGCTTGCAGTTCCTCAAAGTTGTATGGCATATGTCCACACCGGTTTCAGCATAACTTTATAGAGAACAATCTTGTTTTTTAAGCTTAGCTGCGAGTGTGACCCAAGCAGCCAATACATTTTTCTTGTTCTCAGTGCAAGTTGCATCTGGTTTGGCTTGATGTGGATTTTCCATGCAAGCCTGCGGTCAAAATGTAGCCCTAAGTACTTTACTGTTTCACTCTGTGGGATAGCTATACCATTAAGGCTCACTTGTGGGCAGTTTACTCCAAACGTGATTTGTACAGATTTCTGAGAGTTGACCTTAATTTTTCATTTAGTTAACCACTCTGCCATCATATCTAACTGCACCTGCAGGTATTGTGATGCTTCTGCAGTGGTTTCGCTTGTTGCTATGATCGCCGTATCTCAGCGTATGTAGCACCATTTACATCGTTTGCGATGGGCATGTCTGCGGTAAATCTGCTGTATACACTTCCTTACGGAACTCTTGCGTTAATGGAATGAAGGGCGGAAGCAGAGCTTTGTTGCTGCACAAAGAATTGTTGGTTACTGAGATAGGATTTCGGAAGCAAGAAATATGGTGCAGGCAGCAGTTTTTTAATTTTGTAGAGGAGGCCGTGGTGCCATACCCTATCAAATGCTTGTTGCACGTCAAGGAATGCTGCAGTGTAGTATTTCTTTTTTCAAATCCGTCTGTTACTATATTAACGATTTGATTGCTCAGGTGTTCCATGGCCTCTTTTTATAGCGAGTTCGTCCAGAACCGGCAACATCCTTCTCAAAAGTATTTTCTGAAATACTTTAGAAAAAGTTACCAGCAGACTAATTGGGCGGTATGACGATAGGCAGTTTTCCGGTTTATTCGGCTTGGGTATCATAACCACTTCAGCGCATTTCCATTGAATTGGAAACAGCATTGCGTTACAGAAATAAGTTAGTAGTCGGACGCAGTTGGGTAGGAGGTTTTTGATCATAAAGCCGGCAACTTTATCAAATCCTAGTGCTTTCTTGTGCTTGATTAGTTTAATTTCAGATGCAACTTCCGCAAGCGAGGTTTAATGAATTGGGAGGCTCATTTGGCAGGGTGAGACTAGAATGTTGAGGACCTCATTTTCGACAGCTGCGTTCACAAAATCATTGGGCTGAAATAATGTGTGTAAGTGCCGAGCAAAGGCCTCAGCTTTTTCATCGTCAGATTTGCATCGTTCCCCGTTGCTATCTATGATCATGGCTCTTCTCCTTGTAGGACGCTTCAGATAGCTAGTAGATCTCCATAGGCTGTATTGGTCGTCTGCTGTGAATGGATCCAGTTTGCTCAGGTAATCTGATGTGGTTTTGTCCCTAATTTCCCGCAGTCGTGCCTTCAATTCCCTAGCTGCATTGTTGAATAGCCTTTCATCAGCTGGGCAACGGGTGGTTTGCCAGTTTTTCCGCAGCTTTTTTTTTTTAATCAGGCACCTCAACTCGATTTAAAGAAAAGGTTAGCGTTGATAGCCAGTGTTATCCTCTACTGTCTGAGTGAATAGGTATCCTGCTTCGTGTATCGCACTTGTGAAACTTTCAACAGCTGAATCGATCTCAATGCCACTTTTGAGGGATATATCCAGGCTGATTTGGTTGTCCAGCTATTCTTTAGAAGCAGGCACATTTGTGTTTTTTGTTAAGACTTTATATGGTTTTGCTATTAAGTGGACAGCAGTGCTGTATGTAGTTCCCGATGTGTTTTTTATCGGACAGGTTGACAGCTCTTTGAGAAAAAATTAATTTTATTCGTCAAAAATTTATTAATTTTTTAAAAATTTAAATTTTGTTTTCAATTTATTTTGCGGTCATTCTTTGTGCTTTGTTCGATTGATACGTTGTCGCGGCTGGTCACTGCCGATACGGGTGACCGGTCGGCTCGCCCTTTTTCCCACCTGATTAGCCCCACCAGCAACATCATGCCAGTAATATTTCTTAAATGTGCCATAAGTCTAAGTGATTGGTTTTCACCAGGAAGTATTCAAATAAACCAACGAGCTAAAAGACGCCTGCAGTCACAAACTTTTCCAAAACAAGGGAAAATAAGTCGCACCAACAGCAATAGCCACAAAAATTCCTCTGACAATGAGGATGTTCCAGCCACACCAAAGGATACTGGTATAAATATTGTGAACAGCAACAGATTTGATGCTTTAAGTAACGACGTGGAGATTGAATGGAACAGCGATTTACCAATCAATTTACCATTTAATTTTATCAGAAACTGAGTCTGGTAGTGAAATGCAACAAACCAAATTAATGCAGACAACAACTGCCCAACAAGCGTTCAGCAACAACCTAAAACTCCAAAACCCCTTCCAATCTATAAAGTTGGCGTCGTCAAAATCAACGGACTTCTGGATGTGTTAGATTCAATTACAGAGCCAAACTCATATAAGTGGCCAAAGTCCTCCCTTGTAAAGGTGTACTGTTATTGGTAACTCTGTTAAATGCTGTATTACGTATCTGCCAATTCCCTACTCAGTAGAAGTCCGCATCGATCATTATGATTCCCAAACCTGGTAAACCGGAAAACATTGTTGCGTCTTATAGACCCACATTCTCAAAGATATTTGAAAGAATTTTTTTTGAGCCGAATGATGGAAATATGGGATATCCAGAGAGCCATACCTAACCATCAATTTGGCTTTAGAGCACAGCATGGAACGCCAGAACAGCTGCATCGTGTCGTTCAGAACATTCTCTTACTCGGCGCAAGAAGCATCTGAATCAATACAGGATTTCTTGAGAAGATTTCAGGCCTGGGCCAAGCGATGGAATATTGAAATAAATCCAGAGAAATGGGCGAACTGCGTTTTTACCCTAAGACGTGGCACTTGTCCAGTTGTCTACTATGACTCCAGAAT
Source organism: Amiota communis (assembly GCA_037043315.1). NCBI lineage: Eukaryota > Metazoa > Arthropoda > Insecta > Diptera > Drosophilidae > Amiota > Amiota communis. The sequence goes on along the minus strand of JBAMAV010001329.1, from coordinate 1,629,130 downwards.
CATTCCTCAGGTGGATCAAGTTCGTTACCTCGGACTTATTCTGGACAAGCGGCTTACATGGCGAGCACACATTAGAACTACTACCGCATGCTGTTATGCAAAACTGCGCAGGCTTGATTGGTTTCTGCGTCCATCCAGCAAGTTGTCGCTCAATAACAAAAGGACAATATACAGACAAGTAGTCGCTCCTGCTTGGCGCTACGCGTTACAAATCTGGGGTACCACAGCTGCCAGCAGCATCCAAAGAGTCCAAGCCTGTCAAAACAAGGCACTGCGTCGCATAGCTTGGGCTCCATGGTTTGTGCGCAACACCATTCTGCACTGAGATCTCAAGATGCCCACTGTGAGAGATGAAATCATACAATGCTGTAACCGTTATCAGCAGAGGCTACAAAAGCACCCAATCAGCCTTGCGGTGGCATTAACACATGGGATCAGGCGACGTCGGTTAAAGAGGCTTTATCCTAATGACCTTCTAAACGGAAGATTGCCACCTAGCTAAATTTATAATGCTTTGTAATTGCCCTCACGTCATTATTCTTAATAACCACAACAATATTTTATGCTATTTTTCCGATATTATAATAAATAATTTAAAAAAAAAAAAAGTGTATGTGACGATATACGTTGAGTGGTCGGAACTCATTTCATAACTTTCAGCTGTAAGTAGGTGTTGTTGGTGCAAACCAGAGTAGACAATACAGTCCAGCAGGTCAGATACTTTCCTAGTAGTTTCGAACCTGTTGTCTGATATACATTTATATAGCTCTCTGCCTTTTGGAGTACTCAGTCTCGAGCCCCACTAATGGCGTTTTGCATTGTAGTCACCGCCAATAATGAATACTGGGCCAAGCCTTTTGAAAACTTGCTCATAGTCAGCTGCTTTTAGTGAAAACCTTTGGGGGAAATACACTGCTGTCACTGTCATACTTTGGTGCAAACATTGTACTTGAATGCTTGCAGCTTGAATGTCGTTTTCTGAAATGCTGTCTATTATTGTGTAATTGAGACCATTTTTAACAATTACTGCGTACCCACCATGACCTCTGCCATCTGCATTGATAATTTCAAATCCCTTAATTTTAACGAGAGATTGACTTGTAAAGTTTGTCTCAGATATTTACAAAATGACAATATCATTCGACTTTATGAATAATTCTATTTCATTAATATGGTTGGAGAGCCCATTGGCATTCCATATGGCAATGCGAAGATCTACTTGCATAGCTTGTTAATTAGTAACATGATCATGTCGTATGATTGTTAATTCGTTCGTACTGTCTTTCCAGTAACTTTGAAAACCTTTCTAACGCACTATTATTTTTTGTCTTGGAGCTATCTCCTAGCTTTTCGGCATATGTTGGCTGGTCATGTGATGAGTTTATTTTGTGTGGTCTATTGGGCGGAGCAAAGTTTGGCTGATGATTGTTCGGGTTATTATTGTTGTATTGCTGGTTGGGTCGTGCAGGTGGAACTTTTCTTGCAATGAGCTCTTGATATATTTTACAGCCTCTATAGCTAGTGGCGGGGTTTTCTAAGCAGTTTGCACATTTGGCTGGTAGGTCTTTGTTCTTGGGACATCAGCTGCTCGGATGATTTAACGAGCATTTGCAAATTTGAACTTCTTGGTACAATATGATTTCGTATATCCACCGAAAGCATTGAACAATGTCATTTATCTTTCTAGGGGACTCAACTTTAAACCTAGCATCACATTAAGTGTTTCAGACTGTATATTTAAGTATTTTTGTTTTCAGGTTGGAGATCAATGAAGAACATATTCAAAGGCTCCTTGGTAATGCGACTTATGATATTACTTACATTTCTGACAGCGTACCCTAGCGACATTTGGTCATTTGGTCGCGGAAAATTATCGTTTTTAGAAAAAGTTATGCCACCACTTGATATATGAATTGAAGCCGCATGATAATGGAAACTCAACAATACCATTTGGGTTTCGATTCATGCGGCTTTATATTTCTATGCACATGGTTCAAACTAAAAGTGCATAGAAACAACCACGTTGCTACCATGAGCCAATCATCGGTATCCCGCGCACTTCAAACCATATCATATTTGAAATGCACGGTGAAGCAAGGTGCAGTGAGGTTTCCTCCAACAGTTGAGGAAAACAATGAAGTGAAGCAAGGGTAAGTAATAACAGAGCAGAGCCTTCAACTGGTTCTGAAAGGCTTTTTAAAAAATGTCACGCAAAGGCCAGAAATTTTGTGAAAGGGGCATTTGGCGTTTTGGAGGCCCGTTTTCGACGCCTTTCAAAACAACGAATCATTCACTACAGCCACGAAAGAGCATTAAGCATAATCTGTACATGCTTCATACTGCACAACATTCATATGCAGCATGACATGGCGATAGAAAATTACAGCGAAGGAATGGAAGCCGAGGTAGAAGAGGAAACGCCAAATGAACCTCAAAATAATCTGTATAGAGAGGGTATATTGATAAGAAAGAGGTACATAGCGACACTTAAAAAAATGTAATTTAAAAATATTTGTTTGCGATTTTCGCCATGCTAATGAGTTAGCCTCTTTTTGTAGTCTCCTGTAAGGCCAAATTGGAGGACAAGATCCACTCTACTCGCAGCATTCGGTCTTCCAAAATGGCCATATAAGAGGCCAAAATCCGTTCATCACGTAAGTTTTGGGCCTTCATATTGGTAACACAGCAACTTAATAAAGTTGCTCCATTGGCTTCTCGGTGCTCCTCAATGGTGTTGTTTGCATGTCCGATGGCGATGGCGATGGGGATGACGAGGGCAAGTTAGCCAATGGTACGCTGTCCGATGGTGATACCAATGGTGACGCCACAAAAGGTGACAGTGATAAAATCGGCGCAGTATTAGCTGGCAACGGTGACAGCATAGGTGAAGATGGTATACTATATGCTCATAGCTGCTCGTTGTTGTTATCTTCTTCCACCTGAGAGAATCAAAAATATATTGCTGAACTTAAGATTTTCATTTGCGTTCCACCTCCAATCTTTCTAAAGTATGCTTTGACTTTGCGAGCTCGGCTGAGAATCGTGTTTTTCCAATTAGTGAGGCTCTGAAATAAAAAATTGCTATATGAAAGTGAAGATTTAAAAATAAATGAAATAATTTACTCTGATACAATGCGTGTGTGTCCTCTCATGGCACTCAATTCTGTGGATAAATTGGCCCACAAATTTAGTATTGCATGTGGAGCCAGCGGACAATTTTTTCCAGCTTTTAGCGCTGGATGCTCCTTGCAAAATATCACATAATACTGCAGCTGCTCCTGTGTTGTGCGATCACTTCTATTTTTCATAAAAAATATTCAAAAGGATTTGTAAATCATTTTATAAATAACTGGCAAACCCGGCGAACTTTTTACCGCCTTCGCGTCCGATTTCTTGTTCATCTGCAGTGGATTGATTTGCAATATTCCGAAATCTAATTTTATTATGGCTTCATTGTGAAAGATTAGATCTTCTGACCCGCGAATGTAATAACCTCACAAAGTGAACATCTTCGAAGGTAACTTACCGTTTGAAAATCACAATCGCAATAGAATATTACAATCGAAACATTTTGCAGCTGAGATAATTTAGAAAAATCAGACGAATCAAATATGAATATTGACATAATTATCTGATTTTACACAGACGACTTGATTAATTTTAAAATAGGTCCTAATGCTTATATGAAAAATTTTACCGACCAATTGCTCAACAACAGCTGATCCTATCCGGAAGAAGATAAATAGATATTATTAACAAATACATACTTCAGAAGAAAAAGACCTGTACATGTGTGATAACACGTTTATTGCTTTGCTCCCAAATTTTTTCTTTTTAATCTGTAAAAACTTAAATTGTGATAGTACGGTCAGACGATATGGCACCCTGCCAAATCTAGTTGCCAAATCTAGCGTGGTAGAGTGTTAGTAATAGATTTTACTTACAAATTCGTGTACCAGCGTAGGTGCTAGTATGTTTTTCCGAGTGTTTTTTGCATTTTAAATTTTATAAATTCCAACCATGCAATCTCCGCGCAAAATCCTACTACTGACGTCACTGTACTTCCATCCAATAAGGAAGAATTATTATTAAATTGTGAAACAGTTGTGTTCTTGCATATAGCAATGTCCCACTCAAAAGGTAAACAGTGTGGTGAGTTTGTTTGACGTATTGCAGGACTGGCGAGATATTATTTGAACAGTGCGGCCAGGTTGCTAAAATTACATAGCCTTTTGATACATTTTCTTTTCTTACGCTCTTATTCAATTTGGCAATATCGCCGACACCAATCACCGTTCTCAAAAAAAAACTCAAAAGCTGTTCATGACTTAGTGAAGGCATCTTTGATATCAAAATATTGTATTAAACTCTTCTATGGATTTCAACTTAATGAATAAAAATAAAATAGAATTTTACACCCACGAAACACGACAAACAAAACCCTACAAGGCTGTTCTTCTGGGCTAGATGAAATTAAGGAGATGCTTACAGATCGCGGTCTAAAGTGCAGCGATCTAAAAACTATTGAAAAAACTACAAGAGTAGGGTACACCCTATGTTGTATGCTTTGAAAACGGATCTTAAGAAAACAACACTCTTGCATTAACAATACGAAAGTTCGTTGGGAATTTAAATCAAAATCCAAAAACCAAATGTTTAACGAATTCTTGTTGGTGATCTAAACTGCAGTAGCCGGCAATGGAATTGTATTAGAGCTAATTTCTGGGGCAACACTTTAAATGAGCTCTCTATGCAAGGTAAATTTTGTGTAATACACCCTAGGGATCCCACTTATATAAAATAAGAAATTAAATTCCGGGGAATGCACTATGTGCATAGGTTATTTGTATTTTAATTAATGAATCTGAATTTCCAGTAATTTGCATTCCAGATGGGCTGCTCTATGTGCATTCAATTCCTGGGATATTGCAAATTACTGGCAGAGAATTAGAGCACAACATGCTGTGGCTTCCTCCAGCATTCAATTTCAGACAAAATCATATCAACTAATATTTCACCTGTTCAGCCACGCAATCATAAACAATATTAGCATTGACTGCGCTGCCGACGTACCGCTTATTGTCAAGCGCAACTGCAGTTATGCTTATCTTCACACGCTACTACAGTACCGCTTGTTGTCAATGCTACGCAGTACCGCTACCCAGGTGCGGAAAAGTGGATGTTAACTGATACTATCATGTTATAAAGTTGAACCTTCTACCCTTGAACTTTTTATAACAAGCACTCCTCATCTTCTCTCCGAACAAATAGTTCATAATGACCTTTCATCCGATCATTTACCTATTATCAGTAAATTTAGGTCTACCATTACCACTTCATGTAAGCAAATTCCAAAGCACTTATAAGCTTATCCTCAACCATCGCTTCGAAAACATAGCAGAATTCAATTCTAATACCACATCCACTGTTAACGAAATAGATGCCATGATTGATGTATTGACATCTTGCGTAAATGCTGCAATCGAGCAATCCATACCCAAAAAAGTTAAAAATCCTCAAATTCACTCAAAAATTCCTAGTACATATTAGAACTTATAAAAATAAGGAACATTACGCAGAGGCACTGGATCAAAACTAGGCAACCTCTCCTCAAAGCCAGATTAAATCATTTCAATCGTCAACTGTTTGAATTAAATAATGCTAATTGGAATAATAAACTCTCCCATCGTACAGATTACAACTTGATACTGTTTGTACAAATTGCAACTTGAAACTATTTATTTAAGTAAAAATGTTCTACTATATATACTATCTTAGAATACCTTGAAATCTTCTTTGAAAACCCTAATTAGTAGCAGACTGTTATTTTATGATACATTTATGAATGTGTTACTTAGACTAATTCTATTTCTTAATTTTATGATATGTCGCGCCGTCGCCTTACTGCAGCACCATCATGGCAGCAACCATGTTCATTTCTGAACATTCTGCCACCGGAAAGATATCGTGCCATCGTCCTGAAACCAGCGCCATTGTAGCAGTAACCATGTTCATTCCTGAACAGGAAGAAAAGGTTAATGTTTTAAGTAAAGTCTTCGAAGGAAAGCATCATTTAACTGAATTTCTCTCAGATGCACATACCACTGAGCTAGTAAATAGCTCTTACAACACGCTGGACAATTATATAACACCAGTAGAGCTGCCTGCCACAGTTGCCAATATCACACAAGTGGTTCGATCACTTAAAACTAACAATTGTCCAGGTCCAGATAACTTACCAACATTTGCTTAAAGCATTTACCTAAATATGCACTTCTATTTTTGGCCCTAATATTCAATAAATGCTTAACCACAGGCTATTTTCCACTCAGATGGAAAGAATCTAATATTGCAGCGATCCCCAAGCCTGGAAAACCCGCTGACTGTCCAGAAAACTTTCGACCAATCAGCCATTTGTGCGGCTTCTCTAAAATTTTCGAGCGAATTTTAAAAACAAGATTAAATTCGCACATCGATGGAAATAATGTTCTTCCATCAGTTAAATATGGCTTTCGAATTAACTACAGGTGCGTGCACCCTCTCAACAAGCTTAAATTATTTACTAACAATAAACTACACTTGAAAAACTCCGTCGGTATGGTTACTTTATATGTGCAAGCGGCCTTATTCACAAACTTATCAACATTGGTGTAGCCATGTACCTTGTCTACACCATACGCAGCTTTTTATCTGACAGATATTTATGCGTGATTCTGGATGGAGTCAAATCAAATAAAAAGTTGATAAGCGCTGGTATTCCTCAGGTTTCAGTTTTAGGTCCTATTCTATATAATATTTACACCTATGATGTCCCACTTTTAATCACTGCAATACTTTAATATTTGCTGATGACAAAGCCCTTTATTGTTCTGGCAAAGACTATTGCGAGGTCAAAATGATGCTAGAAGAATCTTTACATACTTTCGCAACATACCTTCATAAGTGGAAGATAAAACTTAATGCGTACAAAACAAATGCAATTTACTGCACCTTAAGAAGAAACACCTGTTATTTGCCTAACTCTAACTTGCAGGTTGGTACCCAATCTATAGTATGGGGAAATAGTATCAAATATCTCGGATTATATATACATAACAGACTAACATACAGCTTGCATATTAGTAAGACAATAGATAAAGTCAACAGAACAATAAGAATATTATATCCGTTCATAATAAGAAAAAAAAATATAAAAAGAAACTTTTGTTAGTAAAAATGATATTTATTCCAATTATGCTATATGGTTCAGAAGTTTGGGGTGATTGTGCAGTTACTCACCGCCGCAAATTACAACGAACTCAAAATAAGTTATTAAAACTGATTTTTAATTTACCTTTCTACTACCCTACATGTCTTTTTCATGTGAAGGCAGATATCTGCATGATTGATGCAAAAATCTCTCAATCTAAAAATAATTTTAATATAAGAAATCAAATGGTGCACCGTTCCAGTGTTAAACCGAGCTAATTCGTAATTACTTTCCTTAGTTTTTAGTCTTAGTTGTTAAGTTAATTTTAGAAAAATTATCAAATGTAAGGTTTTTCCCCAATTTTCCTTATAATCGTAAAATATTTTGTTTTTTTTTTTTTGTTTTTGTAAAACCATTGTAATTTATAAACTTTTTTCTTATTTCTTAGTAGTAAAGTTATTATCATAGCTAGAACTCTATAAAATTGTAAACTGTATGCATACTTCAATATGGATTCATGGGTTAAATAAATCAATAAATAACTATTATATTATAGTATCATTATTATAGAATTCATTTTGTTTGATCTTATTTTTATATTCAATTATAATTATCATATTATTGTTAATTTTTTCATCAATATTATTTTATTTCGGTTCAATATCCTACCACAACACATTCCAATTCTTAATTATTTCTCTTTTGATAATCTGTTTTATTATACAGCAATCTTTCTTTATCCCCGTTTACTTTTGTCTTCCTATGTAACTTCTTTATCTTTTATATAATTTGGAAACTCTCTTCTATGACACACAAATCTTTCTTCTTTCACTTTTTATTTCAATAACCTTTTGTCTACCTATGTCACTTCTTATTTTATATTCTTTCATGTCCTTACTCGACAATCCTTCGTCTGATTCCCTTCTAATTTCTTTAAATTTTTATATTTAATAATGAATACTGAATCAGACGAGGAGTATTTACTCCGCTCGTCTGACAGTTCCAACGAGGACGACTTGGATGCGACCGTGGTATTCAATGGAGATAAGCAGGAAACGGTTCCTACCGTGCAGGGGGTTATTACCCTGGCACTGGCAGCTGGTGAGGGTGTCAGTGGTAGCTCTCAGACATCTAAACCTATGGACTGTGCAGCGTATCCAGAGGTGGACCACTTGTCCCGTGTCATATGGGCCAAATCCTACAATGGAGGCGTTTTTAGAGGCAAACGGCGTTTTACCTGGACGGCAGAGTGAATGACACACCGGTGGACGTTGTGCAGCCCTAAGTGGTTCCTCAACTGGCAACGTCTAACGCAGCCGAAAACGGAAAGGGTGCTCTTCTACGCACACAGCGAGATGGGTATAGGTCCTCGAAGAGGTTTATCATGAAACTGGTCGGACGTGTCCCAGAATCGCTGACTGTCAAAGAGAAAACTCTGAAGAAGAAGCACGAGATCAACGTGCGGCGTTTCGAGCGTAAACACAACATCGCAACAGATTCGCTTCCAAGTACTCATGTTGATCCAGCGTTAAACGCAGAGGAGGCAACCCCATCGGGTGCGATACCGGTTCCGACGGTTAGTTTAACCACGTCGAATCTAGGTACGGCTCCCGTCAAAGCGCTTATTGGTGTAGCGCAGTCTACCGGCACGGTACCCAAGAAGGCGAAACGTGAGAATAACAAATGATCCAAGGGAAAAGTTGCCCCAGCTTGTCAACCGTAGTTCCAAGTAAGGAGCCTACGAAGCAAAGCTCTGTCAAAAGGCAAAGGGCGGATGACTCCGTCAAGGCTCCTGATAACAAGCGCCTACGACCAGAAAAATTCTGGCCAGCTTAAGCCTGAACTCCTGGCAGTGATTTTAGACCGAGGCAACCCGGAAGGGAAGTTTTCGGTCACTAATTGTCTCAACCTAGAAGGGGTCATCATGAGGGCCATCAACGAAGCCATGACACGCAAGCAGGATCCATTCTTTTATAAATTTCATAGCATAAAGTGGTTCAAGTGCGCAAAGGTCGTGGCCTGTGGCAATGAAGAAATCCTGGGCTTTCTCAAGGATAAAGTAAGCGGCATTGTTGCAAAGCTGGACGTAGTACCAACGGACCAGGTTCCAAAGAAGACCCTAATTGAGATATGGGTACCACCCACAGTTATTGGGGACGAAACTATGCAGAGCCTTATCATAGGCCAAAATCTTCCACTTGGAAGCAGTGATTGGACCTTCGTCCGAGGGTTGGCATGTGACAATGATGAGGGGAATGATTTCTGGTTCAAAATTGGTTCGGAGTCCAAGAACTTCATCATAAGTAACAAATGCCAACTGAAGCCGGGGATGGGAAACCTGAAGGCGATTATTATCCAGATGACAGGTCAGGAAAACAAATTGGGAGTGGTACAGATTAATCTGCATCAACCAGAGTGCCTTCCGAGAACCTGCTGCGATTTATGAAGGATGAGATGGTTGACGTGGCACTTATACAGGAACCCTGGATCGTGAGTGATAGGGTTTTTGGCCTAAAGTATCATGGATACCATCTTTTCTCCCCACAGATCGTTGGAAGAACCAGTATCGTGATAAGAACTGGGCTTAATGTTTTTTTATCTTCTCGTTACAGCAGCGGAGACTTCACGTTAGTGGTCTGCGAGAAGAAGTTTTGTAAGAGTCCCTATCTGGCTTCCGAGTATCTTACCTACGAAAAGGAAAATCTCCCATCTCAACATATCAAAACTTTCGTTCAGCATGCGATGGTCAATGGGATGGATGTGGTACTGGATTGTGATGGAAACGTGCATCACACCCTTTGGGGGAGCACGAACACAAATAGTAGAGGGAGACTTTGTTTGACTTTGTACTTTCAACAAATCTTGCTGTATGCAACAGGGGCGACCACCCTACCTTCTGCAACAAGAATCGTTCAGAGGTCATCGACGTAACCCTTGCGACGAATAATGACTCCCCTACCATCGATAACTGGCATGTTTCTGCTAAGAGTTCATTCTCGGATCGCTTCAGTATTCCCTATGATGTTAGTTAGATGGTATAAGAATAAACCTTTACCTTAAAGGAATCCGAAGAGGACAGACTGGGAACGCTGTTGGCTAGACACTCCCTAACCCCCCAGTGGAGGAGCTTTTGGATCTTGATATGTTAGAGAAGTCCTCTCAGAGTATCACAGCTTTGCTTAAATCCTGCCCTATTAGCCGACTTCCAAGGCCCAACCGCAATATGTGGTGGACATTAGGGCTTGGGAAAATTAGGAAGGAGGGCAGACGTTTGGCAAGAGATTGGGGCTTCAGCCGTATATTATCCACTGGTTTTATATAGCGGTTGTGAGGCCTTTCTTAGCCTATGAAGCCCTAGTGTGGTGGGAGCCGGCAAATAGCAATTCCTAAATACAGAATATTCATAAGGTGCAAAAATAGCTTGCCTAGGAATTACTGGATCTCTACGATACAGTCACAGGCGGCTTTGGAAGTTATTATCAATCTGGCACCTGTGGGCACATATCTCAAGTACGTAGCGGCTACAACTGCAGTAAGACTCCCGGTGCTGCATTTTCTTAAGCCCAGTGTCGTCGGACACAGCACTATCTTACAAGAAGTGGGAACTCGAGCTGATGGTGAAGTATGTGACTACTGTGTGCCAGCACAAATTGGCATGACAATTTCAATACAAGCCCTGAGTAAAGTAACGCTTATAGACGCTTTCAGAATCATGTTAAAAACACCTTATTTAACAGTGCAGCTTTTAAAGGGAGCCAAAAACTCTTTTTTTAATAAATTTTATCATAACATTTCTAATAACGAATCTAATACCGAGAATCGATCGGTTAATACGTCTTTTTTTCTTAAATAAATCACATATCATATATGTTTTGTTTGTTTTATTTTGATTTTGAACAAAAATCATGTCACTATACTGACGACTGTTCATCAACAGTGACATAGGGGCTGGTTCATTCAGTTAAGATTAACAACGTGCTATCCTACCATCCTTACCATGATAGTGTGCATAAGGCATTCCTCAAGGATCACAGTTATCCTTAGTTTTATGTATTTATTATTCCCTTCGAACAAAATGTTGGATCAATTTAATAGTGACTTAACAGTGGCTCGTATCACAAATATTCGGTTTTGTGCTTTACAGTGCTATTTTAGCATCACGAACAGCTGTTTTTTGTTTTAATTATGTGTGGCGCGCAAAAAAAAATGGAAAAGAAGACACCTGACAATCACAAAAAAGGACGAAATTATCAAAATGCTGCCAACTTACACGGTAAAATTGCCCAACACTGCTTAGAAAAACCGAATCTAAGCATATTAATTTGAGATTAGAATCTCTCAATCGAATCACATCTACTATAACAACCCCTCAATTTTATCATTTTCTCTGTTGTTGTTGTCAATTGGAACTCGTATTAAGAGTCTCATATTCATAAATGCGAATCTTAGGTCACTGTAAAGCCACTATATGCAAAATAATGTTTTTTAAAAATCTTTTTTGATATCCAGAAAGGGGCCTGAAGAAAAAGAATCTCTCTTGTGTAAATAAGCGATTTAGAAGTGCTCCAACAAAATTAATTCAGTAAGAATTGTTATAATAGCATACTTACCGGAAATCGTTTGTGCTACCCGTGTTTTGTGCGTTTTTCTTCTTCCTGGACCAATCGTTGGTAAGAGGGACTGAATCAACGATATAGGTAAGCAAACAATGTCTCAGTGGTGAATGGGGCTGAAAAATTGCATACCAGAAGCAGGGCTGGCAAACCACACTTTTGTAAGTGCTGCCAGTTGGCTATATTTGAGTAATAGTCGATTAAGACAGGCCCTACTTCAAGATGATACGCATTGGTGTTTAGACAAGCCATTTCGTATCATTTAAAACTGTTTTTTGTTTTAAATGTGCATAAGAAGAAGAAAACGTTTGTTGAATTGAGAGACAGTAAATAAGAAAAATGATAAAAAAAACATTTTTAAAATGGAAAATTAAAAGAATTATTAATAATTGCAAACACGCTGGTACGTTTAAATACACACTTAAAATACAAAAAGAGAAGAAGGCTGACAATATCTAACCGCAAATGGCAAAAAACTTGGCCACACTGTCAGACATTTCCCAGCCCTGGTCTGCATCAAAGGTGTATCAATGCGTGATGTGACATAGACGCGCATCACATTCTACAACAACAACCCCTGAATAATTTTCCTTATGGTTGTTGTCGATTGTGATGCGAGTCATTGGTCGCATCATGAGAGACTCGCATCATGGCTCTGTCTAAAACAGCTATAAATATCGTATATCGTACAATTATCTCAATACAAATATATTTTAAAAATTTGTATAATTTAAACTGCATAAATATATCAACAATTTAATTAAGTAGTAGGCAGTAGATAATTGACACATAGATAACTAGTATAAGATTAAATTCTACATAAAATTGTAGGAGCACTGGGTATCCAATAGTTCGGACTACTCGACTGTAGAACTTAAGCCTGTGGTTGTTGTTTTCGGCGAAATTTGTTGTTACATTATTAGCTTTAATTAGATGTTCTATGTGCATTAGGGGTGCGCTTATTTATAAAAGTGACGTTGCCAAAGGTCTCAGGGTCCAAAAATGTTCCTTTTGGTTTAAAAGGAAAAAATGTTTAATTTCAGCTTGATCTGACTATCTTTAGAGGTGGCGACTTGAGATGAAATTCTAAATCTTCCACTTACGTACTATACAATTCAAATCTTAGAACTTCTCATTTCTTGTTATTTAAAAGATTTATAAGCACTATATTTGTTATTAAATAATCAGTGTCGAATTTATTATTGTATTTAAGAACACCTATACAATCTTTTACTTTTTACCGCGCACATGTTAATTGTTGTTCTGTGTAAAGCTAGTCTGCTTCATTACACAGGTTTACAAGGTTTTGAACCCAAGCAGGTAAAAAACTTTTTCGATGTAATTTTTTGCGTAGAATCCGAATCCGGGGTTTAAATTGCTCTATCACGTCAGGTTTCTGAGATATCCTAACCTAAAAGTGCAAAAAAACGCTGTTTTTGCCCATTTTTGAGGTTATGTAGCTACGAAGATTTTGCTCTTCATAAAAAAGTAGACGTGGTATTTTAAAGTATAAGTCTTCCTCTTTTAAATGCCGTTGAGTTTGTGAATTTTTCGATATTCAAAAATCCATTGAGATGACATGAGACGTGATACGGTCGATTACATACTCGCACAAAAAAAATATCAAAATGCGAGATTTACCAATGTTTATTACGAAAGAACTATCTGATTTCATTACCGCTAAAACTGTTCAGTTTTTCGATCGTTTTAAAATTCAAGAGCGTTTTCGACTAAAGATCCGTCTAAATGGCATGATGATGAAGATTTTTTGAATGCTAAAAAAAAAATAAATAAACTTAAAGTAGTTAATGACACGGCAGAGCGTGGTGTGAAGCTCATGCAGGATTATAATAAAAACCTAACGACCAAAGAAAGTGAATTTCAAAATTTGTTGCAAGTCGCAAAAGAATATACCAGCAAATTCCCGTTTAATACTAAAAAGTCCTTAACTAATTGATTTTATTTGTTATGCTTTACATATTTTATATTTATGTATCATATTTGTTTATTTTCAATAAAAATTATATAATTATTGTAAAACATAATTACCTTTATTATGTGTAAAACCCTAATCTCTTGCAAGAAAGCTTATCTTCGCCAAAAAATACATAAATAAAAGTATAAGCACAAGTCGCCACCTCTAAATATTATTCGATCGGGCTAAAACTTTACACTTCATTGTTTTATACCAAAAGGAACATTTTAAAACCCTGAGACCCATAGTTACAACACTTTTTTTACCTTCATACAAATAAGCGCACCCCTAATGTGCATGCAATTGCTATGCGCAACATAAAATAAATTTGAACCGCAACATCTGTTCTTTGTTCTTACTTTTATCAGTAAGGAGTTAAATGGATACAATTACTATATAAATTATAATTAACATATTTGTTTGTAGCTATTGCTGCTGTCTTTATCTAAACTTAGCAGTTTCTGCTCAAAAAAATTGAAGCAATCACTTTTATAAAGTACAGATAAATTACTGAAGAATCAACTACGTTTTTTTTTTTGCCCCACTCAGCTAAGAGGGCCGAAGTTAAATAATTTATTTATAGCTGATGGCTTAGATCAGGGCTGTCCAACCTTTTTGGTTCCCTTGGCCACTTTGGAAAAAAGGCTTTTCCCCAGTGTACTTGAGCAGCGAGTACAATTTAAAAAAAAAACGCTGAGTAGTGGGCCCAGGCTTGCCAATTTAGCGGTATTTTAAAAATCAGAATGGGAAAAAACGTGGCCTAATTTAATCAGCCATGTCATGGATTTCGCCAACGGGTACGCAAACTATTTTAATTCAAAATCTCCAAAAGAAACCATCGGAACATCGACGTTCGAATGAACAGTTGACCGCTTTTTCTTTGAGTGAGATTGGCATGCATACAAATTCAAAATAAGCATAGTAATTCAATTGTTTGTTGACCAAATCACTCGGATAAAACTTTTCGTTAAAGTAATCAAGTTCTAAACATTTTTGAAAGTTTAAACCAGAAAGAAGACTATCATTGGCTATGCCAAAGATGTAATGCTCGTCACGCTCCTCCGGGTTGCATTCAACCTTCCTTTCTTAGCATCAATAAATTATTTTTTTCTAATTAGGAAATTAATATAAATGAGGGGAGATACCCCTCCTGGTAACCCTAGGATGATGAAATTTACATGGTTGATGAATATAGATTATAAACTTATAGTGTCCAAATTTCAGTTCGACAAGTTAAAAAACAAAAAACCTTTCTAATAAAAATATTTATTTAAATGGGGGTTTGTATGGGAGGTACCCCTCTTGGTAACCCTAGGACCTTGAAATTTACCTGGGTTATGAACATAGATCAGAAACTAATAGTGCTCTCTAGCTCAAAGACTGAGGGACTAGTTTGCGGCCAGACGGACAGACGGACATGGCTTAATCAACTCGTCTCATCGAGCTGATCACAAATATATATACGTTATGTGGTCTACGATGTCTCCTTGTGTGTTACAAATTTCATGACAAACTTATAATACTATTCACTCCCGTGAAGAGTAGAAAAATCACAGTTATGTATAGACAACCCAAGTCCACAAATTGGGATGTCTTTCAAAGCTCCCTTGAAGATAAAATGGGGCTCTGTAGTACTGAGATTAGTGACCCAAACGAACTTGAATCTGTATGCACGAATATATCTTCTATTATTCTGGAGTCGTGCCATGACGCATGCCCCGAAAAGACAAAATCGGGGAACAGACTTACACCAACAGGCTATCAAGACTGCGTAAAGAAATCACGAGGCTCTTTAATAGGACAACGAGAAATGGTTACTGGGATAAATATAAACAATCACTCACCGAATAGAGAATAGAGATAGAGAGAAATTAGAAGTGCAAAGAGGGGATCCTGGAGAAATTTCTGCAATGACCTAAATGATCTGAGCAGCAGTGCCAGGATTCACAAGATACTCTCCAAAACGGACACCAATAAAAATCTACTACTCAAAAGACCTGATGGTACATACACTCAAAAAAGTCTGGTTCTACTGAGCTAAATAATGACCGACCAGCAGAGTCATTGGGTGTTACACCTAATATCCATGACTGGTCACTTGCCAGGGAAATCTTTTGCACTGGTAGAATAAAATGGTCCATTGGATCATTCAAACCATATAAAACTCCCGGAGAAAATGGTATCTTTCCACCTTTCCTACAGAAGAGGCTTCCATGTACCAATCACGCCCTAACCAACATGTTTACGGCAAGCTTTGCTTGGGGCGTAATTCCCACTTAATGGAGGGATACATACCGAAGGCAGGTGGACGTAGACCTCCCTTAAATATTCAGGCCAATTAGCCTCACCTCATTGCTCCCAAAAACAATGGAGAAACTGATTGATAGGCATATAAGAGACAGGTTCCTAACACAGAAGCCACTACATACGAGGGCTGCTATTTTTATTTCGGGAATTTGCAATACTAATGTCAATACGTAAAATCTTGCAACGCAATAATAAACTTTGTCATTTTTTAGCACTATGTACTTACAACCATGAAGGTCTTCCAAAATTGGTTGTTGTGCCACAAAACATGGATGCAGTGCATGAACTGATAGCGCAAGATCGAAATGTGACATATCGTAAGATAAAGGCATCCTTGCACATTAGTTCCACTTCAATACATTCTATTTTGCATGAACACTTAGTTGTAAAAAAGGTTTGACCATGTGTGTGTTCCAATATGAGCCAAATCCAACAAAAGTTGTTCGAGCACGAAGCACTTCGAAGCAAATGGTTGCCTGTTTCTTCAGAAGAATGGGTCATGTGGCCACTGTTCCGCTAGAGTAACGTAGGACTGTCAATTCTGAGTGGTACACGACCATTTGCTTGCCGGAGGTCTTCGGAGAAATTCGCAAAACCAACTGCCAAAGACGAATCATTCTCCATCATGACAATGCGAACTCTCACACATCTCGGCAAACAGGAGAATTTTTAAACAGTCAAAACATCGAATTGATGTTTCATCCGCCCTACAGTCCTGACTTGGCACCCAATGACTTCTTTTTATTCCCTCACATCAAAAAAAAACTGCGTGGTCAACGATTACGAGCGCCGTAGAAGCAGTTGAAGAGTTCAAAAACCATGCTTTGGAGGTGTCTCAAGAGGAATGGAAAAATTGCTATGACCAATGGTTCGAACGAATGCAAAAGTGTATTGATCATCAGGGGGAATATTTTGAAAATCATTAAAGCCATATTCATTAAAAAATTTTAGTTCTTATTTGCTATTCCCGAAATATAAATAGCAGCCCTCGTAAAAATCAATTTACCTAACAATCTGTTAGGTCAACAACTCATGCACTTCTTAATATTACTCAAAAGATTGAGAAATCTGTAAAAAAACAAAGAGTACTCCATGGGCTATTTCCTAAACATAGCGGGTGCTTTTGACAACACAGAATCCCCCACATAAATGAAGCAATCTATTGCAAAGGATTTGATCGGATAACGTGTAGATGGATTGAGTTCATTTTAAAAAATATAAACATGAAATATACAATGGGACCAACTAAACATCAGGTCCGCACTGAAAAAGGGTGTCCTCAGGGGGAGTTCTCTCACCTCTCCTATGGTCCATTACAGTGGAAGAATTCCTTAAGCTGTTAAGTGATAAGGGCTTCGATGTGCAGGGATATGCAGACGATATTGTCGTTCTCGTCAAGGAGAGGTTTCAAGACACTATAATCAGACCTTCTCCAACTTGCAATAACTCTGATAATAAACAGGTGTTTAAATGTGGGACTTAGTGTAAGCCCCAAAAAACCAATATTGTAATATTCACAAGGAAGAGGACTAAGTCGCGAATTAGGGAACCTCTTATACTTGACGAAAGGATACCCTTCTCTTAGGAAGTAAAATATTTAGGTGTCACATTTGATGAAAAACTTCTTTGGAACAGTCACCTAAAATCCATAACTAACAAAGCTAGGGCAACCATATGGATCAGCAATAGACTCATAGGCAAGAATTGGGCACTGAACCCAAAAATGGCACTATGGCTGTACACGGCTATCACTAGATCAATTATGTCATATGCTCTCTTATGCTCTAAAATAGACAGCTCAATCGGAAATTGCAACGACTGGCGTGTGTGCAGCTACCGCCACTTCACTTATTTATAAAGAGAGAGGCACTGTTGTTTTTAGCAAAACTCATCCTTATAAATGACACTGATTCGGTAGACCTCATGCAATCGCTATTGGGAGATGAACTTGACCTGAGCATTCATAACTCCATCATTAGTGACTTCTGTCTGCCTAAATTCAAAATTTCAAAAAAATTTTGTTGTTAGTTACCCAGACAGATAGAGATGGAAAAAGACATGATCCAAGCCCATCCGTGACTCCCATGTGTGGTATACAGATGGTTCTACAACGGACACTGGCCTTGGAGCAGGTGTCTACGGGGAAAACCCTATAAAACGCATAGTCTGCAGCGTGGGCCGGGCGAACGCAGTGTTCCATGCAGAAATCCATGCAATAGAAATATGCCTCAGGGAAGAATTAAAGTGCTCTACTGTCAACAAGCATATATACATTCACTCTGATAGTAAGGCTGCATTACAAGCACTCAATGCTTTCGAGTTCAACTCGAAATGGGTTTGGGATTGATTGATGCTACTCCAAAGACTGGCATCAAGCAACTAGGTTAACATAGTCTGGGTGCCTGGACATAGTGGATGTATTGGGAATGAAGAGGCAGATGAACTCGCCAGTCAAGGATAAGCTAAAGTTCTCATTGGACCAGAACCATTCTGCGGATTGCCTTGGAGTTCGACGAAATCCAAACTCCAACAATGGCTGGATAACATATCGCACCGCCATTGGGTGGATACGAGGAATGCTAGAGTGGCTAAAATCTTCTTGCCAACTAGATATCGCAAAAGAACACAGGAATTCGTGGAACTGACACGGACAGGTATTCGAATAGTCTCAGGTTTCTTGATAGGACATTGGAGAATGATGTAACACTTACATAACATACGAATCAGTCGCAGCGATCTAAGTAGACTCTGTAATGAGGAGGAGGAGTCAGCAGAACACGTATAATGTCACTGCCTAATGTGGACCAGACTCCGTCACCTTGGAAAACATTACTTGGAACCAATTGAAATTGCAGATCTGTCTCCGAAGAGGATTTTGGAATTCGTAATGAATACCAGAATCTCGGAGGAACTTTGATTACAGGGTTTGTCACAATATGCCCACTTGCGGCCGTAGTGACGAGGTGCTCTTGTTACCACCCTTTCCCTAATCTAATCTAATCTAATCTAATCTAATCTACGGGGCCTCCAGTCTGGTGCAGATCTCTCCCCTAATACATATAGATGCCATTATGATATTATTACTTATAATAAAATTAAGTACTTATACGAATTTAGATATTCAAGTTTTAAACCTTCCTTTATTCCTCTAAATAAGAGGATATAATAATATACACTTAAAAATATTTACTAAAACAATTTAAAAGGTTTATATAGCACATTTTATATAGCACAGCGAAAAGTATTATTCAAATAAGTCTCATAGCATATGTACATAAATTCCACATAAAAGCTACACAAAAGTAATTTTCACTTAATGTATTTACAATTATTCATAAGGAACTTTTTCATAATCTTTCATTAATTGTGCCATGTCCAAAGTTCAGTACATCAGGAATAGGTGATCCAGAGCGAGTGCGAGCATCACGATTTGACTGTACGAGCTGCTGGCCACTTATATATCCAAGTGAACCTGATCCCAGGTATATGTTCCCATTTGCTAGACGTATATATCCAAGTCCACCGGATCCTAGAGCAATGGCATCCCCTGACATAGGATTCAGACCAGAAAAAGATTGAGGCTGAAGTACTTGAGAATTTGTGAGTGATCCCACTTGAAAGTTATGAATGGAACCGGAGAAAGCATCTGCTCCAATGCCATTAGCGTCAATACGCTTATTGAAACTCTCAAAAAATGGCTTCTTAAGAAATGGCGCCTTATGATTTTCGATATCGTTTTCGATAATCTCAATCACTGCGTATTGCTTTAATTGGCCATCATTGGAGGTGTAGATATCATCAGCTGCACCCGTCCTCACATTAGTAAATGCAACCTCAGATTTGCTAACTGGGTACTGTACTAATGATTGTTGCATAATGAGTAATGGTTGTAGTGAAGACATTGTATTTCCAATTGAGCTAGAGGAACTCTTTGCGGTAATTGGTGAAGAAGTTACAACTGCAGACAAGGAATGTGAGGTAGGGACTCTAAGCTCGTTCAATGAAGTTTGTAGGTTTGCTGTCTCCGAATTTATTTGTCCTAGCCCACCGCGAGGAGTTGGCAGAGGTGGCAGTGAAGGTACTGCAGGCAACGGTACCACCGTGGATAGCGTCCTGAACTTATGTCCGGAGTAATTGAGAGCAAAAGGCTGTGGACGATCATAATAATAACCGGCTATGACTCTCCTTATTACAACCAAAAACATGAACAGCAGCAAGAGCGATCGGAGGTTGCGCAACATCTACAAATAAATGTACATATATCAGAAATAATATGTAAACAAAATGTGTTTCAATTACACTAAAATAAAAGTCACCAGTTCAATACAATACAAAAATGTATTCTTAAACGAATTCATATACATGATCAAAATTTTAGGGTAAAAAATACAAAAAATTGTAAAGGTACAATCCGGGACTTAAATAATTCTGGGGAATATAAAATTCAGTAATACGCATTAGTTCAGGGTAATCGATCTGCTTTGTCTACAATAAAATACTTTTAAATAAGCAGGTACTTAAACCAATATGGATAGTAGCGATCTTGAACACGATCTTGGTATTAGTTGTCGCTGCAATTCTCACATGGAAAGGCTATCTCATCATGTAAATAGCGAATCATCAGCTATTAATGACTGAAGTGAATGGATGGAAAGGCTGAAATGTAAAAAGCCGCACCACATCATTCAGTAGCCAACTTCTCCGCAAGTACTTTGCAGAGCATCATAAAATTAAATTGTAATACACAAAACGCAAAACAAATTGTTCGTAAGTTTATTTATTGTTAGGGTTTGTCAACATAGAACGAAATACGTTGGGCACTTTTCTATGAGATCATTTCTCAATAATTTATTCTGGTATTGCCTGGTTGTTAAATCCTTTAAAGATAAATTTATAGATAACACTAATCCACGACTGGGCAGTCGAATGTTGCAGGACGACGAGTTTTGACTTGGCAAAACATGTCAACTATTTCTTCGGTTTAAATTTCCAGATCTTAGTGAACGCTGCCCAACGCAAACTCATTGAGTCTGGCCTCAGATATATTAACTTGCAAGCAGGTTTCAATTTTACCAGCAAAGGAAAAATCCGTTCAGCTGTTGCCGAAGTAACAGGGATCGTCGAAAACAATTGCGGGGGACGTTGATGGAGGATACATATTGGTGTAGAGAATGAATGTTTTTGCATGAGTAAGAGAGAGATAAAAATGATTTACTGGTGTGTGTTTTTACGAAGAGCATACGAATAAGTAACCGAAAACCCGACCACCAGCCGAAGATGCTTTTCTGTCTCTCTCTCTCTTCGTGTGTGTCGTCGATGTTGTTGTTAAGAGTGAACAGAGCTCTCTTTCTGAATTTGCGTTTATCGTGAAGGGAAGTGCGGGTCGCTGCTGTTGTTTGGTTTTATGTACAACTTATCAACAACAACACACCAGCAATTACTACAGTTGCATTTTCGCTCTTCTCTTTAATCATATATTATTCTTTTCATTTGTGTGTGCCCTACACGACGCCGATCACGCATATTAATTTGTAAGCATTTCGCTGAGTCTTTCCTGTTATATGTCATATAAATCAATAAGTTATGTAACCCAATTCTTTAAATTATTAATTATAATGTGCTATAATGAAATAAATGAATAATATTATAGAACACAACTCTAGTAATTATTTTAAAACTAAAAACTAAAACTTGGGTCCTAACATTATGTGCAGCAGTTTCATTTCAATAGTGTGTTTATATGGGTGAGGCACATTCCTTTTTTTTAGCGAGGGCATGGCAACGCACGCCGGGACAGCTAGTAATATTATATAAAATTGCTTAAAGAAACTAAGAGTTGTTGACGAAATAGGATTCGAGTTTAAAGTGGGTGGTGTGGGGAGGTTTTAAACGGGTCGAACCACACCCATCTTATCATTAAACATTACTTCCATAACTTTTAACAACAAATTGCGCTTTAATTTTTTTCTTATATTATTTTTCTTATTGAAAGTGGGTGCTGGGGGTTGGTCGAACCCCCAACATTTTTTCATGGAATAGTTCTCTCATAAATACAAAGACGCAACCAATGTTTCAGGTTGATATCTCCACTGGAAGTATTTTTGGCCGCTCTCTAAATAAAAGTCCGACCACTGTGCATCCGGCTCTTAGATTTGTTTTTTTTTTTTTTTTTTTGGAACGAAGTTCTTTTACGCGGCTTACTGAAATAGCAAAAGAAGGTACTCGTATAAAATGAATAATCATACCACTGTGTGACTTTTTTGAGAGTGTATGCGTGCATTTTTGCTATTTTTTGTATGTGTGCGCGCATTATTTAAATTTTTGTGGTTGGATTTTAATGGTTTACTCTTATATGTGTCTGTGTGTGTGTGTGCATTATACCTATTTTTATGTGCGCGTGAAGTTTTTCCTAACAAATGTAAACCATACAAAAATTAAATGTAATACCTCAAAAAAACATTTTCTCGCTTCGAAGTCCACTTCAGACAATAGTAGTCGTTGGCCGAGCGTGCTAAATTGTCGGTTCAGTAAATGCACAAAAATGCGAACGCCAGATCGCGTCACCGGTTCGGTCCCCAACTTGTACAAGTCAATTCTTCTTTATTTCTCGCTATTTGATTATTATGATTTTTTTTAAACATGATATGTATTATAAACCTAGCTGTCAAGGCATGCGTTGCCATGCCCTCGCTTAAAAAAAAGAATATGTTATTTAATAAAAAATACGGCAATACTTCAATTTGTTATTTATTTTATATTATGAAAGTCAATTTGTTTAACGTGAACACCTGTCGTAGAGACTTAATATCACGGTGCCAAGCACAGGGATTGATAAACGTCAATCAACGTCCCCTTGGATATATATCCGCAGGTACCAATCTCAAGCCATACTTATTTTGGTCGTATGTCTCATTCCTTGGTTAGGAACAAGGCCTATCTAAACCTCTGCTGATCTGTGGATCACAGCACCCGGTTGTATAACGCAACTCTACGTCGAGCTCACACCCTACCCGCATTTGGGTACAACCACAGCCACAGCCACCACGATACTCCCATAGAGGGGCCGTCTCCGCTGGCCAGGACGGAAACAGGTTCCGTGGGCTCCTGAACACCCGTGGTACCAGAAAAAAGCCTCTGGTCAGACTTTGTACCCGAGGTACTACCAATTTGAACCCCAAATAGTTCGTGGGTTGGTGTCCCAAAAATCGAACATAGCTCACTGGAATAGAATGCAGGCAGAACCCACAGATGGCACAGTATACACTATATTCAAGGATATAGCTTTCTCACTGTTTGGAGCGAGATCTATTCCCACCTCTTCTGCCAAGGCAGCAATTATTAGATCAACGATCAAAAACGAACTATGTCCCCACTGTCACAAGGACTTTAGCGAATGGATCGTACGCTGAGACCGCTACTTTTCCAAACGCCCGTGGTACCAGAAAAATACCTCTGGTCGGGTAGCGTGACAAAGTCACTACCAGTACAGCTCCATGAAGCCCAGGGACTGGTGCCCCCCAGACAACACTAAACCCTGAGCGCCTGACTGAAACCATAATCCCCATTAACCCTAAAAATACCGAACGCATTCAAGTCCCTCAAATCATCATACAGAGAACATTCACAAAGAACATGCTGCCACGTTTCCCCGATCGCGCCACAAGGGCATTCCGGACTGTCACTTAAGCCCCTTGAATGCAAGAGGTTAGAGGTTAAAACCAAAGGCTGGTCGACTGTCAACAAATGTTACATCCCGAATGAACCTGTATGTTGCCCGCCCATTCACACCATTGTCCCAACTGATTTGCCAGTCAGTCAGAACCTGTTCATTCAACAATCTCTTACACTCTTTTCAACCCAAGCTCTCCACATCTAAACCATGCAGCCAATCATCCTGCAGCAACGGTAATCCTCTCCTGATTTTGAAGTCAACGGCCTGACCTCCAAATCAAGAGGAACCACTCCAAGCAATACCTGCAAAGCCTCAGTAGAGACAGTGCGACACACAGGCACACACCCTAATATCATAACCCTCTGGCATGATAACACTTTCTTCCTGCCTGCAGTAGAACATGCCGCTTTTTACCATACAGAACATTCATATGTTGCACAAGAAACAAATAGACCCCCATAAATGATACGAACAGCACACTGAGACCAAAATCACTCCGCAAAATACTGCGCACTTTCCCAACAACACAGAACAACTGGTCTCTAAGACGAACAATGTGAGGAACAAAATTCATTCTCTCACCCATGGTTATGCCAAGGTACTTAACCTCAGTAACATACCGTAGGCTGCCACTGTTCAGTCTGATAACAGGATGACGACTATGTGACAATCTGCCCTTGAGCAACATTGCCACTGTCTTATCCATTGCCACACCAACACCACTGCTCCATTCAGAAACTAAGCGCATGGACTCTTGGCCCCTACGCTCAATCTCCAAACGCGATTGCCCCTCAATCATGATGAGCAAATCATGCGCATACGCAGAACACTTATATACTTGTCCGAGCTGACTCAACAGGGAATCCATCATAAGGTTCCAAATAAATGGACCACAGATAGAACCCTGTGGACAACCACGAACCACATCTCTACTCACATTATCATTCACACCAACTACACAAGCACTCCGGTCAGAAAAATAGCTTCTCCACAGAGCCATTTCCCGACTTCCACAATCACTCAATTTCCTCAACACACAATCCCAACTCAGATAGTCGAACGCACCCATAAAATCCACAAACACACCTAGGACATACTTGGAAGTACTTGTCCGAACACAATCAGACACATAATTCCAAGCATCCCCAACGCATTTCCCTTTCTTAAACCCAAACTGCAAATCAGACATTTGCTCATTCACTCTCTCCTGAAGCCTTTCTATCAGAACTCTTTCCAGTACCTTACCAAGGACCGGCAAGAGACTGATGCCCCGAAAAGAACGAGGATCACTCCTTATTCTATCAGGTGACTTCAGAAGCACAATCACCTTAGCACACTTTCATACCTTGGGAAAATATCCCTCAAATACACACTTGCCATAGAGCACATTCATGTTATATTGTAAAACCTTCAGAATAATTCATTTTTTGTAAATTTAAAGTATTTGTCTATCTGCATTACCACTATGAGAAAATAATTGTACGCCGAGCACACATAGAGTAAAAAAGTTAGCTATTGAAAACTTCCGTAAAAACTATATTTCGAATTTTATTCCCATGGCCAGGAATAAAGGAACTTTGATTGTGTGATGTCCCGATTCGTGACAGGGCAACGTATAACTGACCATGAGAAAACACCTCGTAACGAAAATCTATACCGACGATATGAAATGTTTGCTATTGAGACTTATTAATAGTAAGAGCAAAACATGTTCTGATTGGAAACTATACTCGCTTAAAAGTATAAGGTAAATCGGTCAGTACATTTGGTATCCTGGGGATCAACGTAGTTTTGCCTGCTCCTGGACCTGTTAAAATTGTCGCTTTTATAATACTAGGGAGGAAACGCGTGGTTCGGAGTCTGGTACCATTGCATAAACTGGGTAGCCTAAGTTTACGTAAAAAAAAAATATGTGTACCAATTTTAAGATTTAATTTATGTGGTGGTAGTCCAGGAAAGTTTAGAGAATTAAGGAATTCTGTTGAGTAGTGAACAACGCCATCTCGATCTGTCACTGCGTCCAAAGAGTTATATATTTTGAATTCTGCTGAGACTTTTAGTGAAACCGCATTGTTAATCTCTTCTGCAGCCGTACTTGTCGAAATGACGATAGTTCGCTCGCAAAGCCAACTGGAGTGTTTATGCTGGAAATTTTCAATATCCGGATATACCTTATAAATAAGTACCTCAATTGTTCTAATTCTAAGCGATGCTCTTTGAAGAACATTAGCAGTTGCACTGGTTCTTTTAATCGAACATGCGAAGGTTTGTTCTGCTGCCACAGCTTAAAGGTAGAATGAGCTGTTCTTCCTCCACACAGAAGAGTAGCTACGATGCATGAAGAGGCGATTGCAATAGCAATTTTGTTTTAGGTTCGAACTTTAGCTAAATTTACTGAAGTTAAGTACGTTTTACCTGTTCTTCCAGGTGCGTATATAAAACAAATGTCTCCTGTCTCACACTGTCAATTATCTTCAGGTAAATTAATTGTTGCTTCACTTTTAATTTTGGTTTGATTTCCTCTACAAATTGATGTAGCTCTTTGCTATTGTACGTTGCCTCGCGCACATAGAAAAGATTATTTAAATGTGAATTTCTGCGATTATGCTCTGGCAAACCGAAATTTTTTAAACGGTTCTCTCCATATGAAAAGACAATATTTTTAAGAAGAATCAGTCCATCATTAAAAATGTCGTAATTAAAATCCATATCAGGATGATTACTTATCTCTCTCGCGTGATGTAAAACATCTTCACAAAAATTTTCAAGGAATGAATTCCATAACTCTGCTGGACCGGAAAGATCGCAAAAAATCATTATGATTGCAAAAAGTTTTCGTATTTTGTGTGCGCTTTCGAAAAATATTGCAACCATCTTTGCAATGTGTACCAGCCTGTTGCAAATGTCACTCTTGGCAAGCAGCACGGTAGGTAGGCCGTCTAAGCGCTTTAAATCGGTAAAAATTGTTGGGCCTCGAACATTATGTAGCAAAAGTCTCAAATGAAAACATTCTGAATAATTAGGGTGTATAGTGCATACCCTACCAAATACAGTATTCCATTTAATGCCAGGTTGATTAGAAAAAATCTGTCCAAGTTTTCTCCGTTGCCATTTTTTATTGGCGTAAAAGTAAATGCTGGTATTTAGTTGTAAAGTAAGGTTTTTTCAAAGTCGTCAACAGCACAAAGAGTAAAAAACCCGGTAAGTGTGGTTTGTGGAGATCCTTGTAGTACACGCTCCAAATTATTTGGTGTAAAATATAACCTTTGTCCATTTTCAAAGTGTACATATAGATGTGAAACTGTTCGGTAATTAAATACAAATTGGAGTCCAATTTTAGCTTGCCTCGACTGAAAACTATTTCATCGTACAATCTCTTAACGGGTTTCTCTTTCAGATATTGTTTCTGATCTTCTTTAGCTGATTTGACGCCTATTCGAAGGAGATATAGACAATTGCAATTGTGTTACTCTTGGCATTTTTATAGTCGATTAGTTTAAGTAATTTATAAACTGTTAAAAAAAAGAACTGGTTTATTAACCACTGTCGACTGGTCTTCCTTAGCAGTGTTGGGAAATTGCGTTTATTGTACACATTGCGCATTGAAAAATTAGACGAATCAAATATTAATATTGACATATGTTTGTCATAGAAGACTTGAATGATTTTAAAATATGTCACTTAGCTTTATATGCATAATTTTCTCCACCAATTTCTCAACAGCGGGTCCGATCCGAAAAGTAAGTATGCCACTCGATTCCTTAGCACATTTGTAGGATTTAAAAAAAAAAATTAATAAAATTGGTTCTATTTCTATGCTATTGGTAAATTATGGGGTATCCAAAGACTGCAAATTTTTTTTACAACTAAGTGTTCATGCAAAGTCAAATGTATTGAAGTGGAATTAATGTGCAAGGATGCCTCTATCTCACGATATGTCACATGTCGATCTTGCGCTATCAGTTCACGCACACCTTCGATGTTTTGTGGCACAACAACCGATTTTGGACAACCTTCACGGAATTCGTCAGCGACTGAACTACGACCACTATTGAATTCACAATACCAGCTATATACTGTGGTTTTTGACATATTCTTGTTGAGATAATTCACGTCGAATGTTGTGAATAATTATCCAACGAAAATTTCCATTTTTTGGCCAAATTGATTTTCTTAACTCACTGTAAACGAAACAAATAGCACTTGTATATCAAAACGTTGTGAGCACGCTTATGCTAAAAAATGTTAAACTTTATTATGGTGTTGCCAGATTTTAGCTGTTGACATTAGTGTTGCCAAGTCCCGAAATATACATAGTGCCCCTCGTATAAGCGGTCTTCACTCAAACGTGTAAAGATAATCAACGACTTCTTCATACACAATTACGTGAACGACCTGTTTTGATTTTTCTGTGCATCATCGTGCGTTTGCTGCTTAAAACACAAATACCTTAATAGACTTAAAATTCGGAAAACCCAAACAACCGAAAAAAAGGTGTGCAAGTGAGATGGCATATGGCATGGTTGACAGATGAGAAAATTTTGTTCTTGTGTTAATTTTTAAGTGACTACGATACTTTCTGTGTAACGACTAATTTGAGTAAAACCATGCAGATCTCTCTCTATTGCTCATCAGAATAAGTTATTTTTTTAAATTAATCAGGAATATAAATGGAATACAAAGCTCAGTAACCTGGTTCTATGTATAATGTGCGATACAGTAGACTGCGGGGTAAAACGTAAACTGTGCTGAAATTCTTGCAGAAGTTTTCAAGCAATAATTTGAAAATCTATTAAACCCACTTCAAACAGTGCAGAGTGTACAATATGCACGTTAATTAACAATGGATGACAGTTTCGATAGTGATATGATGAATTTTTAAGAATGTTAAAAAAGACTAAAGTTGGAAAAGCGCCAGGTTTAGATTGATTTTTTTAAGAGTGCAAATAGAAACTTTTTAAGTGAGTTATCTAAAACGTGTACCCCGTTTATACAATAGCTAACTCGGTGTTTTGTTAGCTCGGGTCGACTGAAACCACTTATTTTTAGGTGTCAATGTCGCATAGGACAGAAACGGCAACAGAACCAGACTACAGTACATGTCCACAAAAACAGACCAGAAACGGGATTGCAATGGAAAAACAGTGCCGCCAGGTTGCATTTAAAATGAAACTAGATCTCAGTGTATTGGCACCAGGACTAGAAACAACTACTTTTGACTTCGGCAAAACAAATTGTGGCAGCAATATATATTTTCACGTTACATTTTGTTTATTTTTAGCTTCAATCTGAATTACACTTTGATTTTTCACTGTTATCTAAACAATAATAAGCAGTTCCGGTTCTGTTCTATGTAGCACAGTCTGGCAGCACCAGAAACAGGCCAGAAAAAGAGCAGTCCCAGAACGTTGTTACTGGAGTCTGGTTATGTTACCGTTTCTGTCCTATACGACACTGCGCCATCAGAAAAATCTTTTTAGGCAAATATTATTTATTTGGGATAAAATAGTTAAACTATAGGGGCATCTCGTAAAGGGCTTAAGTGGCCAAGACACGGTACTGCATGCATGATCAAGCTTAATGAAGTGTCATCATAGTGTTAGTGAATTTTGAATACCTGTGACTCACATACGATGATTGACGGAATATCCAAATTGTTTTGATATTTCGTCCATGAATGCTCTTACTTCTCTCTTTGAGTCCCTCATTTTGCTCTATTGTGCAAGCTATCATTTACGCTTACACAATGTAAGTTTTTATGAAAGAGACAAATATAGACAAGTGCTCACATTTTTCATATATTTGAAGTGAGCAGACGTGAGCGCTGGTGAAAAGATTGTGAAGTGCTTATTATGAAATTCTGAAGTGCCGACGGCTTATTGCTTGTTATGAAATTGTGAAGTGCCGACGGCTTGTAAACGTTTTTTAAGTAAAATTAATTTCTTTTAGAATTAATAGAAGTTTATCGGGACTTACCGGCGCTGTGGGATGTGAAATGTGATCAATATAGTAACAAATTATTAAAAGATCAGCAATATGAAGTATTGCTTAATAAATATAAAGAAATGTGCCCCAACGCAGAAAAAAAGGATGTAACCAAAAATATAAATACATTGCGCACAAATTAAAGATGCAAGTTGAAGCGCATGCGGGATTTAGATAAAAGTGGAGCAGGGGTTGAAGATTCTTTGTCGGTGAGACGCCTACATCTTCTCCTTTCATTGTCTTTTATTTTTAACCACACAGCTATAATCGCAAACTAATTTTCTTCCGGCATTGACATTTTCGTATGCACACTTCAAGAGATACCGAGAAATGAACAATTGAACTGCATGCACAACGCACCTCCAATCACTTAAACTCACACATAGACAAATGCTTGATCATGCATGCAGTACCGTGTCTTGGCCACTTTAGCAAATGTGAGGGTGGAGACGTGCGCAAAAAAAAATGTATTGTAACCGAATTTCAGAAGGTAAAAAAAATGTCTGTGAATTTTTCGTGGCCTTTGACAAAGTTCGATGCCAGCTATTAATTTACAAACTGCAACTCTCCGTTGCTTTTTTTTTCTTATATTTAAATAATAAATATTGATGATGTTAGACTCTTATTATATGCTGACGACACAATATTACTTTCTAACCTGTTGCAGAGGGTGATAAGCTATTGTGGTACTTGGAATATGCAAGTTAAAGTGAAGAAGAAATGCTTAGATTGATTAGAACAGCGATGCATAACTAGAGGTGGAGAAAAAAAAAATAATGAATGCTACATTCGTCAACAACAAAAGGGAAAATGACGTAATTTTGTAGTTGTTCTACTACAACTTTTAGAAAATGTACATTCGATAAAAAATTGTGAAATTGGTCACTCTACCCAGTGCTGGGTAATTGTTGCCTTTTTTTTAGGTAATTTTCGATTTTCTTTATCTTTTTTTTTTTGTTGCGCGCCAATATTTTTTATAAAATTTTAATAAAATAAATATCAGGAATGAAAAAGGGAGCTACAAAAACTGTTTGCATACATTGTAAAATGTTCTAAATCACGTATTTTTCACAAATTTTTATTTTTTATTCAGCCAAAGTTCCACATGTGGATGTGGATGCCCAGTGTGAAACCACTATAAATGGAATGTTAAGGTAGGATTCCACGTACAAATTTTTTGCGCAAAAACAGGAAGAAGAAGCATTTCTGTTCGTGGAATGCGCTGTTTGTACAAAAATTTGTGGCTAAATCAAAACGATTTGATTTTCTGCAAACTTCTGTCAAAATTTTGTGACCGTGAATGCGTGAATGACAAAACATTCAATCAATTATGAAATTTTCTATTTCTATTCTGTTCCGACCCCCGGTCAAATACTGCAACTCCAATACAAGGAAAAACTGGAAAGACTTCGGCATAGCATCCAGCTCAAGAAACGAACCATTGCCTTTGGTTAACATGGTCAAATACTTAGGTGTTCATCTCGACAAATTTTTATACTTTAATTTTCATGTCAATACGCATATATATAAAGCAGGAAAAGAATTCTTTAAATATAAACATCTGTTCTTTTCCAAACACATTAACACACGAGTCAAAATCACAATGTAGCGCTAATAAGATCGATTATACCTTATGCATGTCCTGTTTGGTTTAACATCTCACCTTCGTACATGGAAAGTATAAGGCTGTTTGAAAGAAAATGTTTAAGATCATGCACCGGCTTACACAGAACTCCACAAAGCAACTTTATAAAATTTGTTTCAAATAAAATTCTTTTTGAGTCAGCAAAAGTGCATAGAATAGACAACTTCATAATAAATCTTATCCGCAACCATATCTACAGAAAATAATTTAATAATGGCACCTTACTATACAAACTTTCAGTATATAAATACAGCCCTAACTAATGGCTTTGTTCCACCGGAAACGTTCGGAAATTTGGTTGACCGGTATTTTATCATATATTTAGGCGAGATATAGAAAAATCAATAGATTTTAATATATATATCAACAGAAAAATTTGCGTTTTGACACTACTATCCCGATAAAAGATTC
This sequence comes from Amiota communis, assembly GCA_037043315.1. NCBI lineage: Eukaryota > Metazoa > Arthropoda > Insecta > Diptera > Drosophilidae > Amiota > Amiota communis. Next base: position 1,597,333 of record JBAMAV010001329.1, on the reverse strand, counting down.
AAATATGAAAAAAATGCATTTCTGGTGGTTGTCCGAATAACCATAGTCCCTATTTCCCACCTTCCATTTCCACCCCAATTCCTATTTTTTAATGTTTAAGTTAAGATGCTCAGTGTGAAACCAGTATTATGTGCATGTGTACATCGTCGTTTCACTTAAATGCAATGTTGATATATTAAACTTTTAAAATAATCAAAGTTCAACCACACGCTTTAAGCTACAAATTTAAGGTGCGCATTTCAAGAAAAACTATCGAATACTGGCAGCTCGATAGCGCTCAACCATCGATAGTGCTAACGATAGTTCTCTACCTCTATGGAGAACCCAAATTGATCTCACAATCATGGTGCTGGAGGAACCATAAGATGAAGAGAAATATCTAGGCTTTTTAACTATGAATAAGACACTTGGAACTCACATGTGAACAGCGTCTCCAAAAGCCATGCGCACCATGATCGCGTGCAACACTATATTCTAAGTGGTTCTCACAGCTTTATCGCAATAAAGGAAACCTGTACTACTCAAACCTTGAAGCTCATTTATTTAGATGTTTATATTATCAACTTCAAAAGGTATTGACTAACAATTAATGGTTGTTATGTTATCCTTTCAATTAGTCACTATGAGATATCATGCTTTAATTACTTTTATGTGGATTTTCAAAAACCCCGAAATACTTGTAGAACTCGATCCAAATGCAATATTTTGGGGTAAAAAATTACTAATAACGCCAAATCATATGTCACCTCTTTAATAGCTAATGCAATAGCGAAATTTCCGGTACTTTTTGAGCACACATGGTATATTAGATGTGATCATATTCTTGCTTTGAATGAAACGGGTTTGCAAGGTATTCGTTAATCGAGTTTATTTTCGCAAGAAGTTACGAGACGCTCTTTAAAAGCGATGAAATATTTTGCCTTGTTTCTTAAATTAATGAATGTCACAGAAATTAATTTTAATTTTCTGACTTTTGTGTAGATTTATATAATAATTTTTGTGTTTTTGGTGGATTATTTTTAAAAATTAATTTTTATCTTTTCAGTTTGCACTTTGTAATGCATGAAAGACAAAACAAGAACTAATAAAGTTTTTGTTATACATTTTAGCACCACAAAAAAAAAATCTCTATTTTATTGTCATCATCAAAATACAAATCGTTTGTTTGCATTGACATCAATATTATGTATACTCGTACAAGTATATATATACTTATGTACTATGAATGCTAGCTTAAAAGCTTTGGCGAAATGAAAGCTTACATTTTTGTACTCTTCACGGGAGTGAATAGTATTATAAGTTTTCATGAAGTTTGTAACACACCTCCCAAACAAACCGCCCTTTAAATTAATGTTCTTATTAGAAAAAGTTTTGTGTTTTTTAACATATCGAACTGAAATTTGGACAATATAGGTTTCTGATCTATATCTAAAAACCGTGTAAATTCCTGATCCTAGGGTTACTAGGAGGGGTACCTCCCATACAAACCGCCTTTTAAATTAATGTTCTTATTAGAAAAATTTTTGGTTTTTTCACGTATCGAACTGAAAATTAGACACTATAAGTTTCTGATCCATATTCATCAACCATGTAAATTTCATGATCCTAGGAGTGGTACCTCCCATACAAACCCAAATTAAATGGCAAACTTATAAATAATAAATGTACAATAAAATTGCCACTCAAACTGATGTGATGCTAAAAAAGGAAAGTGGATGCAACCCGGAGGAGCATGAAGAGTATTACATATTTGGCATAGCCAATTATAGCCTTCTTTCTTGTTAGTTTTTGTAACGTTTCGAACTGAAATTTGGACACTATAAGTTTCTGGTCCATATCCATCAACCATGTAAATTTCATGATCCTAGGGTTAGCAAGAGAGGTACTTCCCATACAAACCCCACTTAAATTAATATTCTTATTAGGCAAAGTGTTGTGGTTTTTGACTTATCAAACTGAAAATTTGGACAACATAAGTTTCTGATCCATATTCATCACCATGTAAATATCATGATCTTAGGGTTAACAAGAGGGGTACCTACCATACAAACCGAAATTAAATGACAAACTTATAAAGAATAAAAATGTAATAAAAGTGTTACTCAAACTGAGTTCTTTGTTGATAATCAAACTGTTACAGAGAGAATATAGTGATGCTAAGAAAGGAGGATTGGATGAAACCCGGAGGTAGAGTATTACATCTTTGGCATAGCCAATGATAGCCTTCTTTCTGGTTCTATTTTAAAATCCTAATTTCACAATAAATTTGGTTTTATTTTTAAAACACATATAGCTCAAGTTTTGTGTTATATGTTTCTTACAAAAGTTATTGAATTACGAATTATTAGAAAATATTAAAAAAAAAAAAACCATTTAATAGTTGTGAAACACGGACAGAGATTGAAAGGGTCATGGATTACTGAGATTGTGGCCATGTGATTGAACGTGTGTATTATATTTAAATATCATTTGGATATGAAGTAGATTCTTAAAGAATGGATATCTTGTTTTCGTACCAAGCGACTAAATATGATATCAAACCGGTATTTTAAGATGTTTTAAAGTAATCTAGATAAATTCTTCCATCGCAGACGAGATTTATTTCTAATACATTGTGCTCCAAAGCCGGCGGATTCAGCAATTTTTGGGGTGCACGTGGTGTAATCAAATCAATTACTAAAAAGTCTGGCGTTTTTTTAATAATTGTAAAGGAAACTTAACGGAGAATTCAGAAAAGACTGGGATGAACAAAATTCATTTCAAAATTGCTTACGGTACAGACAACATTGAAATGATTGTTAATGATAAAAATCCAGTGTTGAAATTGAAAATAACACTTAAAAGAATGCGACAAGTGCAGTATGTGCCATTCCACAATCTGACATCCAGAACTGCTTCAGGATGTGGTTCCAATACGAGTATCTCGTGCAGTCAAGTAAATCTATTACTCAAATATAACAATAGTTGACAGCAGAAAATTATTAATATAACTACATAAAAAAATAATGGAGAAATTTAATGTAACGGTCTTCGTTCCTTTAATAGAAATAAACGTTCTGTCTTATATTATTATTCAAAATTTTATGCGGGGTGCTTAATGATAGATATGTGTATTTAAACATATACTTTAAATAACCTGGTAAAGTTTTGCAATCATACTCACCTTTAGTTTAAATTAATTTTAATACTTTGTTATGATTGGATCTTTTTAAAAGTTTTTGAGGCTTAATACAACGATTAACGATTGTTGCGATATATTTAAATTAACTTTATACATTAATTTACTTGTACATACTGTTATTAGCTTAAATTTGGTTTTGCGACAACCTAACAAGAAAGTCACTCACTGAAAGCGGTTGCTTTACTAAAACATTTTATCCATTGCAATGCTGAAGTAGTCACTGGTTATGAACGAATGGAAAACACGAATGAGTTATAGTTAGTCTGTATATATGAACATATGTATATGTACATGTCTCTTTGAAATATCCACTAATTCATTGAATATCTAGCCCACCACCGGAATGAAGTGACACTGTTAGTTACTGGCGACAATAAAGCCAATATGCTAACATGTTATTGAGATTTAACAAAAATAAATCCATCTTATCATGCTACCTTTGTGCGTCCCATATTTCGGGTGGCTAACCTGTTTAAAAGTATTGTAGTAATTTGGTAGTTGTGCCAGAAAAAAGAAATAATTTACTCTTGCGATTTAAATAATAAAACTCAATTGCAATAAAATAAAAATTAATTTTAAATATTAATGCCGAAACATGCATTGTAATACTTAAGTGCGTGGCATAATATAAAAGAATATACATATGTACTTATACTCGTATTAATTGATTCCGAGTGCGGTGTTTTATAAGCATAAAAATATAAATAAAAAAAAAAAATAAAACAAAGTATATTGGCGCCACCTCTATTTCTTACACCATGGCTCAGAAGCAACAAGCTTCCAACGAGTTGTGCACTCGAAACGAAAGCTATACGATCGAACATGCACGAGCCATCATTGTATGTTCGCGATAGAAGTTTGATTTCAAACTTAGACGGAATAAAGAAGTTCGAGTCAGCTCTAGTTGAAGCAAGTAAAATGGAAGTATGTGCATGTAAATGCATGCAACTACTTATGTACGTACATATATTATATGTACTTGACGCTGGTATTTTCATAAAAACAACTGTACATACATATTTGTTTTATTAAAAACGAAAATATAATGAGAGGTACAGAATTAACAAGCTTATTTATTTTATTATTATTTAAATACATATTTGGTTAAAAAGGAACTAAAGTTTTAAACATTTCTTTTATTTATTCAAATAAAAATGACAAGGAATTATCTTTCGAATAAAGCGAAATACATGGCAATTAAGACCATTAATCAGTGTTTCATTTCAATTTAAAGTTCTCAACCTCTAAAAAAATCCACAAAGCATAAATGAAAAATTTTATAATTCATTATTAAAATAATTGCGAAAAAAAAACTATAGTCTCAAACATTTCTTTGCCTCAATTTAAATAATAAAACTAAATAAAAAATATAGACGTATCCATGTCAAAAAGAAAAAATGATAAATTTCATAAGTCATTATTAAAATTTTTGTAAAATTAGTTTAGGAACATTAAGTTAGTAAATGCTCCTGGCCCAAATCTATTGTGTTTCTCAGATATTATATTGGCAGCTGAAGAAAACGACCTCTCAGCTGCTGCACTGCTAGCTGGTATAGAATGAACTTGCATTGTTAATGCAAACAAATAGGGATATTTGTTTTTATTGTTCTTCCACCACTCCATTAGGTTGAAGTTTTCAGACATAACTACTTTTCTGTGCAATATCTTTCCAATTCGTCTTCAAGCTCTTCTATATTTTTTGACGCAGATTAATTGCATTATTTTTGAGAAAAAGAATACATCGCTTTTTTATAAGAAGGTGAGTGAAAATTACTTTGATCCGAGTTAATATCAAAAGTTAAATTCTGTGACAAAGTAGATAGAGGTACGATTGGTGATAACGAGTCATTTCCCGTAATTAATGCAGCACATGAATTATTTTGCATGCGACATACACAAAAATGTTTATCATTTAACTCATGTGCTTGCATTTTAATCCACCACCAGGATACAAAAAGAATGCAACTTTATGCCACAAATCTAAATTGGCGACCCATATTTCGTCAATGTATTTTAATACATTTTTCTTCAATTTTGCAATAGCAGAAAGGTCCTTAATTGTTAAAGTTGAAGGAAAAACATAGCACATCGATGGTGAATTATAAAGTTGCAATTTTTTATAAACTATTTCAAAATTCTCGCTCATATCTACCAGGGCTTTAACAATGATAATATTTATATCTAAAATGAGGAAGCTTTCTTCAAAACATTGTTAATTTCGCCCCAATTGTCAATTACGGACTTCAGCATTCTATAATTTGAGTTCCACCGTGTTGGAAATGGACTTTTCAATGAAGTACGAAGGAGATGCTGCAAATTTGCCTTTTTAAAATATTTTACCAATTTTTTGCACGACTCTAAAACATCGGCGAGCTTTGTGGTGTCATCAAACGATTTGTGCAATACATTGGAAAACAGGTGGGTACTACAGTTTACGCGTATATTCTGTTCCAAAGCCTTTACAATATTTTTCCCTCTGTCGGTAATGAACTTTATTTGATCCATATTTTCAATTCCAAAGTCACTAAATACACTTTTCAGCTTCTTCACAATATTCTCACTCGTAGACCTTTTGAAATCCATAGATTTCATTCCTAATATAATGTCGAAAAAGTTTAAATCCTTCTGATAGTGGAACGTCACGCCTAAAAAACTCCGTTTCACTTAGTTATCTGTCCACATGTCTATTGGTGCTGATGCTCCACCGCTGCTCAGAATATTACTTACTCGTATCTCGTCTTTAAGTCCTTGTTTTTTTTCATTTGCGCTCTTTTCCACATTCCGTGAAATTGTCGTTGGATCCGGCAGCAAATCTTCCACATCGAATTGTACACCATAAGTTTCCCGATCTTGACAAACAATTTGACCAGTTCTATGAAGCCAGAACCACGTACTGTAGAAAATGGCCTGCAGTCATTAATAATCCACGTGGTGCATATATCCGCAGCTTCTTTTTTGTCGACCAGTGACACAGATTTTAAAATTGTTTATTGCTTGTTGACTTTGCAGCAGCTATGCCTATTCAAATTTGAAGTTTTGAAGCTGTTGTATTTTAACACCGTAGTGCTAGTGCGACTCTATACAAATCCATCCACGATTGAATTGTCTTATTTTAAAATTTTGGCCAATACCTCCCACACAACACTACGCCCTTTGCGTTTATTTGATAGCGTGTAATTGCCATTTGCGATTTTTTCTGACAATCTTTGCACTTTCTTCCATTGTCTTGTATACAAATTAACTAGTAAATAGCAAAGACTGAGCCATGTACATGGGCTTACTACGAATTTACTAGCGGAATCTGGAATATAAGGGGATAAGTTTGGGGACAAAAGCGTAGAACACGTTGTGCTCCTCCGAACATTTATTTCAGACTAAATCAGATCAACTAATATTTCACCTGCTCAACCACGCCATCATAGACAATATTAACAGCGACTGTGGCGAGGTACCGATTATTGTCAAGCGCAACTGCAGTTACGCTTATCTTCAAACGCTACTGCAGTACCGCTACCCAGTGGATGTTAACTCTTCCCTACTTGAATCCAATCGTCCCGATTGGTTCGAATGCGATGCATAATGAGATGCGCACGGTGTTTTGACGTGGTTACGTCTATAATTTTGATACCACGGGGTAAACCTAAAAAATTGATGGTAGGAAAAATGGGTATACAGTTTGGTGTTGTAATTGCTAAACTATTGTCCACATACACCACTCGGTAGCTGAAGGATCAAAGAATTGGTTACGTTTAGTTAGGGCTGTGTAACATTGCGGCGGGCGGTGTGGGAAGCGTCGCACTTTTGGCTTTTTTTTGGCTGAGAAAATTCTCGTCCAATTTGTTGTATTTGCTTTTGTTGTTGTTTTGTGTGTATTTTTTTTTTGTTCTATGTGTATTTTTTTTTCCTATCGTTTTACGCACATTCTCTTTTGTTATTCCTGTTGCTTTATGTGTTTTCTTGTTGCCTTACTTTTTGTATATCATTATCATCATCATGATTGTTTGTTGATCATTATCATCATCATGTTTACAAAACTTAATCATTTCATTTTTACTTATTTATATTTGTTGTTTGAGAGTAAGAGTAGGTAATACACTTATAACTAAAGTGTGTAGTATTTGGTGCAACAACGTTCTCATTCTTCTAACCCTTATTTTTGGTTAATCTCGCTCAGCTCATTTCATTCACACAGAAGAAGAAATCGGAGACAGTATATTCCTGATCAGCTCGACAAGACGAGTTGATTTAGCCATATATCGCACTATGAATAGCTTCACTGATTGCAACAAAATTAACATTAACATTTTCGAGATGAATTTACAGATCAAAAACCCAAGGGTTGGTGGTGTCTGTCTTGTAAAACTAAAATTTAATGGTACCTTCAAATTCATGCTCGGGTGTATTTTTTTTTTTTTTTTTTTTGGATTCGCCATCTTCTAAAGATCCTAGTAGACCGACTTACTAGCATGTACGATTCATCGGACAAACAGTCTCATGTGGTGCCTACGTACTAAAACCACCCCCGGCCTACGCTGGCTCTTTTTTTCAACCCTGGCTGAACCACCAATAGAGGCATTACTTCGCCAGGGAAAGCTAGGTTAGACCACTATTCTGTTCAACTCATCATTTCTGCGGACCTGTTGCATTATAGCAACGATTATATTGCAAGCCTTGTTCCAGGAGTCTTCATCCTTTAACATAAAATTAATCATTACACCAAATGTGTAAGGTTCTCACCTACCTCTGACGTGATTAACTCTCTGAGATGCACAAATTGGGTACACTGCACAATTGGTACAATTGGCGAGCATTTTCCGGCTGGTTTGTGCAGTACAGGCAATGCGGGTCATCTGCATGTTTAAATCTGTACAGGTACTCCTGGAAACAGCCTAGTCCTGTGAAGAACAGCGTGAGGTGGTTTTTCATAGTTCCATGTTTTCGGGCCACCCAGACACTGATGTTGGGTATTAACTCGAACGCGCAACATAACCTTATCGAGTTAAGTTGATAAACGGAATCAGCTCATTTAATGTACGATTAATTTTAGGTTGCACAGGTGCAGCGTATCGGATAATCGATTTGCCGACTGCCGCAAGCAGCTCACGCACTGGTTGTCTGGGCCATCCAACATTCGGCATAAGCCTTGCTAGGGCTGCGTAGGTCTTCGACGCTTTCTCGCTTGAAAACTTGAAGTTGAGACGACTATCCAGTAGGACCCCTAAATACTTAATGAAAGGTGCGGACGTTATGTCTTGTGCCCCGACTCGAATGTTTAGGGTTTCAAGCTTCTTCTTGCTGCTGACTAGAACTAGCTCATTTTTGTGGTTCGATAACTCTAGACCAGTCTGCCAAAGCCAATTTTTAATGTTTACAACGGATGAGTTGCATTTCCCCTGGAGTTCCGGGAGCGTCTTTGCCACTGCAACTAGGGCAATGTTATCTGCTTCATCTGGTAGAGGTACGCTATACACTCCTTCGTACATTACATTCCATAAGATTGGGCCGAGCACAGATCCCTGCGGTACACCAGAAGTATGTTGTACATTTGTGGGCCTATTTCTGTGTCATATAGAAGCGATCGATTGCTCAGGTATGACATCACCATTATGAGAAGGTACTTTGGTACGCGGAGATTCTCCAAGGAGCGTACTATATTCCACCATCTTGTCGAGTTGAACGCATTTTTAATATCCAGGGTAACTACAGCGCAATACTGTTTTGTGCCCCAGAGCCATCGTTCACCAGCGATTGCATTCAGAGCGATATCACGGACTCTACTTATTGCATCGATGATACACCTGTCTTTCCTGAAACCATACTGGTTTTTGTGTAGTCCGTTCGGACCCTCTGTGACCAATTCGAGGCGCCGACATATGATACGCTCCAGTAACTTACCCATTGAATCCAGCATACACAGCGGCCTATGATGATGGCTGATCCAGGGGCTTGTTACCTTTCGGCATCAGCACCAATCTCTGCTTATGTCTTAGGAATCCCCAACATTCCATCCATGCAAGGGGTCTTCTTGCTGCCTGTTTTTTTTTGAGGCGTCCAGAAGCTCATCTGCCGTAATTGTGGGAATGGGTTCCAGGACAGCCTCCCTTGTCCAATGTGTGCGTTCATGTTGCGGGAAGAGGTTTCGCACAATGTCTAAAATAACCACTGCACCGATCGGCGCTGGGCCGGCGACTCCTCCCAGGCGTCTTTTGACCAGTTTGTAAGCTCCTCCCCAAGGTTTATTGTTGAGGTCTTCACATAGGTCCTGAAAGTGTATGCTTTTACTCATTTCGATGGATTTCCGCCACTCAGCACGTTTTACCGTGTATTCGGCCTGCCGACTAACAAAATTTTCTGATCCCCTTGCTCTTTGTGCTTGCCTTCTAGATCTGATGCACTCCCTTCTAAGCTGAGCTATCGCAGCATTCCACCAATAATTTGGTGTATGCCGTTTATCTCTTCCCTTCCTGGGCATTGAGGCATCGCATGCATCAGTAACAGCTTTCATTAGACCCTTAACTTGTTGCTATGCAGATCCCTGCAAGTTAACTCCTTCCAGCATGTAGTCTAGCATGGATATGTCTAGCATGCCTACTTTCCATCCGTTCTTTTAAGCTTTAGAGCTTGGTCTACAGCTACGGCGAGGACATGCATTCGTGGTGTGAGGACATCTAGTACTTCTCATTTTGAGAGGTGGGCAAGATATATACTGGCAAAACTAAGGTCAATGAATGACTCCCCGTATTGAGGAGAGTGACGTCTTATGCGCGGCCACATCCATCCGGGCACAGCGTTACCAGTAATTAAACCTTGTATGTAACGAGCTCTAATGAAATATTCTAAAAACATCGTTAAGACTATTCCTGAATACGAGTTAGATCTTACTACACCAATCATAATAGTCAGAGACTTTAGTCAAAGAGTATAAAACATATAGAGCAGACAACTCGCTCATTTTAAGTGGAGACTTTTTTGTAGCTTTTTTGTAGAGGAATCCAAGAAGAAAACAAGAGTAAATCCAACAACAATTGTGTGTAGTCTCGGGTAAATCTTAAATTGAGCGCTCTGTCCAGTCAATATATTTTAATAGTCTTTGCTTAAGTGTTAATGGCACACAAGATTGCTCATTGTCGAACTTCATGTTAAGTGAGTGCAATTTATCTCATATCGAAACTACATACTTCAATTACGTTAGGCAATAGCTGTTTTGATTTGACGTTTACAAGAAATCTCGATGAATCCTTTATGCCATTTGTATTTTTCTTATCACAGACCAATTATTAATAAAATTATAATACAGCAATTATTTGTTTACTTAATCCTGAGCCTAACGAAAAGAAATTTAGCCATCACAAATAAAACATGCGAATCCGAAGCACTTTTTAGTTAAAAAATGATTATAACTCACATTGACGTATCCACGCAAAACAGACGGCCGTGTCCACGACACAGCCACACCAACTTTTTAGGTTCGAACATTACTTGTATACACCTTGTTGGAAAAGGTTTACTTTATTTAGTCCAATCGCTTGATCGCGATTCTAAAATTTTTAAAAAATATAAAATGAGTACAATTTTTTCTCTTATCATCTTTAGACTTACTCTAGTTCCTTTTCGTGTTTCTTTTCTTACTGACTAACCTATTTAAGCACGTGTGATCACGTGTTGCCTTGTTGCATTTTTTGGTGCGCAACAGCAACCCACGCACACAGTGGTGCTTTTTGTGCACTGACAGCTGCTACGCTCAACGTTAGATGGCGCTAAGCTGAGCTTGGTCATGTTGCCACTGAAGTATTCTTAACACTCCCCCCCGGTATGGCGGTCCAGAGGTTCGCATACCAAGTCCAAAACAGCTATCTTTGTCGCCGGCCTTTCATATGTACCGCTCATCGTTTTGACTGTAGCACTTCGCACTTGTCCATCATTAGATTTCCTGACTGCTATTACACGACCACGTGGCCAGCAGTTTCTTGGAACTTCGGCATCAGCTATGTACACTTGATCGTCCACTTCTATTGGTTTTACCTTTTCAAACCATTTACAGCGGCGTGTTATTACTGGCAAATATTCAGCCATCCAACGTTTCCAGAAATTATTGGCTATTTGTTGGGCTGCTTTCCAGTGTCGTTTTAGCACGACACCGTCACTTGCCGCTTCTACCAGAGGTTTGGTCCCAGATGAGCTGCCTAACAAAAAATGGTTTGGTGTTAGTGCTTCGTCTGTTGAATGCTCAATCGGAATGTATGTTAGTGGTCGAGAATTGATGCACATCTCTACTTCTAGCAATGCAGCACGTAGTAGTTCTTCAGATGGAGTCCACGCTGGTAGTATGCGGGAAAGAACATGTTTCACAGAACGAACCAAACGCTCCCATGCGCCTCCCATGTGTGGCGAAGATGGCGGAATGAATCTCCATTGTGTTGTGCCTGTGGTGAAGGCGCGTGTTATTTCGTCTTTGTCTATTGCCTTGACTGCTTCAATTAGTTCCTTTTGAGCACCTTTGAAGTTAGTGCCATTGTCGCTCCATAGCTCAATTGGTACTCCACGGCGAGCAATGAAGTTCCTGATGGCTATGATGCACGAGTCGGTTGATAAAGTATTAGCAATCTCCAGGTGTACCGCACGCGTAGTCAGGCAAGTAAATAAAACCCCATAGCGTTTTTCACGGCTTCGTCGAACTGCCACGAACATTGGTCCAAAATAGTCGACACCGGTATATGAGAACGGGCGACTGAATGAATATAAACGAGCATGGGGTAGGTTGGCCATTTTAGGTGGCCTGGCGCAGGCTGTTCGGTTCCGACATAGTTGACATAAACTCTTCGCTTTATTCGCTAAAACGCGTAGTCCAAGTACCCAGTATTTTTGTCGTATCTCATTAACCACAGTTTCAGAATTGCCGTGGTGATACTTTATATGGTACTCCCGCACTATTAACTGAGTCACATAGTGGTCCTTGGGCAGAATGATTGGGTCGTTATAGAGATTGGCTGTTATTCTGCTTCCCAAGCGTAGTAGCCCATCTTCTGCAAGGTATGGTGAAAGTTTATAAATGGAGCTTGATTTGTTGATACGTTTATTGTGAGTTAGGGTTGAGATTTCGTCAGGGAACCGGTTGTATTGAACTGTACGAATCAGGATCAGTTCAGCTAGCTGGAAATCATTGCTGGTTATTGCATGTCGTGAAGTTTGCTTTCCTTTCGTGGTAGCCAACCAGAACTGAGCGCTATTTACGACGGTGGCAACTACACGTGTCAAAGTCCGAAATCGCGAAAAGCGTTCGAATTGGATAGGTAAATTGACATATGGTACACTCACGACAGGTGAATGCACCGCGACGTACTTTGGCCTTAGTTCTTCCTGAGTTTTTTCCACTTTACTGGTGGGTAGTGGCCAGTCAGATTTCTTTCGCCTTAAGAATGCTGGTCCGTTTAGCCATCTGCTGTGGTTTGACAGGTCGGGGTTTTTGTTCCACTTTGTGGCATCATCAGCAACATTTTCAGCGGAAGGAACCCATCGCCAGTTAGCAACGTTAGTTATCTCCGAAATCTCACTCACACGGAACGCCACGAACTGTTGGTATCTGCGGTGATCAGATCGTAGCCAGGACAAGACAGTGTTGGAGTCTGTCCAAAATGTTGTCGCAGCCAAATCGAATGTATGCGATTTTTGAATGCTTGTGGCTAGTCGCGCGCCTAGGACCGCGGCCTGAAGTTCTAGCCGAGGTATGGACATCAATTTTAGTGGAGAAACTCTTGTTTTGCTGCCAATTAAAGAACATTCGATTTTAGTATTGCTTGTATACACAAAGTAGCTTACCGCAGCGTAACCTTCCTCACTAGCATCAACGAATGTGTGGAGCTCAATGTTACAAGCATCCGGCAAACCAGTACGAAAATAGCATCTGGAAATGCGCGTGTGTTCAACTTCAGGTAGCAGCCGGAGCCATCGTAGCCACCTCTGATGATGATCGTCCGGTATGAGCTCGTCCCAGGAGCAGCCGGAGCGCCAAATTTCTTGTAATATCATCTTAGCGTACATCACATAGTGACCGATAAGGCCTAGAGGATCATAGATGGACATTACAACACTAAGCATTTCGCGCTTTGTAGGCTTTCGTATTCCCTGCATAATGTCATGCCGTTTTTTATGTGGCGATACGACGAATGTTAGACAGTCTTCATTAGTGAGCCACCACATGCCCAAGATTTTCTCCATTGTGAGGTAATCTTCGTCTGCAAGCCGTACTGCTGAAGTTTGATTGGTTCCCAGGGCATTTAACACGTTAGGTGAGTTGGACACCCAGTTGCGTATTTCGAATCCGGCTTTTGAATGGATGTACTTTACGTCATTGGCAAGCTGTATAGCTTCGGTGACGCTGTCTACGCTGTCCAACATATCATCTACATAATGATTCTCTATTATGCTGTCCACCGCTCGAGGTAATTGTTGTTTAAACTGCGCAGCGTTTTTGTTTTTAACAAACTGAGCGCAACTTGGTGAACATGTAGCCCCGAACGTCATGACCTGAAGAACATATGTAGTGGGTTCCATCGCACCCAATTCATACCATAGAAAGCGCTGGCAATGTTGATCAGGCTCGCGGACTCGCACCTGGTGAAACATCTCTGCTATATCGCCCCCAATGGCGATTCGGTGCTGTCGATATCTTCTCAGTATAGATATTAAGGATGAAAGTTGATCGGGTCCTTTAAGTAGTTGTGAGTTCAGCGAAACGCCTTGTACTTGAGCTGCCGCGTCCCATACCAATCGTAATTTGCCTGGTTTATTTGGATTGGTGACTGGAAACACTGGTAGATACCAGCAGCGATCCTGCTGGAGTTCGGACGTTTGTAGTCGGCGCGCATAACCTTTAGTAACGTAGTGGTTAATTTTTTCTTGCAATTTATAGGCAAGCTCTGGGTCACTTTTAAGGCGATGTTGTAGACAGTTGGCTCGTCGTAGTGCCATGTTGTAGCTATCTGGCAAGCGAGCATCTTCAGATCGCCATAATAGGCTGGTTTCATAGCGATCCCCTTGGCGCACAGTGAACCGTTCTAATTGGTTTAGTGCACGTTTGTCGTCTTCGCTGACCAACTTAGGTCCGGAGGCTATGTCCACGGTGTCGAGACATATGTAGTCTCGAACTAATTTCGACAGTTCGTCATCAAGTAGATTGCCTTCACACATTTGAAATATATAATGAGCTGATTCATCATTGTTGTCATCTTGGTCTGTCAAATTGCCTTTAAGCGTCCAACCTAGGCGCGTCTTCTCGGCAATGGGTTCAAAATAGGAGCCCTCCTTTGACTTTAAACTGGTCCCAAGTTTGCTGTTATCGACACCAATCAAAATTCTAGACACTGCATTGTTGTATGACGGCAATGGTAGCCGTCTTAGATGCTTGTATTGTGCTTTCAATTGTACGGCATCTAGCGATTGTGGGGGTAGTAGCAATTGTTTAACTGTGTGAACATTTCTTACGGTGAATTTTTTGCCTACACCTGGCGCCGAAATTTTAAGGTCCAACCTCATTGAGTCATCCTCATAGCGATGCGTCTCTCCAGTCCATTTTAGGCAGAGAGGCTGCGGTTGGCCAATAAGGTTAAGTTCGCGTCTTAGGTCTTCGTCCATTAGGGTTAGCGATGAACCATCGTCGAAGAATGCGAAAGTTGAAACGCTCTTACCGTTTCCATATAGGACAATAGGTAGCACTTTAAAAATAGTAGAGCTTCCGTCCTGGCTGTGTGCGTTGCAGATAGCACCACTCGATGTAGGTGCCACAGGTGATGCAGAATTGTTGAATGTTGACTGATTGGGGTGCAGCAACGAGTGATGTGGATATTGGCACCCGTTGACGCCGCAGCGTGTAGTTGCTTTGCATGAAAAATAGTCATGAGGTTTTACACATCTTTTGCAGAGGTTATGTTTCCGAATTAAATCCCATTTGGCGGAACGGCTTAACTGTCTGAATACGTTGCAGAGGCTGACGTTAGTGCACGTACCTTGACATGAAGTGCACTGTGCATGTGGTTCGTTTTTGTTAAATTGAGATTCATCTAAATGTGTGTTTAGAGCGCCACGTTTATGCATTCTGCCTGCCGTGCTTGGTATTATAACAGCATTTGCTCCCTCGGCCAATTGTAAAAGCCAGTCGCTGAAGTCTTCTAGGTTTGTATTTCCCTTTTCTATTTTTTGCATACCCCAGAAGGCTGGCAGTAAACCAGGAAGCTTGCAAACAAGCTCCTGTTCTAACTCGGGATTGTTTAAATGATTTGTTAGCGATGCTGCTTTCATGGTGGCACATACATTTTGTACTTCGATAGCAAAATCCACTATTGTTTCTAACCGCGACTCCTTCGGTGGCGGTAAATCTCGTACTTGTGTAAGCAAAACGTCGATGATCAGCTCAGGTCGACCAAATTTCATCGCCAATGTCGACATAATGCGAGCTACGCACGACGAGTGAAGCAAAAGGTTCCTTACTGCATTACGTGCTGGTCCTTCAAGTGCATTGCGTAGTCGATGTAAATTCTCAGCGTCAGAGAATCCACACAGCTCAGTCGATTGATCATACGTCGCTTTAAACAGGGGCCACTCTTCCGGTTTGCCACTAAACTGAGGAAGTTCTTTACTCAGCCCTTTTCGAGCTGCTATATGAGCGTTGGTAAGAGGCTGAGTTGAATTAAGTGTTGCAGGTGATGCAGGCAAACTGTTTGCTCGAATTGGGCCTGGGTGTCGGGCATGCGAGCATCGATTTGGCTGAATAATATTTTCTATAGGAGCCACGAAGTGTTGATTATACGCGCTTGCTTGCCTGGTTACACCTTCCCCCTCTTCCAGCTGTGCCAAGAGCTCTCGTTCTTCCGCTAAGATTCGCCGTTCCTCTCGTAGTAGTAGTATTTGTTTATGCAGTGTATGGTTGCGCGATTGTAGCGCACTTGGTGAGTTAGGGTGAATTCTTTTGGTCGAAGTTGCTCCCACAGCGTCGATACGTTGACTTGAAAACGCAGTTTGTTGTAATTGTGGTTCAGATGTTGCAGTTGCAAACGGACAATGAGGCTTTTCTAAATTGACGTCGCAGCGATCTATTGTGTTTCTGGACGACCGGGTATGTGCTGCATTAATTCCGATAGTGCCTGTGTCGCCTTTAGAAAGTGTCAAATAGTCTTGCGGCGTCGTGTGGCTAGGAGTTGATGCAGCAGCGTGAATGGTCGTATCGTTGAAATCGTAGCAATCACTGCACAGCCAAGAACCTGTGTTTGTCGATAGTCTGGAATCAACACATGTTGCATTTGCATCCGTCACACGTCACCATCAACTCATTGTCGGCTTCATCACATAATAAGCAATTACATGCCGATATTTCGTTGCGGTTAGATTGTGGTTGGTCCGCCATGTCATTAATAACACTGTGTCACAGCGAAAAAAAACTTCTTATCAGACCTAGTGGAGGTTATAGGTCATAAAAAACTAAAAAGAATGGCATATAAAAAATTTTTGATACACCCTCAAAATCTTGACTTAAAGCTCAAAAACCGTTTTTAAGAGGTTCCTGTACATATTACCTTATAACTTGGCCATTTTATATTGGATTTCAAATTTTTCCTTAATTGTTGCAGATAGAGGGAGATAGCTAGAGGGAGATAGCTAGAATAAGAATAAAAAAGGAAAAAAAACTGTCATATGCAATTACAAAAAGTACAATAAATCAAGTAATTTTTAACCGATTTTTTTCAAACAGGGTTCATTTAAAGCTAAAATCACTAAACTTTCGATGAACGTTGAGAAAAAATATAATTTAGATAAGATAAGGGGCACAAATTAGACTTAAAGTTGCAAAATCGATGGAAAAATCAAAATTTTGCAAAGTTTTTGGTCTGTATCTTCATGAATTTAAATAACAAAATACATGATACATGGTTGTAAAGGGCTACATTTCAGCTTCTAAATACAAAATAAAAATTTGAAATCCAATATAAAATGGCCAAGTTATAAGGTAATATGTACAGGAACCTCTTAAAAACGGTTTTTGAGCTTTAAGTCAAGATTTTGAGGGTGTATCAAAATTTTTTTATGTGCCATTCTTTTTAGTTTTTTATGACCTATAACCTCCACTAGGTCTGATAAGAAGTTTTTTCAATTTTTTTTTTTTGTAACACAGTGTAATTTGTGGTTAAATAAAGAACACAAGTTTTTGTTGTTGAGTAGAAAATTTTAGAAGATGTTGGAAAAGGTTTACTTTATTTAGTCCAATCGCTTGATCGCGATTCTAAAATTTTTAAAAAATATAAAATGAGTACAATTTTTTCTCTTATCATCTTTAGACTTACTCTAGTTCCTTTTCGTGTTTCTTTTCTTACTGACTAACCTATTTAAGCACGTGTGATCACGTGTTGCCTTGTTGCATTTTTTGGTGCGCAGCAGCAACCCACGCACACAGTGTTGCTTTTTGTGCACTGACAGCTGCTACGCTCAACGTTAGATGGCGCTAAGCTGAGCTTGGTCATGTTGCCACTGAAGTATTCTTAACACACCTGTCTTCCTGATTTCGTTATAACTACCGTATTCTTGTTTTTCTTAACTATTTCTCTTTTGTACCTTTTTGACATTTTTGTACCCTACCTTTTGATTTGTCTTACATAAATTATATCACCTGTTTTATACTGTTTTATCGGCTGTTTTTTCTGATTATGATAATTTAAGACCCTTCCCTGTTTTCATACCAAACTTTCATAATTTTTCAATCTGTAATGGTTGAATGAATTTCAGATTCATCTTGAAGCATAGATTTTATAGCTTTCGAATTGAAGGATTTCTCATTGTCGAAAATTATCAATTTAGGAACACCAAATAGAACAATATTTCCCGAAGTGGCTTATGTATATTTTCAATCGACTTTCCCTTTAATTGTTTAACTATTGCATGTTTTGTAAACTTTCCAATAGAAGTCAACACCTTAAATTTTGTGTTGTGTGTCTTGGGTACGGTGGTATTGGGTTATTACCTAACTGTGGGATATTGGGGTGTCTATCATACTTGTTTTCTGTACCTGTTTTACAAGTGTTAACTATTTTGTTTATTTTTTTTTTGTCATTTGTGGGAAATAGTTTTATGTACTTTATTTTCCTTTGTTTTTCTATGTGCTCGGCAGTGCGTATTAATTATAATACTACTTTCTTCTTCTTGATCGGTTATATCCTCCAGATCTAAGTGCGTGAAACGAGTTTTAAAATTTCCAAAATGTGCGGGATAAATTTGCTGTATTTGTAACAGGCCATTTTTGGAAGTTTTAATACAGTTCATAACCGAAGGATAACGGCCCAACAAGTCAATTAACTTCACATAACTATATCTTGTTACATTCATAATATGGCGGTTAAATGTGGAAAATACAGTTTTGTGCTCGTATGAAGGAGTACTATCAGAAATGTAAGAATAACTGATTTCTGAGTTCATTAATGGGAGTTTCAATCAACGGAATAAGGCTTTTGGATAGACTGTCACCAGAATGGAAGATAGTAGTTAAAGAATTGACACTAGAGTGTGGTGGCTTTGATTTAACAATAGCCTCACTTTTTTGGATTCATTATTAATCCTTCTCCAGTAATTATAAATTATAGTATAAAAACTCTAATTTTTCTTTAATGAATACGCAAAATGAACAGCATGTTCGATCTTTGCTTGCTTCTAAGCACACACACAAACGAGCTTGTATGATTTCCTACAATGTGATTCGAAACGTATGTTCACTTTGAGCTCATCTTAAATCGATCACTTCTTTGCATTCAGCTAAAATAGGAGGAGTACCTTAATGAGTATGAGTCAATATTCGAGTGTGATCGAAAATTTAATATTCGTTGCAGATCTCTGGAACCTTACTGTTTTAATACAGTTGTCGGGGTAACGACATATCTCCGCCGCCTTAGAAACGGCATATCTCCAATCAGCTGAATCAATTTTAAATATATTGAATCATCGATATTAACATCAGGGTGGATGTTTGACATCGGCAACACGATCTTATTTTATGTGGTGTGCGATGTCTCCTGCTGTGTGTTCAAAACTTCATGACAAACTTATAAAATATTATTCACACCCGTGAAGAGTGTTAAAACGAGCGCAATTTACTTACAAGGGAGCGTAAAGAATATCGCCTACCCAGCTACTCCTGGAACCTAAACAACGAATAAATCCCATGGGTAAATGATATAAGATATCTGGTTGGTCTCTAATATGTTCATACTCTACGCGGAATTGTCTCGTTGAAAAAGCAGTTATGGAATTTGTCAGTTGACGCTTTTGCCTTGTGCACACGTTTATATAACAACCAAGCATTGCTCACTGCTACGTCAAGAAGGTGGTAAAATACTCTCACCTGCCTTCTTTTGCTTCTCAATAAAATCTTGTATCGTCCTATAATACTATCGATCAGATGAACACCTTCCATATAACTGTTGTATTCTCAAATCGATGGACAGTGTCCTTAGGGGAAACCCCGGCATAATTTGATGCCAATGATACCACTTCATTGTCAACCAATGAAGTAACCGATATATCAGCACCATCATAATCAGTGACATATTCGATGCTACTCTTCTTGAAGTTTGTATCATCTGGCAGTTTACAGTTTGGAATCCTGATCTTTCTTATTGTGCCCAATGCCAAAATTCCACCATCTGCTAAATACTTTAAAAGTAGTATCAAAGTGAAGTAATTGTCAAAAATTATGCGGTAATTTAGATGCTTTGGCACTGTTCTGGTTAATCTCACAACACAGTTTGATGCCGCACCAAGATCAGGCTAATGTAGCGAACCTTCGTCACCCGTATCACTAACATATTCTTCGCTTGGATGGTATTCGCTTTCGTCATCTCCTGAAAAGTCAAAATCGTCGTCACTTTCTAGACTGTTGATTATTCCAGCAATTTGCGAAGAGGATAACCGTTTTGATGATATTGTGGCTGCATACAATTGAAAGTGAACCAACAACATATTTTAACTTAAGAAGATAGGAATATAATGTAAACCACATATAACAAACATATATTTATGGGATCGACCATGTGGACAATAACAAGGAGGGAATATAAAACATCATACACATTTGTATTATTTCAATGAATAAAACACTGAAAACAACACACAATATTGCACTATTTTCAACTCGCAGAAGTATTTTGATGCATATCTGCAACAAACCAAAATTATCAATTTATGTTTACTGAACGACAATAATCAAAAACACTCGATTACACATACAAAAATAATATATTTACCTGAATGATCCTATTGTAATTAAATATTTGTTTTTTTTTTTTTGGGAAAAATACTCACGAAATAAGTTTGCCAATTTAATCAAAATACACGAATCATGAAATTGGCGGAAAAAATAATCATATGTTTAATAGGAAAGAGCTTTAAGTGTTATCAGCACAAAAAATGCAGAACTGCATCAAAGAAATAACTGACTCTTTTTGAAAATACATTGCAAAATAATTGAGTTTAATCGGTATGTTGCAGATCTGTATCATGGCCATATAAAGGGTTGAGACCTTTAGTCATAACTAGATTTAATTCACTGTTAATAATATCTGTACAATTATCAATTACAAAGGCCAGTGTAGCCAGTGCTATTTTCTTCAAGCTAGGTTTTAGTTTAAACTATCTTCTAGCTGTATATAATAAAAATAATAACATTTTGCGTTTGCGTGAACACCCACAATATAAATTTATATGACGTTTAAAAAGGACATAATTCCGCGCGGAGATATGTCGTTTCTAAAGCGGCAGAAGTATGTCGTTTTACAACGACCAGTGATGCCATCTACCTATTACGAAAACAGGACAGATTATTTTGTAATTTTTATCTTATAAATTTATTTTTATAAATTACATGAGTTTTATTGCTTAATCTATCAGGTCATAATCCTCTTCATCTGCGGTACTTACAAAATTTGCAGTAGCAAGACATAATTCCGCCAGAAAAAAAGCGACATAACTCCGCCGGTAAAATGTACTGGGCGGAGATATGTCGTCGGAGATATGTCGCTATGCCCAGTTGACCTACTGACCTACAAACGTAAGCATAAAGCGCACAGCAAAATGAATAAAGTCTAATTCCAAACACAAATCAAATTGTTCTGATTGTGCGAGTTCTGGTTACCCGTTTTCTGTCACCGAGTTCTGGTTATCCGTTTTTTGTCACCGAGTTCTGAGGTGCGAGTTCTGAGCAGCTGTTTTTTGTTTTTTTTTTTTGTTTACATTACATACCCAAATGCACAAATGGAACGTTGTGGCAATTGTGAGAAATAAAAATTTAAATTTTGTGAAAAATACATGATTTAGAACAGTGTATGCAGTGTATGCACATAGTTCTGGCATTTCCCTTTTTCATTCCTGCTAGGTATTTTATTAATAGATTACAAAAAAAAAATTACAGTTAAAATTTTCCTTAAATATATTGTCTGCCATCATCAACTCTTTATTGCCGCGCAATAAAAAGAAAGAAAAAGACTATCGACAATCACCGAAAAGAGGGTGTGCCTATTAAAAGTGAATTTAAAGAAGTGATTTCATCTGTTTATGCGTGCGATTATAATCGTAGGAGGGCGATTCTGTTCTGAATAAAGCAAGTGATTTCCAAGTTAATACAAGTTTATTTCCAAGATGGCACCGAAGCGTTCAACCAATGAAAATGACATGCACATTGTGAGGGAAGACCTTTTGAATTCTTTAAAGAGAAGTTGGAATTTATGTATTAGAGAATTCTGAGGTGATAACATTGGCAGAATTAGTGTCGAGGTTAAGCCTAGTGTTTACGAAATTAATTAAATCAAACGACCAAAAACACCAAACACAGTTTCAGTGGACTGTATATCTTTATTTTCTTTCACCAAAAAAGACACATGTCTTCCTAACCAAGAAGTCGCAATCAGATTAATTCACAATAGTAATAAAAAATAACATAGCAATAAGAAGAAGATCAAACATAGTAATCAAAACATAGCATAATAGTGTGGATAAAGTAATGTAAAATAGAAAAAGTTAAGTGTTAGCTAATCTCACCAATGATGTTTGAGCGAAACCAATATACAAATTAGACTTAAGAATTTAAGGAACAAAAAGAAACTAAAATGTAAACAAAACACGCATTCATAAACACCTAGTGAAATCGATTTTCTCACAATTAAACAGCGTTCAATCAGAAGTAGGAAGACAGGGATCAAGTGAATTAAGCGATATTTTCAGACAGACGTTCAAAGAAATGTTTTGTGGGCATCGCGAAACAAAAACAACGCTCAGAATTACCAGGCCCATCACTTCATAGTACTGCGATTAACCAGGCCTCATTGAGTGGATCCAATGTTTCGAGGAATGTAAGATTCCCCACTATGTCTATTCTTACCTTTTCAGGGAAATTTACCGAGTGGTACAGTTGGTATAATACATTTGTTATGCTTAATGATTCTAGTTGCGAACTTGATACTTTATCGAGGTTTTTACACTTGCGACCGTCTTTAGGACCCATACCATTGCATGCAATAGAATCTTTAGATCTTACGTCTTCAAATTATGATAAGGCGTTGCAGATCTTAAAGAATCGCTTTGAGAATAAAGCAATTACAATTCAAGCTCATGTCAGGGAGCTATTTAACTGAAAGAAAGTCGCTAAGGCGGATGCATCAGGCGCATTGTAGACGCAGTAACGTCTCAGTTAGCTGCATTACATTCATTGGATTTGACTGGAGATATTTTAAGAGCAATCGTGGTGCATCTAGTTAGCAGCAAGCTAGATGAAGAAACATTACAGCGTTGGGAACTTGATTATAGCCGTGAAGAGTTGCCTAGTTGGGAACTATTCTCACAATTAATAATTCGTCGGTATACTAATATGATAGGTCGCCTGAATCAGGAACGGTCATCGAATCAATCGAAGTTTAGTGGAAAGGTTTCACAAAACCGAACCACGTTGAACTCAGTAATTAAGGAAGGAAAAGTAATCTGCTTTAAATGTACTGGTGCTCATAGGTTGTCGGATTGCCCCAATTCCTAGGACTGAATGTGATGCAAAGGTATCAGGAAGCAAAGAGATTGGCGTTGTGCATTAATTGTTTTAGCAAACGCCATAGCATGAATGCTTGCCACAATACACGTTACAAAATATGTAAAGGTCTTCATCATGCACTTTTACCTAGAGGATCTTCTTCCAATAGTACTTGTAATGAGGTTCAATTAGCATTGCAACCGGAAACGTGTTCACTGAATAGTTCGCTCATATCAATTGTAGTGCTTGTTATTTGGCAACAGCATTGATTCTAGTGAAGGGTACAGCTGATCAGCAAAATCCAGTGCATCCAGCGAGTGAGGTCATGAATCCCGTAGGCAACGAAGAATGATTGCATTAATTGATTCCGGAGATAATTCAGGAGAGAGAACATGATATAACTTATTATAATATGAGCATAAAACTCTGAAAGGATCATGAAGGGCAAAGTTAGTAGTGCATCTATTTAACACTAAAGGGACAAAATTTCTCGTAGGACGACTAGTGATAGAAAAGTTCAAAAGATTTAAAAGCTCTAGAAAGTCAATGTTTCCGATTAAGAGCTTATGAAAAAAGGAAATCCCTAGAGCAATTCTATGATGCACCAAAGACGGAAGACTGATAAATAGGAATCTATCTATCAGGGTAAGATGGCAACCGGGAATTAGAATTCCAGTTGAGGCCACGAAGAGCAAACAGAAGGAATTGTTTCTGAACAGACTCGATTCGATCTTGATTCTTTGAATATTGCGGTGACCAACTGCAAGAGCAATACTCGAGAATTGGATGCACAAGAGACTCAAAAAGAATCTTAGTGGTATAAGGGTCATTAAATTTAATAGACCAGCGTTTGATGAAAACAAAAACAACCTTCGCTTTGTTTACAACAGAAGAGACGTGCTGGTTAAAACACAGCTTAGGATCAAACAGGACACCGATGTCATTAAAAGTAGAGACTCGCTCAAGTAGGACATTGTCAATCTTGTAAGTAAACAAATGAGGCTTACACCGATGATATGTCATGAGCTTACATTTAGAAATATTTAGATCTAAATAATTTTTCAAGCACCAAATATGTAAGGAATCAATATCCTCTTGAAGTTTAAGATGAGAGGCGCCATCATTAACTGAAAGGCACAATTTTACATCATCAGCGTACATGAGTACACGAGAGTGTGAGATGGAGAGAGGCAGATCATTAATAGATAAATTGAAAAGATGAGAGGCGCCATCATTAACTGAAAGGCACAATTTTACATCATCAGCGTACATGAGCACACGAGAGTGTGAGATGGAGAGAGGCAGATCATTAATAGATAAATTGAAAAAAAGAGGTCCTAGATGACTACCTTGAGGAACCCCAGAAGTTACGTGGACAATATCTGAAAGAGAAAACCTAAACAACACTCTTTGAGAACGATTTTTTAAGTAGGATGTAATCCAACTTAGAAGATTATTCGGAAAGCCCATAATATTTAGTTTAAACAAAAGAAGATCATGATTAACTGAGTCAAAGGCTTTAGTAAAGTCTGTGTAAATAACATCAGTTTGTGACATATTGACGAAACCTTGAATAACAAATGAAGTAAACTGAAGGAGGTTAGTTGTTGCGGACCTGCATTTTACAAATCCATGCTGTGATGGAAAAATAACTGCTTTACAGAAATGTTACAAATTCGTTATGAGGACCTTTTCAAACAATTTTGGCATAGCGGACAGTTTAGATATGCCCCTATAATTTGAGATATCAGATTTATTTCCTTTTTTATGGAGGGGAATAATGAAAGATTCCTTCCAAATAGGCTTAAATAACGATCTATACAGGGAGTTTCTGTAATTGTTAATTGTGTTAACATGATAAGGGTAGGAAGTACCAGAAAATGTTGCTGAAGAAAAGGTCGTTTGGAAAAACTTTCCGAATAAGTCAGATATCTCAGGATCAATTGATGCATGCAAATTATCTAAGAAAAAAGAAGAAGGAAATATTGCTGATTTGCGCTAAGCATTAACAAAATTATAAAACTGTTTGGGATTACTTGAAAATTGCAACCTACAACGGGTAAGATAAGTATTGTAGCAACGGGAATTAAGGGTGAGAAACTTATAACGTGCCACACAAAATCTATCAAAATCACAGGAAGACCCAGAGGTTTTAAAATTTTTTTAGAGTCTAGACTTTAAATTTTTTAAAGTGGAGAGCTCACGACGTAAACCAAGGTGGTTTGTATGATACTTTTGGTGCATTCATTAGAGGAATACATTTGACAAAGGCAGAGTACAATGTGTCATAAAAGAATTTAGTGGCCACAGACATATCGGTACAACTGTAAAGAAAGGACCAGTCAATCTGTGCAAGCAGAAAATTAAGTGACTCAAAATTCGCTTTGCGGAAACAAAGACGCCGGTGAGGAAGAGGTGTAGTCTGTACAGTAGAATGGTGTGTAAGACAGAGTGAAATTTCTAAGGAGGGATGATAATGGTCTTCGGGAAGAGACAAGGGACACAACAGTGACAGTACTATCATTACACCATACTAAATCGAATGACCTATGAAGATGATTTACAACAAAATTCATTTGGAAGAGAGAAAGTTCGATCAAGCTATCAATGAAAAATGGTTTCCAGAGGGAACAAGGTAACTTGAATGTCCGAAAAAGGACCAAGAAATGGTAGGTAAATTAAAATCACCCAGCACGACCTGGATATTACGATCACGAATAAGTTTGGAAACGGACATAATAGTTTCATAGTGATGCGTATAAGTTTCTAAACTCAAATGTGGAAGAATATAAGAGCACGTAACAAAAATAAATTCAATATCAGCAGGCAGAATAACTTGAATAACTTCGGAACGAAAACTTGACTTAACTGAAACAAAAACACCACCACCACGACGAAACTGGCGATCCTGTTTATAAATTACAAAATGATTACCAAGGACTTCATTATTAAGAACATTAGATGTAAGCCATGTCTCAGAAAAAACAATGATATCAGCAACAAAAGAAAAACTATCCCGATACAAATTATTAAGCTTGGACTGTAAGCCTCATATATTTTGATATGTTATGGTGATATATTGAAGGCAGGAAACTAGTTTTTTGGAGCCGAACTTGGAGCAGAAGAAGAACTAGTATGTGACGGCTGCCTTATAGAACTAGACCTATTCCTTTTCTTCTGTTTAAATTCATGAACTACCATATTTGGAGGCCAGAATTAAGGATTACACACTTCATTGAACAAATCGGAAGGTACGCTAATTTTAAACGACGAGATTTCCCTGGGTTGTGAAAAATTGAATTTCTTCACACTAACCGTCATATTAGACTTAGACGCAATATACCTGTTAATATCATCACAGGGAAAGTCTACAAAGGAAAATTGTTTTCCGAGGGACTACTCGACAAGATAGGTGATGAATTTCGTAACAAGCAGTCTTACAGCAAGGCTAGGGTTAGGGTAGAGATTGTAGGATTAACAGTTTATACCACAGCTGGTGTCCAAGGCTGCGTGGACATTCTTTTGAAATCGCTACTTTCATCATTCTCTACCACATCTCAATTTTTAGTGTTTAATCACATTACGAGATATGCGCCTAATACATCGAAGCTAGAAGGGCAATGGAACGTACCCAAGGGGGTGAAGCTAGCATATCCTTTATTTAATTCTAGCCAAAAAAAAAATGATATGGCACCACATGCCGCATTGCTACAGAAATCTCTTCTGGGATGGTTGGAAGTCGGTGAAGCATTTTAGCAAATGTGAAGCAAACTTTGTCGGGGCATTTCATAGTTCGCTTGCCATTTATGGCAGACAAGTCCAGTTTAGGGGACTCGTATGATATTGCATTGAATCGATTTATGAAGTTAGAAAATAGAGATGGGCTTCTCAAGGAAGCATATACGAAGTTTATTGATGAATATAAGGAATTGGATCATTTAGAAATTGTTAATTCCAAGGATGTTTCTCAGATTCGTTACTTCATACCACATCATCCAGTTCTACGACCTGACGCCGTCATCACCAAGTTGCGTATGGTATTTGATGCGTCCTGCAAGTCTAGTAATGGACGATCATTAAATGATTTGCTAGTGGTAGGTCCTTAGCTTCAGGATGATTTGTTTGAGATCTTATTACGTTTCCATTGCCATCGATATGCTCTATGATATAAGATATATAGGCAGGTGTTGGTGCACGATCAGGATTGCAACTACCAAGGAATACTGTGTAAAATAATCCAACTGAGGCCATGCAAGTGTTACGCCTTAAAACGGTAACATATGGTACCAGTGCCGCGCCCTTCCTAGCGGTTCGAAGTATGCGTTACTTGGCAGAGTTGCTTAGTACGAAGCATCCAGCGGGGTGAAAGGTCAGACTACAGAACTTTTATATGGATGACTTGCTGGTCCGGGCTAATACGATCAAGGAGCTTTGCTCATTGAAAAGTGAGATTTCAGCAGTTTTGAATTTTGGCAAACTCGAACTGCACAAGTGGCTTTCGAATTGTGAAAATGAGGATTTATAATCGCAAAGATTGATCGCTGACCCTTTGGAAATCAAGACTTTAGACTGTTCTAAAACATTAGGCATAATGTGGGACCCAGGTGACAATAGTTCCATTTCACATACCCTACTCCTGCTAGTACAGGGTGAGTCAGAAAGGACGGACGTTTTTGAAATGGCTTGTAGTTCCCCCACGAAGGGCCGACGGGTAAGAGGTACCGTTATGTTTGTCCGGTAATAGCATTTTTTTCAGTCACCGCCATGGCCCTGTGTATGTTAGAACACCGCGTTTACGCTTACGAGAGTTTCGTGCGAAATAACGAGTCGAACACCGCTGTTCAGCGCGAATTCCGACGCCACTTCAACATTCATCGGAACTAAAGAGTACCAACACGTAACACGATCCTTCGGTGGGTGGAAGCACTTCACACCCGAGATGTTTTGAGCAACAGACGTCCCCCAGGCCGTCCAAGAACGGCCCGAACGCCAGAACAATTTTGAGGTGGTCCGCCAAGCTTTCATGCGCAGCCCAGATCGTAATGCACGAAACCACGCTGCTCAACTTCGCTTGAGTCATCCATCGGTAAGGCGTATTTTACACAATGAACTGCATTTCCACCCCTACAAACTGGCAATTGTTCAAGAGTTGCAGCCAAGGGATTATGAACAACGAGTGACGTTCGCGCGTGAGATGGAAGTCGTGTGATTTCCCGATTTGGGGACATTAATTGGCCAGCTCGGTCACCTGATCTCTCCAAATGCGATTATTTTTTGTGGGTATACCTTAAGGCTCGTGTATACACACAGAAGCCTCCAGGAATTGAAGGAAGCGATTCGCGAGGAAACTGCCAGAATCGACCGGCTAATGCTCGAGGGAGTAGACGCAAACTTCGTGGAACGGTTTGGGGTAGTCCTCTCACGTTGGCACAGCTTTTCGATCTATTGGGTATGCTAAGTCCACAACTAGGGAAGATCTTTCTGCAAAGTTTAGGGCAAGAAAAGATAGATTGGGATGAGCAACTTCCGCATGCTATGCGAGGCCAGTCCGCAGAATTTAGCACAGAACTGGTGGAAGTGTGGAAGGTGCAGATTCAAAACATCGAATTGATGACTCATCCTCCATACAGTCCTGATTTGGCACCCAATGACTTATTCTTGTTCTCGACTATCAAACTGCGTGGTCAACGATTTACGAGCGCCGAAGAAGCAGTTGATGCGTTCAAAAACCATGTTTTGGAAGTGTCAAGAGGAATGGAAAAACTGCTACGACAAATAGTTTGAACGAATGCAAAAGTGCATTGATCATCATGGTGAATATTTTGAAAAACAATAAAGCCGTGTTCTTTAAAAAATTTTTGTTATTATTTGCTATTCCCGAAATATAAATAGTACCCCTCGTATCAAGTATTCTTCAATGGTTGAAGATATTGTATCGCGAGGGAAGTATCCAGGGGAACTGGGTACGAATAAGTAATGGCTAGAAGGCTCAGAATTTTTAAAAGGGCCAAGGAATAATTGGAAGATTGGGGATTGGAACAGGTCAAGTGTACTTAAAGAACGGAAATCTACGTTTAGTTTAGAGACACAACTCTCTGTTGGATATGAGGGGGTTGTTGGCAGTTGTAAATTCGTAAATGACTTTGCTAAGTTGCAGCGAGTCTTTGGTTATATATATAGATGTTTACGAATCTGTACAAAAATTGACGTTAGGAATCCAAGTACACTGAGTGTAATAGAAAGAAGAAAAGGGTCTTGCTATGTTACTGCACAATGTACAGAATGTGTGTTGTCTGAAGAGTTCACGTGCCTAAGGGCAAAGAAGATAGTAAAGTGGCTATGATAAGGGCAGGTGGACGTTTGGCTAGAGCAAATATCGCATTCGGAATCAAGCATCCTATATTATTGCTGAGCGACCATTTAGTGGTAAAGTCGCTTTAGTGTTTTATGCATGGGATTAACACTCATGCTGGTACACAATTTTTATGTGCATTTGTGCGTCAAAGATATTGGATTATCAATTGTAGAGCTCTTGCTCGGCAGACAGTTCGAGGTCGTATTGCTTGTTTTCGACAGCGACCTGTACTGGCCAACCAATTCACAGGGGATTTGCCGTCATACCGAATCAGAGGAGAGGTGCATCCGTTTCAAATAGCTGGGGTTGACTTTGCGGGCATAATGCAGATGCATTTTAATGGGCGTGGACGGCGACTAATCAAGGTGTATCTGTGCCTGTTTATTTGTGTAGTCACTAAAGCTGTCCATCTGGAGTTAGTGATGAACTTAAGCACAGAGCCTTTCCTGGCTGCGCTCAAACGTTTTTTCTCGCGATGAAGAATGTGTAGCGAAATCTTCTGCGACAGCCCCACAAATTTTATGGTAGCATGCCGAGAACTACGAGAGATGTCAATGAAGGTACATAAGGACCTAGCTAGAAAAAGGCTTCTACGAATGTGATCCTTATGTGTAGAGTTCAAATTTATACCTCCAAAATCCCCACATTTCGGGCGACTATGGGAGAGGTCGATTAATGTAGCAAAAAGGCTGTTGGCAAACCAGGTTAACGGGATGGCATTAAACTTTGATGAAATGTCGACAGTGTTGGCGAAAGTAGAGGCAATAATAAACTCTCGTCCACTCTGCCCTCTCACCGATGAAGCAAATGATTTGGATGCATTAACTCCAGGTCATTTTCTCGTGGGTAGACCTCTTAACTCTCTACCAGAGGTCTACAGTGACAACATCTTAAGGCTGTCCATGGTGAATCGATATAAGCGAGTCTTTGCCGTGCAGCAAGAAATAAGGCGGCGTTGGTCAAAAGAATACTTAACCCTGCTTCAACAGTGCCAAAAATGGACTAAGATGTACAACAACATTGCAGTAGGTACACTGGTCCTTCTGGCGGATGAGAACGCCCCTCCAAATAAATAATGTCTAGGACGTGTAATGGAAGTGATCCCTGGACAGGACGGACTCGTTTAAGTAGTGACAGTGAAGACAAGATCTGGTGTATTGAAGCGCAGCATACACAAGATATGCCCGCTACCTCTGGAGTCGAATGGGACTTAAGTAGGATGGAAAGAGCTTCCAAGGCGGGGAGTATGTTTGCGGCGAACTGTTAAAAGAATAGAGCTTTGATGTTACATATTTATTAATCTTTGAAGTTTCTTAATTATACTCTTTACGGGAGTGAATAGTATTATAAGTTTGTCATGAAGTTTGTAACACAAAGAAGAATACATTGCAGACCACTTAAAGTATATATATTTGTCTGTATGTATGTATGCAAACTAGACCCTCAGTTTTGAGCTCGAGAGCTGAAACTTTGCACTTAGGTTTCTTTTTACCATACGCTGCACATTTATCGGAATCAGACGAATCGGACCAAAGGCCTATCTCTTATTTCAAATTTTGGCATACCCAACAACAAATTGTGTGTAATCTCGTGAAAAATAACTTCCGGCAGTCGGCACTCAGTGAAGTCAACTTGTTGAATTGGTACTTCAGTTGGAGGAGATACACAAAAAATAATTTATAATGCATTTCATACAAAGCTTAACCTAGTATAAGATAATTTCAAATGACTAAAGATAACTTAAGAGAATTAATGAGAACAATTAACCTGAATAAGAGTTGAAGACAAGGAAAAACCAGAAAGAAGGCTATCATTGGCTATGCCAAAGATGTAATACTCTTCAAGCTCCTCCGGGATGCATCAAACGTTCCTTTCTATACACTAAATTCTCTCTGTTACAATTCGATTATCAACAAAGAACACAGTTTGAGTGGCACTTTTATTGTACTTTTATTCTTCATAAAATTGTCATTTAATTTGGGTTTGTATGGAAGGAACCTCCTGGTAACCCTAGGATCATGAAATTTACATGGTTGATGAATATGGATCAGAAACTTATAGTGTCCAAATTTCAGTTTGATATGTCAAAAAACAAAAAACTTTTTCTAATAAGAACAATAATTTAAGAGTTGGTTTGCATAGGATGTACCCCTCCTGGTAACCCAAGGATCATGAAAATTACATGGTTGGTAGTTACGGACCAGAAACTTATAATTTATAAATTTCAGTTCGAAACAAACAACATTTTCTTATAAGAACATTATTTTAAATGGGGGTTTGTGTGGGAGGTACCCCCCTAGTGATCCGATTCGGTAAACATGGACAAATGTACAGCGTATGGTAAAAAGAAACCTGGTTGTAGTTATTTTTCACGAGATTACACACAATTTGTTGTTGGGTATGCCAAAATTTGAAATAAGAGATAGGCCTTTGTAAGCGACTTGTGCAGTCTATAAAACTTCATAGTCTTTCTATATAGAATATATATACATATATATACTCTATACATGATTGATTCAAGAGAATCCAAATACTTGTGTTAACAGAGCAGACAGACAGACGCAAAGTATACACGCTTTGAATTTAAGTCTGTTATACTTTTATTAGCTTTGTATTTGATAGTGCATTCGTTCGTTGTGCTGTGTGTCGGCATTGCCCTTGGTCTGTCAAATTGCCCTTAAGCGTCCAACCTAGGCGCGTCTTCTCGGCAATGGGTTCAAAATAAGAGCCCTCCTTTGACTTTAAACTGGTCCCAAATTTGCTGTTATCGACACCAATCAAAATTCTAGGCACTGCATTGTTGTATGTCGGCAATGGTAGCTGTCTTAGATGCTTGTATTGTGCTTTCAATTGTACGGCATCTAGCGATTGTGGGGGTAGTAGCAATTGTTTAACTGTGTGAACATTTCTTACGGTGAATTTTTTGCCTACACCTGGCGCCGAAATTTTAAGGTCCAACCTCATTGAGTCATCCTCATAGCGATGCGTCTCTCCAGTCCATTTTAGGCAGAGAGGCTGCGGTTGGCCAATAAGGTTAAGTTCGCGTCTTAGGTCTTCGTCCATTAGGGTTCGCGATGAACCATCGTCGAAGAATGCGAAAGTTGAAACGCTCTTACCGTTTCCATATAGGACAGTAGGTAGCACTTTAAAAATAGTAGAGCTTCCGTCCTGGCTGTGTGCGTTGCAGATAGCACCACTTGATGTAGGATCCACAGGCGATGCAGAATTGCTGGATGTTAACTGAATGGGGTGCAGCAACGAGTGATGTGGATATTGGCACCCGTTGACGCCGCAGCGTGTAGTTGCTTTGCATGAAAAATAGTCATGAGGTTTTATACATCTTTTGCAGAGGTTATGTTTCCGAATTAAATCCCATAAATCATTTTTAGCCTTGCCGGGGTAAAGGGGGCTATGCCCCGGTGGACCTACTCTTCTCTAAACTCGTGGGACCAAACATGAAATTAAATGCTAAAAACACAAAAACATTTTTTACTGGCCTCAAGCCAGGAGCTAGTCACTGCTCACAGCGGGCAAGCTGTAGCGCAATCATCAGCACCCAAAACAACGTCGGTAGCTACAGGTTGTAGTGAAAAACCGACAACATCACAAAAGCGGCTAAGGATAGCGCCAGCCGTAGCGCATCCAAGCCATAAAAAGGCAAAACGGAAGCGATGGTCATAAAGAACATGTACCAAAAAGCTCGATTCATCCTAAGCCAGATTGCTAAGAATGAGGAGAGTGGGATGGTTCACGAGTTCGACCTCGCGGACAAAGCCAAATACCAATCCGTGGTGGACGAGTACGAGGAGTACGTGGCCACTCACGCAAAGCTTGTGAAGGCGACTAAACGTAATCGGTCTCAGGACTAGACCATCACAACTGCAAGGAAAAGCAAAGTCGCCAAAACTTCTTACGAGGAAGGTCCCTCAGTAAGTGCCAAGAGGCTTTTTAGCGACGTAGCTCGGGATGAGCTTACGGTGGCACTTATTGATGAAGTCACTAACGGTGGTAAGAAGGTGTTAGAGAAGTGGGTGGAGATTGAACACAGGTTAACGAACTGGTGATGGAACACCTCCTCTCTGATCTGGGCTCTTCACCACCCCGTTTCGACTCTTCTGAGGTAACCCGTGGCTGCAGGGTGATCAGGTGCGATGATCGAACGTCTATGGAGTTCCTGGGTAATTGCATTGCTAAGATCAGCAATGTTTGGGAGGCCTTAAGGCTTAAGCTCATCCCGGCTCGGGACATTGCAAGGCGGCCGAGAGCTCACATTTGGTTACCTGTCATGAAGCTGGAGAACGGCAAGGTACTACAGCTTCTACAGCGACAGAATCCTTCTATGCCCATGAGTGATTGGGCTGTAATAAAAGACGATGGTCAGCTAAAGAGCAGCATGTCTCTCCTCCCCTCCATCAACGAAGGTTCCGTTAAGGAGTTGGAAAAGTCTGACTACAAGTTGAGGTTTGGCGTAAGGTACGCCAAGCTTAAGATTTTCAGGATGAAGCCACCAGTACACCAAAGAGACCTCCCGATCCTGAAATTCGTGCAGATTAATCTTAAGCATTCTAAGAATGCCTCGGATAATCCTGCCGTCTTCCTAGCTGAGGATGACGTTGTCATCTGCACCGTTCAAGAGCCCTGATTCAGAGGCACTGACATTCTAGGGCTCAAAAACAAAGGTACAAATTTCTGTGCACTTAGGTATGTGGCAAGCCTAGAACATGTATTTTAGTTAAAAACATTATCAATGCTTTCCTTTGTCCTCAATTCTGCACAGGTGATTTGACAGTGGTAAAAGTCAAAGTGGCAGATAAAAAAGACATGCTGGTAGCATCCGTCTACATGGCGCACGACAGGGATGCACATTCGGACGAGGTTGTGCAGTTGTCCGCCAGTGCAACATCCACCAACACTACCCTACTCCTGGGATGCGACCCCAATGCACGCCATACGCTATGGGGAAGCACCGAGGATAACGAAACGGGTGAGTCGCTTTTTAATTTTATTAGTAGTATATAACTCTTCTGTCCGAAAATTCAGAGGTTCAGGTTGAAAACTGGAGAGTGTCCAACAAAAGATCTTTCTCGGATCACAGTTGGATACTATTCAATTTGAATTTGAAGACAACGGATTCTGTTCTAGGTAGCTAAGTCGAAACTGAATACCTTTACATGCTCAAACATTGAATCCAGGGACGAAATTGTAAGGAGGGTTAAATATCTTGAGGAAGCTTTCGGCAAAGCGTACAAGATATCCTGTCCGATTAGAAGGAGCCACAGTGGTGGAACGAAGAGCTCTCAAAACTCAGAGAGAAATCGAGAAAGCTCTTCAATCAGTGTTACATGGATAACAACTGGCAAGTCTACAAAGACTGTCTGAAGACTTACAATAAAGCCATCAGAAACGCCAAAAATAATGGTTGGAAGTTCCGTGGCTAAGGTCGATTTTTAGGGCATGTTAGTCTAAACCCCATACCAATGAGTTGGAGAAGAGTCAAGGTAGTCTTCATACCAAAGGCTGGGAAAATTGGTCATGAGCCCGCAAAAGATTTCAGGCCAATCAGCGTAACATCGATCATCTTGAAGGCGATGGAAAGGATATTGGAGCTCGATCTTCGATCCATTATTGATAAATTTCCCATCTCGACTTGCCAACACGCATACCTCAAGGGTAGATCCACGGAAACGGCTCTACATGAAGTTGTCCACACGGCAGAGAGCGTGATTTACTATAAACAATACTCTCTTGCAGCATTCTTAGATATAGAGGGTGCTTTCAAAAACGTTAGTACACGTGCTATCCAGGATTATCTAGCCAGGATTGGCGTAAAGGAAGACATTGGGGAATGGATAGTTAACATGCTTAAAACCAGAACAGTGCAGTCAGAGTTAGGAAACTCGACTCTAACCAGATATGTCAGTAGAAGGACACCACAGGGCGGGGTAATCTCTCCACTGCTGTGGCTGTTAGTCATAGATAACATTCTTAAGGTTTTAGAGGAGACAGGGGCAAGGGTAGTCGCCTATGCGGACGACGTTGTGATCATGGTATCAGGGATGTTTCCTAGTGTGATAAGCAACATCATGCAGGGAGCTCTGGGGAGACCGTTTAAATGGGCCACAGGATATGGTCTAAACGTTAGCCCAAGCAAGACAGAACTGATGCTTTTCACAACGAAAACCAAAATACCGACTTTAACCCTTCCTCTTCTGAATGGACAACAGCTTCATCTTTCCAACAAGGCCAAGTACCTGGGAGTTATGCTGGACGCAAAACTCAGTTGGAAATCCAATATAGAGCTACGGGCTGGGAAAGCCTCTGTGGCCTATTACTCTTGCAGAAGATTGCTAGGTAAGAGATGGGGCCTACTCCCTAAAATAACAGCATGGACGCAATTGTTTGGTGGCCAGCTCTAGGAAAGAGCTATATAGTGCACAAACTTTGCGGTGTGCAGAGGTCGGCATGTGTAGGAATCACAGGAGCCATGCGCACGTGCCCCACAGCAGCACTGAATATACTGCTATATCTTCTCCCAATTGACCTCCATATCAAAAACATGGTCTGTAACAGCGCGGTAAGGTTGAAAGATCCCGGATGCTGGGCAGAACGACCATATGGACATATTAAAATACTAGGAGTGGTTAATAATCCTATGTTCAAAAGAACGACAGTCTATTAGGGTGCACAAAAGCTTTGAGAGCGACTTTAAGGTAAAATTTCCAACCAGGATGGAATGGAAAGAGAACAGTTTTCAGAGTGATTCTGACATTTCAATCTTCACGGATGGGTCGAAGATGGAATGAGGTGTAGGAGCAGGGGTGCACTCACCACAAATAAACTTAGGCCACTCTTTCCGGCTACCCGACGAGGCCACAATCTTTCAGGCGGAGGTCCTTGCCATTAGGGATGCATGTCGGCTGCCCAGAAATAACGTACCGGAAGGTCGTAAGATAGCAATCTTCGTTGATAGTCAGGTGGCACTCAAAGCACTGGAATCCACCACTGTGAAGTCAAAGCTCGTTAAGGAATGCAGGTCGATGATGAGCGAGCTAAGTTGTCAAGCTGATATCACTCTCATATGGGTTCCCGGCCATAGGAACATAGAGGAGAATGAGAAGGCTGACGAAGTGGCTCGTTCTGGTGCTTCTCTTGATGAATCGGTGGCGAAACAGGTCAGGAAAGATCTTGAATCTTGCAGAGCGGCACGTGCTACCTGACCTTGTTACAACGAAAATAGGCCTTTTAGACTTATTAACAGAAGATGATCGAATATCGCAAGGCGGTTTTTACCGGTCACTGGTGTGTAGGGATGCACGCGGAGAGACTTTGTATTCCGTTTAGAAGCCATTGTAGGAGCTGCGGAAACGAAGAGGAAAAGGAGTCACTCACCCACTTTCTATGTCAATGCCCAGCACTGGCAAAGACTAGAAATAAGTTTCTATTCAAATACTTCATCGACAATCTCTCGGACTGTTCAGTCACATGCCCGGGTGATTTACTCAAATACCTAAATTCGACAGGTTGGATTTAGTAATAACTGAGGAAGTTCTCTACTCAGCCCTTTACGAGCTGCTATATCAGCGTTTGGCCGAATTGGGCCTGGGTGTCGGACAAGCGAGCATCGATCGGGCTGAATTATATTTTGTATAAGAGCCACGAAGTGTTGATTACGCCCGCTTGCTTCCCTGTTTAGACCTGTAGCGCACTTGGTGAGTTAGGGAGAATTTGTTGTAATTGTGGTTCAGATGTTGCAGACGGACAATGAGGATTTTCTAAATTGATGTCGCAGCGATCTATTGTGTTTCTGAGCGACCGGTTATGTGCTGCATTAATTTCGATAGTGCCTGTGTCGCCTTTAGCAAGTGTAAAATAGTCTTGCGGTGTCGTGTGGTTTGGAGTTGATGCAGTATCGTATCGTTGAAATCGTAGTAATCTCTGCACAGCCAAGAACCTGTGTTTGTCAACAGTCTGGAATCAACACATGTTCTGTGAAATCGTGATTTGCATCCGACACACGTCACCATCAACTCATTGTCGGCTTCATCACATAATAAGCAATTACATGCCGATATTTCGTTGAGGTTAGATTGTGGTTGGTCCGCCATGTCATTAATTATTTTGGGGTTAAATAAAGAACACGAGTTTTTTGTTGTTGTTGAGTTAAAATTTTAGAAGATATTAAAAAAAGGTTCTTCTTTTTAGTCCAATCGCTGTTTTAAATTAATCTTTATTGCGATTCTAAAATTCTACAATATAAAAAGTTTTTTAATCTTATTTTAACAACTTACTTAAGTCCCTTCGTTCGCTTCTTTTTTCTAATCTTACCTTCTTTCTTTTGCACGTGTGATCACGTGTTGCTTTGTTGCATTTTAGGTGCGCAACAGCAACCCACGCACACAGTGGTGCTTTTTTGTGCACTTTGTTGGCCAGCTGTTAAGGTAAACGTCAGATGGCGCTAGGCCGAGCTTGGTCATGATGCCACAGAAGTATTCTTAACACCAATCTTTATCTCCTTATTTGATTTATAACATAAACATGTAAGGACATGATCTTAATACGTATATTACTAAATTTTTAAAATATAGATCAGAGTAAGAATTATATATTGTATTCAAAAATCCACATTACGTTTATATCTTATATTAACCCTTCATATGGCAACTGCTCCGATTTTCATGCGTTTTTTTTTATTAGGTAGAAAACTGAAAATTAAAAAACAATTATTTATTAGGAACATGAGTATAGTGGATAAGTCAATTTAGTTTAAATGAAGTTTGGCA
Organism: Amiota communis; assembly: GCA_037043315.1. Taxonomy (NCBI): domain Eukaryota; kingdom Metazoa; phylum Arthropoda; class Insecta; order Diptera; family Drosophilidae; genus Amiota; species Amiota communis. The sequence goes on along the minus strand of JBAMAV010001329.1, from coordinate 1,558,973 downwards.
ATTTAATCAAAATACACGAATCATGAAATTGGCGGGAAAAATAATCATATGTTGAATAGGAAAGAGCTTTCAGTGTTATCAGCACAAAAAAATAAGCGAATGTACGATGCAGAACTGCATCAAACAAGTAACTGCCTTTGAAAATACATTGCTAAATAATTGAGTTTAAACGGTATGTTGCAGATCTGCATCATGGCCATATAAAGTGTTAAGACCTTCAGTCATAACTAGATTTAATTCACTGTTAATAATCTCTGTACAATAATCAATTACAAAGGCCAGTGTAGCCAGCGCTATTTTATTTAAGCTAGGTTTTAGTTTAAACTATCTTCTAGCTGTATATAATAAAAATAATAACATTTTGCGTTTGCGTGACCACCCACAATATAAATTTATATGATGTTTAAAAACGACATAACTTCGCGCGGAGATATGTCGTTTTAAAACGACATAATTCCGCCAGAAAAAAAAGCGACATAACTCCGCCGGTAAAATGTACTGGGCGGAGATATGTCGCTATGCCATTTTATTTACTGACATTTGTGAGTCTGTATACTTCATCAATGATATACATATTTGGAAATATTCCATAAACTATTTTATATACTGACATTTTATTATTATTTTGGTTTAAAAAAATTATGGTTGTTCATTTATAAATTTAGAAGCCTTAAAACGAATGCCTTAGGTTCTTCAGTTTTGTTGAAATTGTTTACATTTCTGAGACATCAGAACAGGGGTATTTTTCACGTGATAGTAAAGTTGATATAAAGAACATAGTTTACAGAGAAGTTATTAGCACTTAAAAAACAAATGGTGTTTCTAGAATGCGCTCGATTGTGTCGGGCGCGGGTTCCGCTAGTGAATTCACTGATTACAACTTACTTCGAATTCCCAACGTTATTTGTAGGTCCCTGATACATTTTTTTTTTTTTGTTATTAGTACCTCTCCAATAGCATTGCTTAACAACATCATCCGTTATAAGAAGTCGCCAAGTTTGCCTGATAAATTTGTCATAAATTTTTTCAGCACTTTCCATTATTTGTTTTACCTAAACAAGCGTAACAGATTTACTTAAGTTGAACACATTTATTATTCCTTTAAAAATAACTTACAAAATTCTTCAACACATGCTCATCGTTGAATGCTTCCTCAAAGCTTAGCAGTTGGTCCAGTTTTTTGAAGGGCTCCATCGGGAAATGCTCTAGTGGTTTGTGCAGCTCTCCACACACTACTTTCATTTTTTATTGAAATGGTTTCTGCTGCAAGTTTATCCAGTTTAGAAGCAACAATGTCAACTTTTGCTATCAACTGCAATTGATGATCGCTTAATTTGCTCAGTTGGTATAAGATTTCTACAAATATATCAAATACATAAAAATGATAAATTATATGAATAATTAATATATTTGAATACCTGTTAATTGGTTCTATTATTATTTTGAGTGCCTCCAGGGGTATCAATGATGATACAGCCACTCGCATCCACATTGAATAGATGTGTGTCGTTCATTTTACATCCAAAAGTTAATCGATACGAGTAATGTCAATGTCCATATGCGCGTCAATAAAATGACATATTTTGAAATAAAGATATTGATTTTTGGAGCAAAATATGTCAACAATGGTGGAGTGGAAATGAGCAAAAGGGCTCCAGGCCAACAATACATATCTCTTAATATCTATATTTTTATATATTTCATATGAGGTATTTACTCTAAATAAAAACAATTAGCTTCTTTTAAATTATGAAATAAAATTTGTAGTCGTAATACAATATGTCTTGGAGTAGTCTTTAATGTTCGAGTATCTTTCGGCAAATCTAGAATTTTTTCAGACTCAATAAAAGCTAATCGTTAACCGGCCTTTTGCTAATATTTTTTATGGATATCCAATGTGCTAAGCGCATATTAAAAGATCTTGAATTTGTGGATTCAATTGACACATTAGTAACATTATTGTCAAGGTCGAGAAATTCTACGTTTAGTTCAGTTGTACAGCTTGACCTGCATTAAACTCAACATTGAATTCAGCTCTTTGAACATGCCAAGGTCCTCATATATACATATTACCGGCTTTTCTTTTATATGACATTTTTTTAAATATGGAAGACAAATTGTGTATATAAGAAAAAAATTATACATATATGGTTATTTATACTCTTCTTTGTTTATATTTAGTACGCTTTCATGCACAGTATACAGAATTATATACATATAACAAAACAAAAACGGAACAGCAAGATAGCTGGTGTACACTAGAGTTGCCACGAGAAATATGAATTTTTTTTCTACACACAACAAAATACAAAAACTGTACGCTACAACTGTATTCAAGAGATTAATTGTTTCTGATTTCAACCACACCAAAGAACATTCAGAAATTAAATTAATTCTTACTTTTTTTGAAAATATCACTTTTATAAATGCACTTAACAATTTCAACGTCCACTGGAATGCACTGAACACGTGCAATTAACAAAGAATGCAATGAAAATTTTGTTGTTGTGTTGTGTGTCAGATAAACCGTCTAATGTCTTCTTTTCTTAATAATAATTGAATTTTTGAAAAAACAGTCAACAGTTTGATTTGATGGATTCACGAGAGTATCATAGACAACACGTCGACGTCCATTGATATCAACAACTGTGATACCATGTATGGTGTAACACAACTCGCAATCCAAAGCAAATATATCATTTTTGGTTGGTACATAATCGTTACGTCAGGAATGTTAATGGTCTTGACAAAGCCTGTTAGCTTATCGGGATCATAGTAGTCAGATAATTGGCATAAGTGCAGCCCGATATGTAAGCAGGCTGTTGACAGCAGCGATGCAAATTGTCTGCAAATCCTTTCATAAAAGAATTATTCAGTTTATTATAACAATTGTATTTTCTTTATGCTTAGTAACGTCTACGATAGCCTGTGCTTTTTGGATGATAAGAGGATGATGTAGGATTCGTTGGGACGTCGATTGGGGCGACTGATTTGTATGACTGCCATGGGTAACCCAAACGCTTGCCAGGATGAGGAAAACCATTCGCCACCAAGCTTCATCGTTGAATGCAATGCATCGAAAGGTTCATTATTCTCAGAAGAATTCGGCTTTCAATTAAATGGACGAAACACAGAAAATAACCCTTAACAATTGATCCATTGTTGCAGTATACTATATAGCCTGAATTTTGAATAAAAACTTTAAAAAATTTTGAAATCCAAAATGACTTGATGTGATTTAATTTTGGTGGTGACCTTTGGTTTGTTGCTAGCATCTTGGATGAAAGAACAAATTTTATATTATTTTAAATTATATCAATAAAGAATCTATTAAATTAATTACCAATAGCTGTAGCTTCCTTTCGTAATTTATTTATGGCTAACATATAACTATTCTTATAAATAGTTGGAGTGTAGACATTTTTCAAAACGGAGGCACCAGTTCTTCAGCGTCTGTAGTGTGATACTGATACAACAAATTAGTACCAATAGAGATAGCTAAATCCAAAACTAATTACCCGTTCCCAAGCATCAGCTACATTAGGATATATTTCAAGAATTATCAATGCTTGAATGGTCCATCATTTCATAATACTGCATAAGATATTTCCATTGCTTGCTTCAAGTACCGGAGGCTTTGCTTGTTCCACTACTTTAATGGTTTTTTCCAAAGCTGCTGTAGATGCATGAGCTACACGTGGCATGCTTTTACGGATTTCAAATCGTGCAGGTATAAATGCTGGGTTTTTTCGACTCTTAATTCCAATTATTGTATGCATTGATTTTTGTTCAATAACTAATGCTTCTATCTTAATATATCCTGACTCATTGAATGTGTCATCATTGCTATCACTATTGGCGTCTGCGTCTTTCGGTGCCGGTAGATATAATGGAGCACTCTTGTCAACAATTGCCTATATTTTGAAGGTGAGGCATTCAATGAAGGCTTCTCTGGCTGGTATACCAGGAAATTTCACATTGTAAATTCTGGCAGTGTCAGTAGTTTGGGTGCTGGTTTATAAACAGGCACAAGCCACTGGCTCCTGGACTGGTGGCTCAGTTTCATTTAAAATGATACATCGAATCAAGTCAATGAACCTAATCACAATCAATTTTTGTGTGTAATTTACCTTTACGACTCGTAAGTCGACATGTTTTCACTTGTTTGTGCATTTTTTACGCTACTACTATTGGAATTGCCACTTTCATAATTATGGGCAAATGAAGCTTTTAAAGAATCCTGTCGACGGTACCATTTTTCTTTTGTTTTAATTATGCTTGTACTATTTCGCATTTTTATTAATAATGGCTGCAAATCAGAATCATCTCACAAAAAAATAAACAATATACTTTTTGGTTATCTTCTTCTTGAATGCCATGGCATGGTTGGCACCCTTCGCGTCACAAAAACTGAAACCTACATCGATGTTATTGATGTTTGTTAATGCAGTTTTAATATGAGCAAAACAAAATTAATAATAATATTTTTATGATATGATATATTTTATACAAACATCAACAATATGCAGGTCAATATCAATATGGCAAATTTTGCGATAGAATTATCGATAACATTAGTTAAGAACAACGATCGTAAGCTTTGCTGGAATTGAATTTTCATTTTTCAAATATGTTACATTTTATAGTCGGTTTATAGTGGTTTCATACTGCGCATCTACATCCGCATTCACAGAAAGTGTTCACATTGCATTTTGCATTTTCGGAACAGCGGTTTTTTGTTTTGGTTATACACAAACATGAAACTTTGGCTAAATTAAAATAAAAGAATAGTGAAAAATTCGTGATTAAGAACATTGTGCAATGTATGAAAATAGTCCTTGCAGCTCCCTTTTTCATTCCTGATACCTATTTTATTAAAGTCTTTTAAGAAATGTTGGCGCGTAACAAACAAAAGAGGACGAAAATCGAAAATGATCTAAAAAAGGCAACAATTACCCAGCAATGGGTAGAGTGACCAATCATAAACAGCATTTTAGTTGCATTCTTCTCGAATGTACATTTTCTACTACAACAACAACTAAAAAATTACGTCATTATCCCTGTTGTCGTCGTTGACGAACTTAGCAATCAATGCAGCATTCGAAAAATGTACATTGGATGCTCAGTGTGAAATGGGCAGTCAGCTGTTTTTTCTATTGGTACAAGTGGATCTTTGTACGTTGGCTATATTAAAACTACTAATTTGTGAAAAATACATGATTATGAACATTTTGCAATGTATGTAAATAGTTCTTACACTCCCTTTTTCGTTTCTGATACTTATATTATTAAAATCATTTACAAAAATTAACATTATTTGACTTAAAAATGTTATCAGCTGATTTATGTTTAGAGGGGAAAGAAAGGAGAAGGAGAGCCAAAATGAGCTGAAAACCAGAAAGAAGGCTATCATTGGCTGTGCCAAAGATGTAATACTCTTCACGCTCCTCCGGGTTGCATCCAACCTTCTTTTCTTAGCATCACTATATTCTCTCTGTTACAGTTTGAGTATCAACAAAGAACACATTTTGAGCATCAACAAAGAACACAGTTTAAGTTGCATTGTATTTTTATTATACTTATACTCTTTATAAGTTTGTCATTTAATCTGAGTTTGAGTGCTGATAACCCTAGGATCATGAAATTTTCATGGCTGGATACGAAACTTATAGTGTCCAAATTTCAGTTCAATAAGTCAAAAAACAAAAAACTTTTTCTAATAAGAACATTAATTTAAAAGGTGGTTTGTATGGGAGGTACCCTCTCTAGTGGTTCGATTCGGCTGATTCCGACAAATGTTCAGCGTTTGGTAAAAAGAAACCTGTGGTACTAGTTTTGCGAACAGATGGACAGACAGACATGGCTAAATCAACTCGTCTCATCGAGCTGATCACAAATATATACACTTTATGTGGTCTGCGATGTCTCCTTCTGTGTGTTACAAACTTCATGACAAAGAAGAGTATAAAAAAGGCAGAAATTTCCCAGCACTACTAAGGTGACCAGTCAACAGTTGATTATAAACCTGATTTTATTTTCAATCTGATTATAATCAACCTTGGTTACCATAGCAACAACCCTCAGTGACGTCACTTTCCCTGTGGTTGTTGTAAAAAAAATCAGATTTCTTACCTGATTATGGAAAAATCTGATTTTTCCTTCAGTCTAAACCGACTATAAATTTGTAGCTTAATATATCAACATTGCATTTAAGTGAAACGACGATGTTCACCTGCACAAAACATTAGAAGCAAAGATGTTCTTTTTTTTTGTTCTGGATGAGCCAAGGAGGTGTAAATCTTCGAAAGATTCTAGCAAACCGACCAACTAGAATGCAAGATTCACCGGACAAGCAGTCTCACGTGGTGCCTACGTACTAAAACAACCCCCTGGACTACACTGGCTCTTTTTTTAACCCTGGCTGGACCACCAATTGAGGTTTTACTTCGCCAGGGAGAGCAAGTTAGACCAAACTTCTGTTCAATTCCTCATCAATTCCGGACCAGCTGCATTATTGCCACGATTATCCCGCACGCTGTGTTCAAGGAGTCTTCATCCTATAGCAAGTAGTTAATTACGCCATTTGGTGTAAAGTTTCCACCTACCTTAACCGTGATTAACTCTCTGAGGTGTAGAAACCGGGAACAATCCTTGAGAACATGGCGAGTATTTTCTCACTGGTTTGTACAAAACTGGCAATGCGGGTTATCTACACGCTTGAATTTATGCAGATATTCCCGGAAACATCCATGTCCCGTGATGAACTGCGTGAGATGGTTGTTCAGAGTACCATGCTTCCTAGACGTCCACCGACCCTTTGTTCAGCTTTGCCAACGCTGCTGCCAGGTGTCAATTGATGTGATATCCTGGCCATGTGTAGCGGGCTCCACCCGTCTCGCTGCATATATTGCTGTAAGCTCGTTGACGTCAATATCCACCGGCTTGCAGTTAGCAATGACATTTATTGCGTCATCTGAGACCGTTCGGAACGCACAACATATTCTGATCGAGCTAAGGCGATACACAGACTCGGCTCCTTTAACGTACGAACTTGGTTGCACCGGACCAAACTGGTGCAGCGTACCGAATAGTTGATTTGCCAACCGCCGCCAGCAGCTCACGCACTAGTTGTCTTGGCCCTCCAACATTTGGCATCAGCTTTGCTAGGGCTGCGCAAGACTTGGATGCTTTCTCACTTGAGAACTTTATATGATCATAAAGTTGAGATGGCAATCCAAGAGAACCACCAAGTACTTGATGGAGGGTGCAGAAGCTATATCTATCTTCTTCCTGCTACTGACTAGGACGAACTCAATTTTTGGTCCGCTAGTTCCAGACCAGTCTGCCATAGACAGTCAATCTAAAGTTGGCATCGGATCTAGCTGATAGCCAGGAACACAAATATATTATTACATATTATCTAAATATAAAAGCATATAGTAAGCAGCAAGGATGTGACTTCTATCCCTCTTATTTGGAAGTTATGATCTCAAAATTAAAACGTAGACCAGAGGGAATCAGAATTTGTGAAACTAAGGCAGAAGTCTCATTACAAAATTTATTAGACCATACAGTTGACCACATACTTGAAATGCAAGAGGATATCTTTGATATTTTCATTGACACAACGCATTGTGAATTAATTGTGAGTTACAGATTCGATGGTTCAACAGGGCACAGTTTATACAACCAACGGTTTCAATTGGATGAACCTATTTCCCTGGAACATACACTCTTTGTAACAACAATTATTCCGTTGAAACTAATAGATAAACATGATCGAGTTATTTGGCTAAACAGGACTCCACAATCAGTTAAATACTGTCGACCTTTGAAAATGGAGTTTGTAAAGGAAAGTACTGCCCTTATATTGAAGGAAAAAGAAAAATTGGATATTCAAATACAAAATCTTCAGGAGCATTCATATATTTACAAATTAAAAAACTAATTGTTCAATATGATACACATATGACTCTAATTGACGGTAAAGTTTTGAACGTGTTAATTGGTACCAATTAATGCCAGTCATGCCCATTACGTGGAGCAAAGCCAAACTAGCTGTTGAAAACAAGTGACTTCAGCACGACGATTTTTAACGTTAATTCTGAAAATATTCAATATGGAATAAGTCCTCTTCATGCTTGGATTAGATTCTTGGAGTTTGTATTGAGAATCTCGTTTAGAATTGAATTAAAGAAATAGCGCGTCAAAGATGCTGACAAAGTTCAAGTTACGTTGCGGAAACAGTATATCCAAAAAAGGCTGTGGTCTGAATTGAGTGTCAAACCTAAACAAAATGGCAGTGGCAATAGCTATGATGGAAATATAGCAAGAAGAGCAGAAGATGAAAATGATGAGCCTTCAGAAAAAAAAAGATGATGAGGGAAACTGTTTTGGACTAGATGTTATTTTAGAAGAAGAAACTGAAGATAACTAAGCTCATTAAATTTTATATAGAACTAGCTGTCCCGGCGAGGGTTGCTACGCCCTCGATAAAAAGAAGAACATGTTATTTAATAAAAAATACGGAAATACTTCGATTTGTTATTTATTTGTTGTAGTATTGAAAAACCATTAGAATAATTAATTTTTTGTAAATTTAATGTATTTGTCTATCTGCATTACCACTATGAGAAAATAATTGTAAGCCGAGAAATATAGAGTAAAACCAGGAAGAAGGCTATCATTGGCTACGCCAAAGATGTAATACTCTTCACGCTCCTCCGGGTTGCATCCAATCTTCCTTTGTTAGCATCACTAAATTCTCTTTTCTTCTAAGAACATTAATTTAAATGGGGGTTTGTATTGGAGGTACCCCTCCTGGTCACTCTAGGATCATGAAATTTACATGGTTGGACATAGATTAGAAACTTATCGTATCCACTTTTCAGTTCGATACGTCAAAAAACAAAAAACTTTTTCTAATAAGAACCTTAATTTAAGGAGGTGTTTGTATGGGAGGTACCCGCCTAGTGGTCCGATTCGGCTGATTCCGACAAATGAACTGCTTATGGTAAAAAGAATCCTATGTGCAAAATTTCAGCCGTCTAGCTCAACTGAGGGACTAGTTTTGATACAGACGGTCAGACGGACAGACGGGCATGGCTTAATCAACTCGTCTCATCGAGCTGATCACAAATATATATACTTTATGTGGTCTACGATGTCTCCTTCTGTGTGTTACAAACTTCATTACAAACTTATAATACTATTCACTCCCGTGAAGAGTATAAATATTAAATAGTTATTGAAAACTTCCGTAAAAAGTACATTTCGAGTTTTATTCCCATGGCCAGGAATAAGGGAACTTTGATTCTATGATAACCCGATTCGTGACAGGGCATGAGAAAACACTTCGTTACGAAGATCTATACCGACGATATGAAATGTTTGCCCTTGAGACTTATTATTAGTAAGAGCAAAACATGTTCTGATTGGAAACAGGTTTCGCATAAAAGTAAAAGGTTAATCGGTTGGTACCATTGGTATCCTGGGAATTAACGTAGTTTCGCCTGCTGCTGGACCTGTTAAAATAGTCGCCTCTATAATATTAGGAAAAAACGCGTGGTTCGGAGTCTTGTACCATTGCATAGAAGTATAATAGGTGTACCAATTTTAAGTTTAGAGAATGAAGGAATTATGTTGGGTAGTGAACAACGCCATCTCGATCTGTCACTGCGTCCAAAGAGTTATATATTTTGAATTCTGCTGAGACTTTTTGTGAATCCGCATTGTTAATCTCTTCTGCGGCCGTATTTATCGAAGTGACGATATTTCGCTCACAAAGCCAACTGGAGTGTTTATGCTGCAAATTTTCAATATCCGGATATACCTTATCAATAAGACCCTCAATTGTTCTAACGCAGGTTCCCACAACATTTGACATCGTAATGTAACCATCGCTTACTATGGAGGTGGAACCATCACCTATTTTTAACAAGTAATCTGAATACTCATTTGAATGACGGTCTGCATAAAGATGCACGCGATGTTAACGGTCAATTTTAGTTTTTGTATATATGGCCAAATTTCAGACTTTCTTAAGGAGATATTTAGAATATCACAGCGTGTACCTTTAGGAACCACCGGTAAAATCTGTCTAAAATCTCCAGTGAATACAAAAGTAACTCTGCCCATTACTGTCTGAGAGTATCTTTGAGTGTTGTATTAACAGCATCAATATGAGACTTGTGTGACATTGTACACTCGTTCCAAATTATAAGCGATACTCTTTGAAGAACATTAGCAGTTGCACTGTTTCTTTTAATCGAACATGCGCAGGTTTGTTCTGCTATCACAGCTTAAAGGTAGAATGAGCTGTTCTTCCTCCACACAGAAGAGTAGCTACGATGCATGAAGAGGCGAATATCACAATAGCAATTTTGTTTTCGCTTCGAACTTTAGCTAAATTTACTGAAGTTAAGTACGTTTTACCTGTTCCTCCAGATGCGTGTATAAAAAAAAATGTCTCCTGTCTCACACTGTCAACTATCTTCTGGTAAATTAATTGTTGCTCCACTTTTAATTTTGATTTGATTTCCTCTACAAATTGATGTAGCTTCTTGCTATTGCACGTTGTCTCGCTCACATAGATAAGATTATTTAAATGTGAAATTCCGCGATTAGGCTCTGGCAAACCGAAATTTTTTAAACAATATTTTTAAGAAGAATCAGTCCATCATTTATAATGTCTTCAGTAAAATGCATATCAGGATGATTACTTATCTCTCTCGCGTGATGTAAAACATCTTCACAAAATCTTTTTACGGAATAAATTCCATAACTCTTCTGGATCGGAAAAGTCGCAAAAAATCATTATGATTGCAAAAAGATTTCGCATTTTGTGAGCGCTTTCGAAAAAAATTGCAACAAACAATCTTTGCGATGTGTATCAGCCTGGAGCAAATGTCACGCTTGGCAAGCAGCACGGTAGGTAGGCCGTCTAAGCGCTTTAAATCGTTAAAAATTGTTGGGCCACTAACATGATGCAGCAAAAGTCTCAAATGATAACATTCTGAATAATTAGGGTGTATAGTGCTGCCCTACCCAATACAGTGTCCATTTAATACCAGGTTGATTAGAAACAATCTGTCCACGTTGCCATTTTTTATTGGCACAAGAGTAATTTAGTTGTAAAGTAAGGTTTTTGCAAAGTCGTCAACAGCACAAAGAGCAAAAATCCCGGTAAGTTTGATTTGTGGAGGTTCTGTAGTACACGCTCCAAATTATTTGGTGTAAAATATATCCCTTGTTCATTTTCTAAGTGTACAGATAGATGTGCAACTGTTCGGTAATTAAATACAAATTTGAGTCCAATTGCAGCTTGCCTCGACTGACAATTATTTAATCGTATAATTTCTAAACGGATATTTTAGATATTGTTTCTGATCTTCTTTAGCTGATTGACGCCTATTTGAAGAAGATATAGACAATTGCGATTGTGTTGCTCTTGGCATTTTTATAGTCGATTATTTTAAGTAGTTTATAAACTGTTGAATAAAAAGAACTGGTTTATTAACTACTGTCGACTGGTCTTCCTTAGAAGTGTTTGGAAATTGCGTTTATTGTAGTACATTGCGCATTGAAGAATTAGACGAATCATTAGACTTGATTGATTTTAAAATATGTCATTTAGCTTTACATGCAAAATTATCTCCATCAATTTCTCGACAACAGCGGGTTTGATCCGACAAAGTTTATTGTAGGTGACTGACTTGCTTTGCTCACAACCTTAATTTGATAAAGAACATCATACCACGTCAAGAGAGAAACTTTTATTTGTCCTCTTAGAGTTGTCGCTTCGTGTGACGTTGCAGCATCGCTTTGTTTGGTAACATCGGCCAAGGAAACAAAAGCATCGTGCAATTCACATAATTGATAGCGAACCGCTTTGATGCTTTCAATTAGAGCTTCCCAGCGTGTGTCACTTACGTTTTTTAGGGTGTATATTTTTAAATGGTCGGTCAAAATTTTCACTCTATATCCCGATCCGTCAATTAATTTTAACATTTTTTGTAACATTACAAATAGTGTCACAGGCTTGACTGGTTATTTTGCCGCATCACATAGTACCAAATTATAACTATGGCATTCACATGGTACGAAAAAAGCTAGCGGATTTAAGTTAGTATTTCTTCCCTGAACGCCTTTATTCTTGCCTTCATGTTCGCACCATTATCATAACCCTGTCATCTGCAGTCATTAATGTTAAGGCCTATATCACTCAATGTTTTTAAAAATGCCTTCTGTGAGACCAGCACCGGTTGTATCATCTATTTTCAAGAATGAAATGAAATGTTCTTTTAAACTTACGCCTTCCTCCGTAATGTCAGCGCATCTTAAAGTTATTGAAAGTTGCTCTTTATGGCTTATATCGGGAGTACTATCAGCTATGATTGCATAATACTTTGAGCCTTTTATGCGGGATACTATTGTAGACGTAACTTTTGATGCTATTAGTTCTATTAACTCATTTTGTATATTTTTGCCGCAATAATGATTAGCCAATTCACCATTCACTGCCAATCTGACATGCTCTTCTATTATGGGATCAAACTTTGCCAATAACTGTACAATGCCTAAGAGTTTTCCATTATTTGGAGTAAATAATATATCTGATGACCCTCTGAATGCCAAATACAAAGTTATATGCATTAATCTTTGAAGCACATTGTTCCATCGTAAACTTTCGATAAGCGTCAAGCGTGCGGCGAATCTGAATCCCGGAGCCCTGGGCAACTGGAAGCTACCGTCACTGTTCTCAGGGCACTATTTTGAGCAGCATAATTTAGGAAGGAACATTCTATAGCTTTGTAAGTGGTGTTGAGCAAGCTTTCAAATGTTACACCAAGAATCTTCGGATGGGGAACCCTTAAGCACTCAACAAAAATGTCCAGTTCCATTGTAACTGCCTTAGTCCAGGAAGTGAAGTTGGATGATGTTGATTTGGACGGTGAGAGCTTAAGGTTGCGGCTACAGAAAAAGTCAGAAACTTCCCTGAGATATTTATTTATTAGGCCGCAAATTGCATTCACATCCACACCCAAAGAAAACATGGTGCAATCATCCGCATAGGTTACTAGCCTGACGCCTGGAGGTGGTAATGGCATCTTTGACTTATAAACGGTAAAAAGCAATGGGGATAAAACACCTCCTTGAGGACTCCCATTTTTAGCCTCGATCTAAACCTCGATCTCATACCTCTGAACTCAACAAATGCTTTTTACCATGAAGGTAGTTTTTTAGCCAGCGTTTGGTGGTGTTAGTGTGGTATCAAATCAAAAGATTTCGCCATATCCTAAGTTATCATAACTGTCCTTTCACGAGGCCTCGTGTAGTTAAATCCAATATGCGTAGTAACCTCAGTTAAGGCCGAGGTAGTAATGTGCTCCTTCTTAAAACCATGCTGATGATCTGCAGTAGTAACCTGTTCTGTCATTGTCGGAAGAATCAACGACTCCAGAACTTTAGCCACTGGAGAAAGAAGAGAAATAAGTCTTAATCTGCATCATTCCTCGGTTTAACTCTAGCTATCTTCCATACAATTGGGACAACAAGCTGGTGCATAAAATATTTAAAAAGTTTAGTGAGGCACGATATCGCTACTAGTCCTAAATGTTTTAACATAAGCAACGAAACACCATCGGGTACCAGGCCCTTTGAAGGTTTCGCATTGCGAATCACAGTTTCAACATTACCAGAACTAAATTCATCCAACACAACTTGAGGCTTAATGTTCTTAAGCCTTCGTATGGAAGACTGCTTCTCTCTGCTGTTGTTGATGACAAAATTGAACGGCACATTTTTTGGCATTCCCTATTTGTTTCCCCTCATACAAGATGAAAGATTTACCTTTACGCTGTTGGGCACCAGAAATGCGTCTAATCGTATCCCACAGCTTACGAGATACAGGACTACAGGACTCAAGATGATGAAGACATCTTGCTCTACGATGATCCGAGACAAGTTTTGCAATCTCAAGGTTCATCTCCGCTGATGTTGCGTAAAAACAACGACTTACGAAATTCTTGAATTTATCTACAAAATGAATGTAATATGTCAATAGCGACTTTCAAGTTCACTTAAACCGAATCCCATAGTTCACTTTTTTCGTATCACACGTGTATTGTAACAATAAACTAAAACGTTTCGTTTAATACTACTTCACAGTCACTTAGAATTACGGAATCATCAGTTTTATTTTTTAAGTCATTAACATATTCGATAACATCATCAAATTGTAAAAACTTAAATAAACTAAATTTTGAAAAGAGCATATAAATTTTATTGACAAAGCCGAAATTGTTTTGGCTATAGTAGAAGAGTTCGCTGCATTTATCAAAAGCAAAATCCATATGTGGTATCCGCATGGCGTGAAGTAAGTATTAAGTATTCTAGTTCTGACCCTCTATATTAATCCCAACCATATTGGCGTCGATATCATATTCATATTCTAGGCGGTTTTGGATATCTGGACCATTTCTGTTTATTTCTTGTAATATTGTATTTGCTAAATACTCTCCCGTTGTTTATGCTATGCTAATGTACCCGCAAAAATGTTCCGCTATCTCTCCAGTTGAGTAATTGCAAATTCTTAATTATATCACATCCCAGTTGCAATCGAGCAAGAAGGCCCTTCTTTAACTCTGTTCATAATTTGTCGTAGAGTTATGGGTTCGAATCCCGTTCAAGTCTGGTCCTGCACTTTTCTAATTCTTCCCCCTATCCTTTTTAACACACCGGAAAAACAACCAAAAATTGGCTTCAAGAGCAATGAATTTGTGTCCTAGACATCATCATCAAGCCCACATTTGAGCACAATAGAAAACTTGTGGGGAATCATAAAAAGAAAGCTGAGGGCAACCTCTCAGCCTCTCTGCCTAAAATAGCAGAGATGTTTCACAAGGCGGGAGTCCGCTTGATCAGCTTTGCCAGCGCTTTCTATGGTATGAATTGGGTGTGATGGAACCCACTACATATCTCAATTGTCTTCTGCTTTTGATAATTCAGCTGATTTTCTTGGCAAATATGATTTTGATCTTCCTTTGCTTTCCCTTCCACCCTTTTGATACACTCTCAGATCCTTCTTCCAAACCTCCTTCTATGCCTCCCCCATGCCTCCCCTCATGCCACCATCTATCCATTCTTCCATGCCATCAAACTCATCTCGGTCTACTAATACTTTACTAGTCCTTATCTACAATTATCATTGCCTTTGAGCCTTCCCTTTCATTTCCTGAATCTCCACTTCATTCTTCAAATCACTTATCTTAGTCAACAGCCACACCCATCTCAGTGCCGCCACCGGTACACAAAACTTCACCTGTTGCTACGCCAACACCCAATTTAGCTTGTGTCATTCCACCTGTAGTTTCCAAAGCCCCTCCTGTCCATACTGTTGTTGCTCCACGGAGACATGTCTTCATATCTAGGTTGTCAGCTACACCATCCTGTGATGATGTTGTTCCTTATATAGCAGCGAAAATAAAGGTAAAGGCATCTATTCAAAAATTCAATTTTTCTAATCCACGTGATATTGCTTCTTTCAAAATAAATGTTCTTGACAGCATTTGTGATGCAAAATTTTTCGCCTGAGCACGCCGTTGTTCATGTATTTAAACATCGGAGTAAAAATCATTGGCCATCTGTAAATGTGCCCTCCACTAGTTCATCTTCACCAAGTACAATCTCAAAACCTAATTTTGCCTTCTGAAATTCTTTTTATTCATTATCAGAATGTTAAGGGTCTCCTTAGTAAACTTGACGTTTTGTATAGGGATAGTTTCTCCTTTGAAGCTGATGTTATAGTGTTTTCTGAGACATGGCTGAACTCGGATATACTTAGTAACGAAATTTGAACAAAAAATTTCGTTACATATAGAACCGATTGCCCTATTCGCCGTGGTGGTGGTGTCCTCATCGCAGTTACTTCACACTTACGATCGGAACTTGTTGATCTGAACTTTCCAATCAACATTGAGTTTATCTGTGTGAAGTTAGTTTTACCTCATGAATCTATTTTTATATCATGGTCCGCCTAATTCCATTTCGGAAATTTATATAAGTCATGCCAGTGCTATTGACTCAGTTAATAACATTCTTCGTGACCGTGACTTCATGGTCCTTATCCAGTACATCGCGTTATCTTGTTCCTTCAGCACATCATGATTTCTTGGGCACCATGTTTGACCTCTCCTTGTTTCAAATGAACTCTGTAGTCAATTTTTTGAATAGATCACTTGATCTTGTGTTCAGTAATTATTTCACTGGAATTTCTGTGTCAAGATCCCAACCATTATGTCTTCCTTACGATACTTACCATCCACCATTGAAAATTTTGCTTTCTGTAACCTGTCCTGCTTCAGCCTCCACATCTAGGTGCAAACGTCGGTTTTGTTTTCGCAATGTTAACTTTGCACAACTAAATGCAATCTTTCTTGGAACTGATTGGTCTTTTTTAGTCAATTGTAGTGATATGACTACCGCAATTAATTTCTTTTATTCAACGGTATACAATATTTTCGTTTCCAATGTCCCGTACATTGTAGATTCGTTAGTTACATATAAACCACCTTGGTTTACAAGAAGGCTTTCAAACCTAAAAAACATAAAGTCAAGGTTATATAAAAAATTTAAGAATACTGGCTTTTCTATTGCTTTTGCTAACTTTTGTGTAGCCCGGGCTAATTTTCTTTCATTATAAGAACTATCTCTCACTTTTTAGATTGCAATTTTCGCGTGATCCTAAGCAGTTTTATAACTTTGTTAACTCAATGCGCAAGTCTTCTTTATTTCCCTCATCCATGTATCTAGTTAACGAACAAGTCCATTGCGATTTAGGTATTGCAGACCTGTTCGCAAAATTCTTTCAATCCACTTATTCCTCTAAACCATATGTTGGCAACTTTTATCCATATTCCACTTCCCATTGTAACCAAATTATAACTCCTGAGATCAGTGAGGAGGGTCTTCTTCTAAATTTGAAATTGTTGAAACCCACCTAGTTGTCTGCTTAAGCACTGTGCGGAATCTCTGTGTAAGCCGCTTCTTAAACTTGTAATTTATCACTTCAGAGCGCATCTTTTCCTGCTATCTGGAAGGAATCCTTTATTGTTCCGCTACATAAAAAAGGTAACAAAGCTGACATATCTTTCTACGACCCCAAAGTTGTTTGAAAAATGCTCACTTCAACCCTTTATCACTACAGCAAATCTATTATTTCTCCGTGTCAACACGGTTTTATGAAGAATAGATCACCAACTACTAACTTGCTTGAATTTACATCTTTAGTAAATCTTGGCTTTAACGAAAAATGTCAAACCGATGTTATTTATACTGACTTCAGCAAAGCGTTTGATTCCGTTAATCATGATCTGCTTTTACTTAAGCTGGACCTCTTAGGTTTCCCGCAAGATCTTCTTTGTTGGATTTCTTCATATTTAAGAAATAGAGTTCAGCGAGTGTTATTATCCACTCTTTCTTGTCCGGTTGATGTCACTTCGGGTGTTCCTCAAGGAAGTCATCTTGGCCCATCATTGTTTATACTTTTCATAAACGATCTTCCTTCATCGTTGAAATCTCTCGTGTTCTGATGTATGCTGATGATGTCAAACTATGCCTTTCATTTAATGATATCTTTTTGCAAGTCAGATTGCAAGATGATCTAACATCACTGCATTAATGGTATTCATGCAATCTTATAAAGCTTAACAGCGCAAAATGCATGTTTATGACTTTTTCATCCTAAAGCCTCATCTTCTTTCTTACACGATCAATAACAACAACACGTGCGCGTGTCTCTACATTCAGTGACCTCGGAGTCAATTTTTGACCATAAACTGAGCTTTAACCATCACATTTCTTCAACTGTTGATAAAGCTTAAAGTATTTAAAAGATGGTCTACAAAATATAACGATCCCTACGTTACAAACCTTCTTTTTATCTCTCTAGTCCGCGCAGTACTCGAGTACTGTTCGTGCGTCTGGAGCCCTCAATGCAAAATACATTAAGACCGTATTGAGTCGGTACAGAAGCAATTCCTTCTTTTTGCACTTCGGGGCTTAAATTAGAATCCTAGTGTACGTTGGCCTTCTTACTCAAGCAGACTTCTTCAGACTCACCAGGGCTTTTGAGTCAACTTAGTTTCTGTGTCCCTAGTCGTACTACTAGGAATTTTGTTCCTCTTTCTCTAGGTAGGTGCACAACTAACTTTGCCTCACATGATCCATTTCGTGTATTATGTGATAATTATAACAAAATTTCCCACATCCTTTCTCCTGAGATTTCGCCCTGCGCTATCAACGCTCTGGTCTTGCAACACCTACGATTTTCCATCCACCGTGACTGAATCAGGACGCACAATTTTGGATGGTGTGTCTAATGTCTGTCTCTGACCACACATGGCTATAAGTAGGGGCATAGCTAGCTATATAGGATATAAATTTCTCCCACCGGGTCAGGGACAGATTTATTTTCTTTTTCTTAATTAGTTGTTAAGCATTGTTTTAATTACGAGTATCTTTAATGTACAGTTTTGTTGACAGTATTTTGTCATAAATAAATAAATAAATAATCAAAAAAAAAAAAAAAATTACTTAGTGTGTACAAGAAATACTAAAGTCGAATATTCTATAATTGGCAGCAAAACAAGAGTTTCTCCGCTCAAATTGATGTACATACCTCCGCTGGAACTTCAGACCGCAGCGCGCGACTTGCCACAAGCATTCGAAATTCGCATACAATCGATTTAACTACGACAACAGTTAGGACAGACTATCTGATCACCGCAGATACCAGCAGCTTGTAACCTGACGCTTGAGTGAGATTAGGAGATAACTAACGTTGTTAACTGGCGAAAATGTTGCTGATGATGCCACAAAGTGGAACAAAAACCCCGACGCGTAAAACCACAGCAGATGGCTAATTGGACCAGAATTTTTAAGGCGAAAGAAATCTGACTGGCCACAATCCACCAGTAAAGCGGAAAAAACGCTAGAAGAACTAAGGCCAAAGAATGTCGCGGTGCATTCACCTGTAGTCAGCGTAAAATATGTCAATTTACATATCCAATTAGAGTTGTCAAAACATCGATTGTTTGTATGGAAGACATCGATGGTTTATATGGAAACATCGATGTTTTGTTAGCTCTATATCCAATTCGAGCGGTTTTCCCGATTTCGGATTTTGACAAGTGTAGTTGCCACCATCGTAAACAGCACTCAGTTCTGGCATGACGACATGCAATAATCAGCAATGTTTTCCAGCTGGCTGAACTGATCTTGTTTCGTACAGTTCAACACAATCGGTTCCCAGACGAAATCTCAGAGCTTACTCACAATAAAAGTATCAACAAATCAAACTCCATTTATAAACTTTCTCCATACCATGCAGAAGACGGGCTACTACGCTTGGGAAGCAGAATAACAGCTAATCTCTATAACGCCCCAATCATCCTGCCCATATACCACTATGTGACTCAGATAATTGTGCGGGAATACCATATAAAGGATCACCATGGCAATTCTGAAACTGTGGTTAATGAGATACGACAAAAACACAGGGTACTTGGACTGCATAATTTAGCGCATAAAGCAAAGCGTTTATGTCAACTATGCCATATATACAAAAACTAAAATTGACCATTAACAAGCGCGAGCATCCTTATGGAGACCGTCATTCAAATGAGTATTCAGAGTACTTGTTCAAAATAGGTGATGGTTCCACCTCCATAGTAAGCGATGGTTACATTACGATGTCAAATGTTGTGGGAACCTGCGTTAGAACAATTGAGGTACTTATTGATAAGGTATATCCGGATATTGAAAATTTGCAGCATAAACACTCCAGTTAGCTTTGTGAGCGAACTATCGTCACTTCGACAAATACGGCCGCAGAAGAGATTAACAATGCGGTTTCACAAAAAGTCTCAGCAGAATCCAAAATATATAACTCTTTGGACACAGTGACAGATCGAG
This sequence comes from Amiota communis, assembly GCA_037043315.1. Taxonomy (NCBI): domain Eukaryota; kingdom Metazoa; phylum Arthropoda; class Insecta; order Diptera; family Drosophilidae; genus Amiota; species Amiota communis. The sequence goes on along the minus strand of JBAMAV010001329.1, from coordinate 1,538,999 downwards.
ATGGCATTGTTCACTACCCAACATAATTCCTCTATTCTCTAAACTCTCCAGGACTACCACCACATAAATTAAATCTTAAAATTGGTACAGATATTATACTTTTACGTAAACGTAGGCTACCCAGTTTATGCAATGGTACAAGACTCCGAAACGCGCGTTTCCTCCCTAATATTATAGAGGCGACTATGTTAACAGGTCCAGCAGCAGGCGAAACTACGTTAATCCCCAGGATACCAATGGTACCAACCGATTAACCTTTTACTTTTATGCGAGAACTGTTTCCAATCAGAACATGTTTTGCTCTTACTATTAATATGTCTCAAGGGCAAACATTTCATATCGTCGGTATAGATCTTCGTAACGAGTTTTCTCATGGTCAGTTATACGTTGCGAATCGGGACATCATAGAATCAAAGTTCCCTTATTCCTGGCCATGGGACTAGAAATGTAGTTTTTACGGAAGTTTTCAATAACTAACTTTTTTACTCTATGTTGCTCGGCTTACATTTATTTTCTTATAGTGGTAATGCAGAAAGACATACTCCTCTACACTCATAATTTCTTTAAATTTTTTCGATGTGGTGCAACAATATGAAAAATATTGAAAACTAATTATTTTTTTTTAAGTTTGCGTTCAAACAAACTTTTACTTCTTTGTTAGTATAGAAATGTATAAAAAATAAATTTTCCCCTACTACAAAAATACCTTTTTATGTAATAAAAATTAAAATTCCGATTTTAAAAGTTATATTTTATTATATTGTTTACATTAAATGCAATAATTTTACACAGAATATATAAAAAATAACTTCAGTCTCCATCACTCTCCTTATTCACTACAGCATGAACTTTCCCATCTTTAAACAGACGACTTAGTATTTCGGCAGGTTTTACTATTTTAGCCAAATATCAAGCATGAGAAAGATAATATATGATAGCTGTGGTAATTGACAAAATTAGAGATCACTCATTTTAATTAAAAAATGGGTTTTTGTCAAAATTGACTAGAAATATAAGTGCAAATATAACAAAGCGAAAATAGTTAAATATGGAGTTCAGAATTTTTTTATATTTTTTAATCCCATATTTCTTTTCAAATCATTTTATACTAACACAAAAGGATTCCTATATGCATAGTAAACAAACTGCCTCTTGACAATCCTGATTTGTTGAGAACATTTTAATAGAATTCACATTTTCTAGCAACAATTTCGACGATTGCTTTCTATTCAATACCATCGAACATGCAAAATTGGTCGCAAACATAATAAAATTGAGAGAGCTCGCTTTTTAAGAGCGATTTGTCTAGTCTTGTATAGGGCTTTGTTTAGATATGTAAGTATATCTACGGTATACCGATATAATACAATTGGGGTCCTCGTAATTTTTTTTAACAGATTGCGTGAACAACCCGTTCTGTTTGCTTGTAGTAAATTAGCTGTTCTCGTAAACACAAGTGAATGAAAGATACAAAACAAACAATTAAAAATGCCAAAAATAAGCGAAAAAAGAAAGAATAATTGAATTAACCTCAGAAATTGGCATAAATAATTTAATATTTTTTCATTTCCTTTCCTTTATTATGTACTTTGTTTAATTTAACCATTAATTCGGCGGTGCTGCCAATTTACTACGTATGGTAACTTTTTTTTGTATGGAGCAACTGTCATTTAATTTCAAGGAATTCGATTTTTCAAAAAATTTCAACGTTTACCAGGATTAACACAATGCGTGAGGACCCTAAATATTTTTTTACAAGACAGTATGTATGCACCTAATTGTGCCTGTATACTTCACTGCATATATGTTCATACATACATACAAAGTAATAAGAAAGATAAAAACAATGAGGAATACTACGATAGGATAATACATAGCAAAGCAAGTGGAGTAAAATTTTTTGCTAAAGATTTCACTATAGGTTCAAAAACCAAAAAAAAAAAAAACAAGAGATATTAAAAAACAATGTGACAAACAACAAAAATACAATAATTATACTGTAAATGCGCTCATTGATAAACCGAGACAAGTAACGAACGAAGACACGAACGAACGAACGAATGATGAATGGGCGTGGGCGAGTGAGTGCGCTGGAATAACTGTCTCACTCATCCACATACAAGTGTCGAATTCCAAATTCCGCAAGAGATTCATTTCAAAATACAAAAATAAAATCTTAATTCAATAATACATGCATATAAATGTACGTATGAATGTATACATAAGTAAGTATATGCAAATACATATGTACATATGCATATAAGTTCTGGATTGTTTCTATTGGTGTTTGGGATGTTGGTTAGGTTGGTAGTTTTTAGATTTTGTTGTCACTTGCTTTTATAATCAAAATGTTCAATGTTTTGTGTGTATAAAAATGCAAATTAGGGAAACAAAAAATAAATTTAAAAATCCAAGAATTTGTGCACACAGTTAGAGTGAGTAAGTAAAAGCTGCATTAAATATTGTTTTCTGCACCCATTTAGGGGTAAACGGTACTTGTATAATACATACATGTACATATATACATATACATATTACTCCCAGAATACAAATGCATTCGTTCATGTTTTAAAATTCTTGCATTTAAAAAAAATTTTTTTTTCTTAAGATTAAAAAATACGGTGTACACAGAAAGTGATCCATAACTTCCACAATTCTCAAAGTATCTGTTTGAAGTTGAGTAAGTAACGCAATAATAATAATCTTCTTTTATTTCTCATATCAATTTGATACGATCGCCAGAACCTTCAAAATAAAAAATGCATTAGTATAGTGTACAATACCCTATTGACTGAACACAATAATTTGTATGTTTTTGTGCTTCGTAATTGGAATGGATAGGATCATAAGATCATAAGACTATTTCATAGTTTGTACATACAATAATGCTACGCTTTTTAATCATTGGCTTGCCATATCAAAGTTGCAAAATGATTGTGTTGAAGGTGGTACGGGTATCTATCCGATGGTTAGCGACCGTACTTCTTTTAATTTGTTTTTACATAGTACAGAGATACTTATATGTACATACATTTTACTATACAACAAAACAATTGTCATTTCTGCGTTTATATAGAAATCAAAACAAGAAAAAAAATCGAACACATACAAGTCAACTTAAGCACAATGGGTTAGAGTGAGCACAAGCGTCTCTTTTAACACATTCAGCCACACGCAACTCGAAGAAATATAAATAAAATAAATAAATAAATGCTTATTTCATTGGTGCAGCCCACCTGCCATGCTGTGCGATCGAGATAGCGTATGTACAGAGTCAGACCATAGTGTGAGAAAGAATGAAACAAACGAAACAAAATGAAATTTGAAATTCAATTCCAAACAAAGCAGAAGAAAAAAATAAGCACACACATGTACAAAAAAGAAGCAAACAGATAACAAGCACAACAATATGGAATTGGAAAGAAGTTACAAAAAAATAGTGAAATATATATATTCATATATGAATAAAAGTTATGCATGAGCATATACATATGTACACACACACACATACACAATAAGGCAGTGGCCATGCATGAGTATTCACTATTCGTGCCTTTCGCGTTTTGTAATGAGTTATATGTATGCATGTGTACCTTCCGTTTCATTCATTTCATTTCGTTTCCAATGCGAATAACAACGAATGAACGAACGATTTGATTTCTTTTATTTCATTTCAAGTTTCTTTTTATTACGATTTGTATTTGATACGACACGCAGCGCAGCGCTGCAACGAGAGTGTCGTAGCGTCTCTGCTTTTGTCATTGTAACATTTAGTAAGCAGTACTTGTCGCTGCTGCCGGGTTGAAAAGACAGCAGTCTACTTACATCAAAACACATACATACATGCATACGTACGTCTATATTTGTAAGCGACGGCGCGCATTTAATTCGTTTCGGGGTTGCAATTTGAATTTCTGAGTATTGTCACACAACGAACAGACAGAGCAATCGGCATCAGTTTGTGGCCTGGCCGCTACTTCCGCCCCGTCAGCAAGTACTAACTCGCTTACTCATGCTCCCTTTCTCACTATTTTCTATCTATCTCACTTTGATGAACAGAAATAAAAACATACAAACGGATGGACGGATAGTCAATCGTACGTACATATGCTCGTATTCGTATTCGTTGGTTTGCACAATCGCAGATATACTACAACTATACAGAAACGAATACGAATAACGAATACAGTTACAATTGGGTAACAGCAATAGCAGCAGCACCAGCAGCAGAACAAAAATAAAAATATATTCAACGCTGCGTTTGTGTTTGTCTCTTCTCCATCACCAACGAAACAGTTAGAAACGAACCACACACACAACACACAGAACACATTCGTTCGTTTATTGTCGTCTGCGACTCTGCGCTCGCCTTTCATTACGAATTTGTCATTCGTAAGCGAAGGTAATGCAATAAAATATACGCGCGCGCAGCATCATCTTCAGCTTTAGTTTAACACTTAACTCTACTTCACGATTCATTCGTTCGTTTATACGGTTGTGGTGGCGGTGGAGGTGCTCTTGCTTTCTTTCTTATCTCATGCTCAGTTTATTGTGAAAAAAGAAAGAAATGAGAAAATGTTATAAGGCGTTCAAGTGTTAACCTTTGGAGGAGAATAAAAATAACGATACATACATACAAATGCATATGTATACACAACATACATATGTATGTATTTGTCCCAAAAGTATATAACAATACGATTTTGATATTTGTGATTGTTTGTGTATTTATACATACATACATGTATGTAAATACGTTTATATAAATTCGAATTGCGATTCCGTTTTCGATTGTGATTTTAAATTTCTCGGTTTGTGATTGGGATTCATTTCGTTAGCTCTTTGCATTCGCTCGCAATCATCTTCTTAGTGACACGATAACATACCGTCGGAATGTGATAATTTAAAAATTAATTGATCTAAAATATAAATGTAATATCATGTGCATCATATACAAGTGTTATATATACCTATATGTACTTATGTAGCATGTACATACATAATTAGTTAAAATAGTAACATAAAAACAATAATCTCTGTGTTTTAAAAGAAAATTTAATCAAGTGAATCTAAAATTTTAAAGTAATAATAAATTTAAAAAAAAATTAATAAAACAGAAATATAAAGCATTGAGGATATTGAAATTGATATATATTTTGTTTTTTAAATTACAATAGAAAACATTGGATTACAAGAAACTACAATTAATCTTCAATTTATGCGTCTAATTTCACATTTGCTGTATTTGATGCTGTATTTTGATTTATTGCATTTTAAGAGTTCTTTTTTTTGTATAATTTGTACAGATACATACATATATTCTTCATAAGTATTTGAGTGAATAGTTGAAGTTGCAAGAAATAATTGTCTAATAAGTCTGGTTTGGCTTGTAATAATGGGAGGGAGTGTATAAGAAAAAAACTTTTAAAGTCATGTAATTTATTTTAAAGTTAATAAATATTACGCGAATTCTTTTCAAAATTCATTTTTAATACAATTTAAGATATTAATTATTCTGTGGGAGTTAAATGAAAGAAATTTGTACATTTTCTTTTTAAATTGACCGCTGGCCATGGCCAACGTAGTTGCTATTTTTCACTGTCATGAATATGAATAATTATTTCAGATTCAAATTAACAATAAAAAAAGTACTGTGTTCTTTTAAAATATTTTTGTTCAACCATTATTATAAATTTTTAACTGAATAAAGATCTCCAGTAGTCTTATTCCACATAACTCGTTCTGGATGAGTTGTTGTGCGTAAACGATAGTAATCCATTAACAAAAACGATTCTATATGTATGTCGTTCACAAGAATTATGTTAACTTCAAATTAAGTGTATACTGTACTGGATATTTAATACAACAAGGGCTGATCTTCAATTTTAAAATTTTTTCTCTTGACAACAATTTTAATTTGAAATTACATCTTTACATGGTCAGTGGTTTTAATAGAACAAAAAAATAGAGCACAAAATTAAATAAAATTTAATAAAATCATCTTCTTGGCTTTATGTTCCTGCACTTCTTTATTTTTAAATTAATGCATCTATATGAAGCACAAAAAAAAATGTATGTATATATATCTCGAAAAATCGTGAACAACTAAAAGTATACACTTGTTTTTTTTTTTTAATTTCCTGTTTCATCAAATAAACCATGTAGAAAACGTGACGTTCCGTTAAGGCTCATTCAGTTTTTTCACGATTCAAAAAAAATTGTCTCATGAAGTATATTCGCGAACATATTATAGACAAATAATATAACTTTGCATGGAATGAAAAAGAGTGACGTGAATAAATGAGTTTTGTAATTAAATAGATTCCAAATTGTGCAACTGGTCGAATGTTTTATTTCAAACTAAAATCTTCAAAGCTTTAATTTTATTGTGCAAATTAATACAGTCAATGTCAGATTGATTCCTAGAAGTGTTTTCGAGTTTCTGATCTAAATCGTAACAATGCCTAATCAATTATTCTTTATGGTAACTAAATAAAGTTCAATTTATAAAGTTATATACATAGATAATAACCGTTATCACCCGGTCTACCGGAGAAGACCTCATAGGTCAGATTTGCTTAATTTTTGTAGGTCACGGAGTAATTTTGAAATTAATAAGTTCAACGCGGAGCAATCAATTTATTGTGTAGTCCTACCTTTTTAAGCATATTTTAAGAAACTCTGCCATAAAATATTTTACACAAAATTATGACCACGATTGTTAAATTTCATGGTAATAAGTTTAACGTAACAACGATAGAGTGATAAGAAGTATACCATAAACCATTATTTAATAATGTCTTATAGGAAAGAAGTTTGTTCAACATTTTGATCGGTCCGAAGAATTGCTTAAGCTTTTAATTTTTTCCTATAAATAATATAATTGATCTTTTATATATGTGTGTATATGAGCCAAGTTTTTTTTTTAGAGCAATTTAGTCTACCAACTTTTCAGCAATCTTTCTCTGTTCGAAAGATGAATGAACGTAGGGATCTCTGAATAATCTTTCATATTTTTCGATCGTTTACAATTTTTGTTTTTTTAGTTAATTTTGTAATAAAAAGAATATTAAAGGTAGTTATTGTGTTTGCTCTTCAATTGCAGTAAACTTTTTCATTAGTTTGATATTTCAAAATTATTTATTCAAATAAAGAAAAAGAAAGAAAAACAAATCCAATTGTGCTTACGTGGAAAAATTGAGTTTGCAAATAAATTATAATTAATTTCAAAATGAATGATGCCGATAACAAGACCGTGAGTGAGTGAATGTTGCATTGTGTAAAAACAGCGGGATTAATCGACGAAAACACCAAAAATATAATAATATAGTATATATACATATGTATGTGTATATGTATATACTTATAAAATAAATTAATATAAAATAAACGTCTTAAAGAACTTATTAGCAATGAATACAACAGCTATGCTAATGCACCATCAGCAACAACAGCAACAACAACATCAGCAGTTGCAGCAACAACACCAACAAAATGGTGCACGTGATAACAGCAATAGCAGTCGCAGTTGTGATGAACGCATAAACGGGCGAAATTCGCTTATTGGACGTGGTTCAAGTTGCTCACCGGCGAGTTCACCTACACGACACTCGAGTACTGTTAGTCCCGTAACATCTTTGAACCACACAATGATGGCTCAAATGGCCGTTCAACAGCAACATCACCAGCTTAGCCCACCACCACATGTGGGTGGAGTACCAACTCCTAATGGCTTACCTACAGGTTTGCCGCCACGTATGCCCCATGGGCTGCCTCCGCACTCGCTTGGTTTGCTCAATTCATTACAAATGATGCACCATGCCTCGCCGCTCGAGTTAATGGCTGCCGCGCACCATCATGTGCCACCGCGATCATATAATTCTCCGCCACCAATTTCAACGTCTGATCCCAGCGCAAATGAGTGTAAATTGGTTGAGTACCGTGGTCAGAAGGTTGCTGCATTTATAATAAGCGGTGAAACAATGCTCTGTCTACCACAGGCATTTGAACTCTTCCTTAAGCATTTGGTTGGTGGCCTGCACACAGTGTACACTAAACTAAAGCGCTTAGATATCGTACCACTTGTTTGTAACGTGGAGCAGGTGCGGATACTGCGTGGTCTTGGCGCCATTCAACCTGGGGTCAATCGATGCAAGCTACTCTCGTGTAAGGACTTTGATGTACTCTACCGCGACTGTACTACTGCCAGGTAAGTACTCAACAATAAAGGAAAACTAGTTATTTAAGACCTTTTGACATAATCACATATCAAAAGTCAAGACTGTAATGACATGATTTAACGGTGCGGTCGTCATGCTCTAGAAAATTTTCTCATTTCCTGCTTCCGTTTCAATAAGAATGAGAGTATGTTATATATTGGAATCTAGTAAGATTTGTGTATTCCATTAATAGCAAATAGCAACATATCCATATCTAAAAGTTGACGAGCGCAAGTCAAACCTAAAACTTTTCATTTGCGTTTCGATGACATTTAACGGAAATACGCAATGCAAACGTAGCTTAAAATATTGTAATATTGTAACAAACTCGTGTTACATTTTTCGAACCAATTTTAAAAACTTTTTCTTTGTTCGTTATTTTACTAAAAAACTCACAATGTGCTTGTCAATACGTCTCCGGCAAACGAAAAGTTACGAATTTTTACCATTTTATCTTTCGTTTCTGAATAAGGAAAGTTTTCCATAATTGGGTGATAAACTAAAGAATTCAATAGACAATTAAATGAAGAACTATTGAAACGAATTTCCGACTTAAAACACCCATTTCAGACTAACATAAATCTATGATGAATTCGATAATTCTCTTTTTACATCTAGACACATAATCAAATGAATTTAGAATTTGTCTTGATCGATAGCAAAGAACATTAATGCGTTTAACACTAACATGCGTAAATGTATATTATAATAAAAAAAATCGCTAATTGTACATAGAGAATTGATTAAATTTTAGGATATGTTATTATTCCAAGTTCTTTAATGAAGTTATTCTTAAACATATGTATTATCATGCACAAAATAATTTCATCCTAATTCATATACATTTGTATATAACCTATATATAGTATAACATACATACATAAGTATGTATTGGGTATAGTGTCAAATAATCGGTTTTTGAACTATTCATTTAGTTTTTGAAACACATCTAAACGGTTACCGACTGTCGATCTATTAAAGTGTAAGTAATTAGTTGGAAAATTTTCGAAACCAAAATTCTCATTTTCACTTCCACGTTTCGCAGCCATTTTTTCAAATAGAAAAGTAGTTATATAGAATCTGAATAGCGGATGGGCGGAAGAGAGACTAAGATTAATCGATTCTCATTATCACGGTTTTAATATCCTTAAACGTTACGACAAAATGATAATGTAATTGAAAATTATAACTTATGCGAATATATGCTTTGTTGAAAGCAAAGGGAATGTTTTTATTTGTGGTTTTATTTAACTATTTGATATGAACGCATGATACCATGAAAGCGTGTACAATATTTCCAAAACATGGGACAACAACAACTAAGAAACCAATAGCTACCTAAATATATGTTTGCGGATTTGGAGTCTGTTTTCAAAATGTGTGCTCACAAATGTTTTAAAATAAGTACATTTGCACTTAGTGCTTCGATACGTCAGTGCATTTTTCCAATATGTAACTTTGTCCGCGGTTTGTTGATGTAATTCGGGTTAGTTTGTGCTTGGTTCAAACATGGATAAAAAAAATACTATATTCACGCCATTTTTGGTTTCATTACTTTAAAAAAGGGAGTTTGGGAAAATTTTTCTGTAAAGAAATGTCATCGGAAAATGGTTGTTCCAAAACTAATTCAAACGAAGTCGTGTTGGGGGAACTTTTAATACGCTTTCAACCGTTTAGAAGCTTGCTACTGCCTTATGAATTCGGTATGGTAAAGTTGTCTGAGATATGATAGAGGGTCATCCAACAAAGTTAAAACAATTTTTACTTTAGTTCGTTTTGTTTTTGTACCAAAACATTATGTAAAATACATTTTGTTGGCGATCTTCGTTTATAAAACTTGAATAAAGTGTATTACTATGTGTCTATGTGCAAGGATATTCCCAGAAGTACCCGATCTGACATATAGATAACGCTTTATATTTGAAAAGAATGAGTGTGGATTATTTTTTGTTCGGCAGTCATCAATAGTGAATTATCTCTATGAATTTGTAGGCATGAAATAATGAATTATCGTTATGTGATATAATACTTTCATTTGAAAAGCTTCAGTCCAAGCAATCTGAAAGCGGAGCTAGATGTTACTCTGGGGGAGCCTGCTCATTTCCTTACAACTGTAAAATATTGGGTGACAGAGTTTAAACGTGGATATACGAACTGCCAAGAGATCATAGCAGCATAGCAACATAGCGACCAAATAAGGTGTCCACGCCAAAATGGTGAAGAAAATGCACAAAATGGTATTGGATGCCAGTTGGCTGAAAGTACTCTACAGTTCATTTTGACTGATGGTTCGGGCATGAGAAAACTTTGCACAAAAATGGCTGCCGCAATTACGCAAAATGGAACAAAAACAGCGTTGTGAGGTTGTTTCAATCGAGTGTTTAGCGAAGTTTCATAGCAATAAAGCATAATTTTGAGTCGATTCTTCACCATGTATGATACATTGTTCTATCACTTCACAACTATGACGGAGGAACAATCAAAATGGACTAAAAAGGGAGATTTGGCTCCAACGTAGGCAAATCAAGTTCCATCTGCAAGGTAGGTCTTGGCGTTAGTTTTTTGGGATGCGTGTGAGATAATTTTGACTGATTATCTTCAAAGAGGAATTATAATCAACAGTGAGTATGAAGCGAACATATTGTAGTCTTTAAGTGATGGAGTAATGAAAAAAACACTATATTTGCGAAAAAGAAAATTTGTTTCATAAAGATAATTCACGAGTTAACGCTTTCGTTATCATGGTGTCTAAAATCAAGTAGTTAAATATTTTGAATTGCTTCCCCCCCTCGGACTATTCTCCGTTTCCAAACTTAAATAAATGGCTAGGTGGATAAATATGTATTTGTCAACAATGAACTGGTAGAGTCTGCGGTTGATGGCTATTTTAAGGAACTTAACAATTCTAACTATAAACAGATTATCGAACCTATTAAACATCGATGATAAAAGTGTATCTAGCTAAATGAAACTACGATATGTAGAGAAATACAGATATTTTTTCCAAATTATTATTTTTTATTTTATTCCTTTGATAGGCCAGGTACTCTTCTGGGACTACACTCGTATGGTTGGATGACAAATTGCTTTAAACTTATAATGCTATGATTAACACAATTCATACCACTTTAATTATAAATATTTTTATCTATTTTACTAGTTCTTAAGTATTTTATTTTACAAAGACCTCTTCATTTACAAAGAAAACTTCGTTTTTTTCTTCTTATTGCAGATGTTTATCGATCAAGCCACCTGAGAGGTAAAAATTCAATAAAATTCATATTTGTTTATCAAGACTCGGGTAACCATCGAAAAAAAGAAAAAGTGAACTTAAGAGTTTTTAGGGCGAAAAGATAAAAAGCAGAAAAGAAGAAAAATGTGTTGTTGATATGCTAAGACCGTGAGTGTTTATCTTTTTAATCTACAGAAGCAATGTATTTTGAGATTCTATGAGAGAATATCCTTACATATTAAAATAACTTTTTCAAATGGTAAAATAAATTAAATTATATAGAAACCACTAATAATATGTAATAATATTGATACTGTCTTCAACGATTCGATTAAAGGTCAATCAAAAAAGTAGTATTGTTTTCTGTTTGGAGTTGTTTATTTAATTTCCTAACTTTTTTTGGGTTTGTTTTTTTTTTTCTTACTCTAAAATACTCTTGAGCTCAATTTTTGTTTGTTGGTTTTATTTATTACAAAATTAAGCACGATGCTTTAAATAATTTTTTAGAAATGTATGTACAAGTACACGAGAAAATTGTGTTTTTATCTCTCAATATTCGAAAATGTGGCAAATTTCAGTTGAGTTTTTAGTCCTTTTTATACTCTTCAAGGGAGTGAATAGTATTATAAGATTGTCATGAAGTTTGTAACACACAGAATGAGACATTGCAGACCACATAAAGTATTTATTTCGGGAGGGGTGCCTCCCATACAAGCCAACATTCAAATTAGTGTTTTATCAGAAAAAGTTTTTGGTTTTTTAACTTATCGAACTGAAATTTGGACACTATAAGTTTCTGGTCCATATTCATCAACCATGAAAATTTCAAAGATCCAAGGTGTACCAGGATGGGTACCTCCCATAAAAACCAAAATTTAGAAAAAAGGACATACAAAACTGTAGTGTGCCCCTCAAACTGTGCTCGAACTGTGTTCTTTGTTGACACTCAAACTGTGACAGAGAGAATATAGAGATGCTAAGAAAGGAAGCATATCTGATATCTGGTAATTGTCGCATAGCATAGATGGCTTCAATTTGTTTATTCATAGTATCATTACATGTTTTCATAGGTTATTTAATCTGAACATTTTTACTCCAAGCCTATCTCTAGACCGATTAAAAATATTACATAACATAATTTCCTTTTAAAAAACAAAATTTATAAATTTTGTGAGATTTTTATTTCTGACTAAAGTTCCCTTTCGGAAAGATGCATTAATAGACTAGATTTTCACAGCGCTCGGTCAAGCTGGTCTCATGAATATACCATTTCTTAACCAGATCTTTTCCTTAGAAAGCTTTCCATTGGTAAGCCAGTTTGTTTTTAATTGGCAATTATATTTTTGCTTAAGTTATTTTAGTTTTACACAAGTTAAGTTTACAGTTTCATTATAAATAAAATTATATTGCTTTTCCCTTTTGTCTTTTTGTTAAATCCTGCAAACTTGAAATTAGTAAAAGAGTATATTAATCCTAAAACTAGCTAATTATTATGATACCCAAAACTCAGGCATTATCACTGTGGCTTGCTGTTTATGAGGCATGAAACTGTCCGTCATGTATATAAAAATGATAAGCGTGGCAAAGAGATTCTATACTTTGCTCTTAGTTTTTGAGTTATCGATCTAAATGCTGGTATATGGTAGATTCTTTTTAGAGTCATACGCAACTGGTAAATAAAAAATATTATTCCCGATAACTGCAAGATGCAAAAGATACATACAGAACTCATTTTGAATAATGATTGTTTATTTTTCATAGCTTACTAATTTTGTTATGCGAACAAGGGATGCGAGGAAGCATTGGATCATTGCAAGCTTCGGTGTTAACTTTTAATGAAATAAATATAAAAACCCAAAAAATTGTAATTTGGAGCAGGACATGAAGTAAATTATGCAAAACAATAAATGTTTTTGATAGTGACTTGGAAAAATGTTAACGTAAAGATGAATTAATACTGGTGTAATAATTTTATAAAAGTGATTTGAATTTTGATTTTATTTATTTGCAACACAAATACAAATCATGAACAACAATATTTACAATAAATGTAGTTTCCAAAGGCAAACGGTCAATAATTTAATTTTATTATGATACGAGGGTGGTCAACAAGTCCTTAGGAAATCCAACAGATAGCGCGACTATTACTGTAAACGGTCTGTTTTCATGCAGCATCACTACCGTCTAGGTATGAAGTGAAGTTTCAGCCAGATTGGTTGAGTTGTTGTGTGTTTCTCGTGCATTGAAGAAAAAAAATTTGTTTGTTTACAAAAATGGAGAAAATTGAGTTTAGATCTGTTATTAAACATTTTCATATAAAAGGCTTAACAGCAAAGGAAATAAAAAATTAGTTGGACTTAGTTCACGGCACATCTGCTCCTTCACTTGCAACTATTTATAACTGATTAAATGAATTTAAACGTGGTCGTACATCAACAAAGGATGAACCACGCTCAGGACGCCCTGTAGAGGTGACTACGCCAGAAATGATCAATAAAATCCATGATATGTTGTTAAGTGATCGAAGATTAAAGTTGAGTGAGATAGTTGAGGTTACAGGGATATCAAAAGGTAGCGTCATTTCTATTTTACATGAAAAATTGTGTATGAAAAAGATTTCGGAAAGATGGGTGCCGCGTTTGCCCACAGTCGACAATAAACGCAATAGGGTGGTTGTCTCTAAAGCTCTGTTGTCGCTCATCCAACGTAATCCGAATGAGTTTTTTCGTCGGTTTGTGACTGTAGATGAAACATGGATTCACCACTACACTCCCGAAACGAAAGAACAATCAAAACAGTGGTTTTTGAAAGGCGAACCATGTCCAAAGAAGGCGAAAACCGTAAAATCAACTGTTTTTTGGGATGCACGTGGAATTATTTTAGTTGACTATTTGGAAAAAGGAAAAACAATAACAGGGGAGTAATATGCATCTTTATTGGACCAGCTAATAGAAAAAATTGAAAAAAGGCCTCATTTAAACAGAAAATAATCCTCTTTCATCAGGACAATGCCCGCGTTCGCGCATGTTTACGATCAATGGCTAAAATTGAAGAATTAAAGTTCGAATTGGTCGACCACCCACCGTATTCGCAAGATTTAGCTCCCAGTGACTTTTTCCTATTCCCAAACCTGAAAAAATGGCTCAGTGGACAAGGTTTTTTTTTTTCAAATGAAGAAGTCATCGATCAAACAAATGCTTATTTTGAGGACCTTCCAAAATCTTATTTTTCTGACGGTTTAAAAAAATTAGAGAAACGTCAAACTAAGTGTATAGAGCTCCAAGGAGATTATGTTGAAAAATAAAAAAAAATTTACGAAAAAAAAAAATTGTTTTAATGCTTTTTTCTAAGGACTTATTGGCCACCCTCGTAGCTTGGGTATGAAATTTAAAAAGAAATCATCAAGTGAAAATTTTATATTTCTATATATATTTCTAATTAAATCAAATAAAGATACGAAATAACAGTGTGAAATCTGATGTTTTTAAGTTTGGTTCAAAGTTTGCTTATGTTGCTTCTGTATTTAATTTTCCTTTGCAAATCTAGCTTAATTGAGTGAATCCAACCAACCTAAAAAAAAAAAACAATTGGAACGAACGGACAAATTTATTGTACAAAGATTGTTTTGAGTTAGAAACAAGTGAAGCAACAATTATTGAAATTATTTTTATAGTAAATAATTATAGTGTTTCATCTAGAGTAGGGGTATGTGTTTCTATAAACTTCTTATACAAATAAAAATGAAAAATTTCCCAGGTTTGACTTGAGACAAGTAGTGATTGCGATAGCGACAACGATAGGTACAGAGAAATAGAGTTATCGAGGTTGGCTAATTCTTTGCAGGTATATACAAATCGCTGGCACGTTTTGATTCATTTATTTTTTAAACAAAAATATAATGTAAGCGAATTGTGTTGCATGTAGTAGTACGGTAGTATTAGATTTTTTAATATGAACTATTAAATGAGTTATTATCACGCCAAATTGTAAACGTATACATATGTACGTGGTTGTATATGCCTTTACATGCATGTTTTATAAATCGATGTTTGTACGTTACTATGTAGCAATTTCATAAAATTATTTTATTGTTTAACTGAGAATAGCCCATTTCTAACTAAAATAAAAATTTAAATATGTATAAACAAATACATATTCTATTAAAATTCTTACAAACACAGCTACATAAATATTTACAAACACAACTGATTCAATTTAACACTTCAAGGCACAATCAAAATTAATTTTATTGAAAAATGTCATTCATAAGTTTTATATACAAGTAATATATGTTAGCTCTCATTGCTTATTAAATTGGTGTAGAACTATTTAAACAAAAACGATCCCAACCTGAAAAAGAAGGTAAACATTTAGAAAAACTGAATAAAAATAAATACAATAGCAATACTGAAGGCAACTCATGTAAGTAACTGACCTGACCACAAGTTGATGCAATTGGCCATAATTGTTGGTTTCCAGTGCAACAGTCGTCGGAGCCCATAACAAAAATTAAAAAAGTTTTGTAAATTAAATGAGTTACTGTTGGTAGTAGTTTCACTTTGTTGTCGTTGCTGGTATTATAGCGTTGGTATAATCTCCAAACGTGTTCATTGTAAATAACAATAAAAAATTATAGTTATGTTGTTCATATAAAAATACGAGTTTGTAATTCATAATAAGTCAAATAATAGCGCTATAGTGGAGGGTTAGCTACATTTAATTTAAAATTTATCCTATTATTCCAAACATTAATATATTCAAATTGATTCTAAGAGTTATGACTTTATATGTTTGCACGATATATAAAATATATTGTACAAACCTGAAGTAGCAAGTGCACAAAATATATACAGTATTAGATAATATTATTTTTGAGTGTTTGGTCATCAAGTGTGCCTGGTCCAGGGCCGCCACCAGGACCACTGTCACTGTTGCCATTACCGATGAAGTATTTCCACCACCAAAGTGGTCAGACCAGGCGCTATAGTTACATTCAATGATTTTTTTTATGGAGTACGTTGTTGCTCAGCTGCATCAACCAGAATTTAATGTTCTACGTTGTTTTGAATATCCTTCATAGAAACAGGTGGGTATATTTAGTTTGTGGAAATAAGGATTGTATGTAATGCATAGAAGGGTGAAGACTTAAATCTTATAAAGTTTTTTTTGCGCATATCCTTTGTTATGTGGTCTTTCATTGCGGTTCTGTTCATAATTCCCCTTCTCTGAAAGACGAGTAAGTCTTTATTTTACGCGTACTGCTGCCCCGTCTTAATGATCAATAGCCTCAAACACGAAACACAAACAACGAAACACACTGTTTCTTTCTTGTACTGCTCTCAATGAATATCAAATACAGAAACGAAGAGCGCAAAAAGTGCGTACTCAGATAGGAAAAATTCAACAATAACAACAACCAAAGCACTAAAAGCAAAAAAAACGTACAAAACTTTTTATTTCTGTTTATTATTTTGGTCTTGGAGTAGTTTTCAAAAAACTTAATACTTTAAAATAGTACATATATTAAAAGTTAAAAACTGAAAAAAATAAGAATGCAACTCTTTGCATTAGCATTCATTTGTCATTAAAAAAAATATTAACATCGGCTTAGTATAGTGTGCTCTAGACAATTTTTTTTTTTTTAAATTGGTAATAAAGTGCCTTTATCTCGACAACAGCGCCACCTACCGGGTCCAAATGACTATCTTGGTGAACCCATAAGTAAAACAAAAATAAATTTTTCGAAATTGGTCTAGCCGTTTAGTAGCAAAACAGTCACAAAATTTTGTACACTCGAATTATATATGCGATATAAAGATATTGAAAATAATTGAAATAATTTTCTTTACTATACTTCATACGGTAAATACAGTATTGTAGTACCTACCAAAGTCGTAAACGACCGATAAAATAACAAATGTTTCAGTGATTAAATCACTGAAGTAAGTCATGGTGCAAGTGATGGTACAATAATACATAGTTGCAGTGAATTTCCCCTTTGTGGAAGAAAATTTAATGTTGAACTATAATTTCTACACTAGGAACAAGATTTACTTATCCCCTTGATGAAGTAGATACATAGGTTTGGGTTATTTTGCTCACGCAGTGTGTATTTATGTGTGTTAGCAGTTTGAATTTCCACAACAACTAATAACTGTTACTGGATACACTCTTATTTAAAATTTTCCGTAAATTTATCGAGGAAAATCTGTTTACACAGTCAAAACCGAACTAGCTGTACATTTTGATTGACCTTACATTGTGTAATCTATGCCTTTTATGTTCTTAACAATAAAAAATGCATGATCAAATTGACAACTTTTGGACTAAATCTGAATACTTCTTTCAGTAAATTAACTTTTACATACTTACACTTTTGCTTCAATAATAAATCCATTTACTTGAATAATAGTCGTCGACATGACTTGACGTTTGAATTGAAAAGTAAAGCGCGTTTCACTCAAAAACGGTTGAGTAAAATTTCTTTCGTTGTTGTTTCAGTAAATAGGGAAATGATTAACTTTGTTTACAGTGGTCTTTGGATCAGTCTCATACCTTCCACCCGCTATGAGTCATAAAAAGTCATATTTGGTGCTTAAAACTGTATTGCGTTTTTATCATTTAACAAACTTTTAAAATTATTAGGTCAAGTTATTGTAACTTTAAAATTAAATAAGCTTCCCTAGCTCCCTAGATGCGCAGATACAATTTAATAATGCACACTAAAATGAAAAGTACGAGTATTCAAATATTTAAGTAAGTAAAGATGTAAATATTTATATGTACAATGAACGGTTTTACTTAATTAAACATTTGTACATAGATATAAAATATTTGTATACATACATTTGTAAACATCATTAAGTGCGTATGCTTTAACTGATAAGAGTAGGTAAGGTATCTTCAATAAATTATAAGTGTAATTATCTCTAGCATTTTAAATATGAACAAATTCTCAAGTCCTTAAACAAAATTTTTATTGATATATTTAATTATTAACAAGAAAAAGAAACAAATATGGAAACTAAAGTAGGCTATAAAAATAAATAATCATGAGTTTTCGGTGAAGTTTGTAAGAAGCAACCTATTCCAGTAATCGGAGAATGTATCAGCTGTCTACGATAATGTAACGTGTCGATACCAAATTAAATATCGATTGTCAAAAACTGAGATCATTGTTTGCTTATTTACGAACAGACGGACAGACAGTCGAGGGCCAATCGGGGGTCTCTATAAGTCAAAGTGAGGATACCTGTTCACATTACTGTGAAAGGTATAAAAATATATATATTCTTATTTTTACAAATTTTTTTTACGATGAAAAGCTGCCGCACTCAAACCAAAAGAAAAACATTGTTTCATAACACTTCGGTGTGTTGTTGAGTTTCGGTTTGTAAGCGTGTGTGCTCTACTAATTCACAATTGCGATTGTTTCAAACCAACAGTAACTCTCTGCAATTCCGCAGTTCCAGACCAGGGAGACCACCAAAGCGAGGACCAGTAAGCCTTTCAATGCCACCAACGCATCTATCACAACATCCACAATTAAAGAAGCATCGTCTGGATAACGGTGACTACGCGTACGAGAATGGTCACATTGGTGGTAAGTAGGAAAGCTATCTTTAGCAATTCAGCTGGTAAATATTGTAGTTACGTAAGTGTCTAAGGCCGGATTACCCCATTTGAGGCCTCAAGGCAATACTAGTCTTGGAGCTTCTGTCTTCTAGTTAGGAATGTGCATCGTAACCAAAGCGCTAAGAGATTAATATGTATCTCATTTTCTTTTTAGCGTCGTACTCTTTACACATCATCTTTAGCGAACAATGTCACATAACTTTTTTTTTTGCAAATCTAAAAGAGAAATTTTCGTGTCGTTAGTATTGTTGTACAAAGAGCAGATGTGGGTTAGCACTTGTTTTAACTAAAAAAAATTATTATGCTAGAAACAATGGAAAAAAGGGAATAAACAATGATAATAGCGATTCAGTGGTTTTAACAGCAATCGATTTCTATTGATTTGTCTTACGGGACATATGCCTACATTCCCTACGTGGATAATCATATTCTCTAAGTGTCTAGAATACATAGGCTTTAAATTGAATAACTTAACCTGATATTATTTGGCAGATTAATTAAGTAGCAGCGAGTATGGGGTCTATCCATGAAGCCGTTCGTACAATTTCAGAAGCTTCATAAAGCAGTAAAGTAGACTTAATGCAGTAACCAATGTTTACTGCAATTACAAATACGATTCCATTGTAATTTAGCCCCTAAGATATATAAGATCGTGCTGATGGATACATTTTTATCCATGTTGTTGAGACATACACAATCATTAAAGCAATACATTGCATATCTACCAAACGATCACGAATGCTTCAAAAGCTAACTAACTGTATTAACCCTTTGTACTCCGAACAAATTTTCATATGACCTACCAGTTGGCTACAATGCGAGCGTGCTTACCTATACAGAAAATATAACGTTCTCATTAAAAAATGTCCATTCTATTCAAAATTATGTTTTATTATTCATCCAATACGATTTATAAAGGTAATTTACTCATATAGAAATATTAAAAAAACAGAAAATAAAATTTTCTTTAAGATTTGGATGTTGTGAGCTGCAACGGCGCCAACGTGGTGCAAAAGGTTAAGAATTTTTACCCACCATAAAAAACCCACAGATACATAAACAATATATCTTGAGGAAGTTGAACTATTGTACAAACCTTAAAAATGGAAAATTGACCACAAATAACAATCAACTTCAATTCAAATTAAATCTGCAACTCCAATGTGGATTTGAATTTCGAATTTAATTGTATTTATATTTTTCATTCTTAGCTTTTATAATGTATGCATTCATGAGATGCTTCCAGTTCAATATTCGCACGATTCGCGTATATACTCGTATATTCAAATATTGACAGGTAAACACACCCATTACAAAAAGTGTACCTAAGTTTTTATCTATAAATGAATTCATGACTTGTAAAAAATCGTTAACATAAATATACTCACTTGTATATCTTTAATCCCAGTTTTTTTTTTTACTTTAGGATTCTTTATGGCAGGCGCTTGTATTTGTGATCCGCTGTGAAGCTAATTTTCTGTCAAGTCACACTACAGCATCTCTGATCTCGATCTTTTTTGAATTAGGGCACATTTTTGTCTTTCTTAAGTGAATTTTCATCAGTTGTTATTAACTATAAAAGTGCGTTTAGCGTATTAACCGAACTACAATGCATAAAGGTATATGTGTATTGTTTATAACCAATGAATCATTACAATAAGCGTGAATACAATCTATTAATCTATTTTTACTTTAATCTAAGTAGCTGATGCAGCAAGCAATGTTCAGTTAATTTTACCACAGTTGCATCAAAATCAAGTGTGATATTCATATATGTATTACCTATACTTAAAGAATGAAAGGATAATAAAAAGATAATGCCTTGAACTGGGCACATCTTTGTGTCTGCGAAGAAAGCAATAGTTGTTCATACAATTTTTAAGAGTTTACATTCTTCTATCTTGTGTCCAAACTGTATATACCTATTTTTGAAAGCGTCAGCTGTGTTTCGGAAAAAGATCCCAATGGCCGACAAAGTTGCATACAAACATTTTAGGCCAGGTAGTTGTTAAATGAACTCTGCGTTAATTATTATCAGTATTTATTTTGCTTATCTCATAGCTGGGCCCACCACGTCGGGAGCATTCTTTAATATGCACATAATCAAATAGAACTCATAATAGTATAATATTTTTTATGGGAAGTAAGGTACAAATGTTATATACTAATTTACGCTCCTATTATTTAGATGTCCACTGCGTGAGGTCAAAAATTTCTTGTCTCACATATATAAAATGATTTTTATTAATAATTTAATAAATTAACAAAAACAATTTTATCTCTTTCTAACTTTTATAACATTCCTTTAGAAATGAATCGCTTAGACAAATCGCCATTACTTGCGAATGGTTATAATCCTCCACCAATAAGTCACATGGCCTTTATGCAGATGAATGCGCACCACCCGGGGACAGCGCTTATGTCTCCTGGAATAACGCCGCATGGCTTGCATGCACGTCCTGATAGTCACGTGCTAAAGGCCGCAGCGCAGAGTGGTATGTCTTCCGCTAATATGGAGGCCATTGCACGATCTGGTATTTGGGAGAATTGTCGTGCCGCTTACGAAGACATTGTAAAACACTTGGAACGGTAAGATAGGCATTAAGGTTGTCTTTAGTCTTTTATTAATTTAAAGTATTAGCCTTCGTGAAGAGAGGACAGACGAACGTCAACAATTAAGCATCGTTGCTGGAGGGGAACAAAAATCTCGTGATCTTCCGCAAAACTGTAAGTAAACTTCAAATCAAGTTTAATACTCACAGTTCTTAAAAAAAAGACAAAATGTTAACTTTGGTTTACCGAAGCTTATGCATCTTCACCCCTTTTAAAGATTTCTTCCACTTTGTAAGCATAAGAGAAATAAATGCAGACCAAAGTGGGGTGTTGAAAATTACAACAACAACAATCATTATTTGGCAATACAGACGGACGGACATGACCCAATTAATTTTCCAAGTCATGCTGATCCTTTCCATATATGCATACCTTATGGATTCTCCGAAACACTATTCTATGCGCTAAAAACATCAACCCAAAGTATACTCACTAATGTTAGAGGTTTGAAATGAAGAAAAAACGTTTACTTCAGTCCAAAAAATAAAGCATTCAAAAAGGAAAACAAGTTTTAAATTTTTTTTATAGAAATCCGGATTATTACGAATAAATTATACTAACCACATCATTCCGAGTTAAACAATGTTTTGTATTGAGTTTTATTGAGATTCACATACATACACTCTGCATTGAAAAATAAGACGAATCAATCATTAATATTGACATAATGTGTCATAAACGAGTTGATTGATTTTACAATATGTCTCTATGCAAAATTTTATCCACCAATTTCTCTACAACAGCGGGTTCGATCCGAAAAGTAAGTATGCCACCCGATTCTTTAGCACAGATTTGATGTTTTAAAAAAAAAAAATTAAAATCGGTTCAGTATGCTTTCCGTTAAAGCGTTTCATACAATTCCCATATAAGAAATTTTATATATTAGTATAGATATAGATTCGTTTTTAATAATTACAGGCTCTCCCAACCGTCAAAGTCCGGTCTTAAATCTTTCCAAGTCTGGTGGTAATACAGATCAGGGAAGCAACTGTGATGAACGAAGTGAACACAGTGATATGCATTCGCCAATGCACTCGTCCCGCCATGTCGGTAGTATTGGTGGCGAAGATATCACCAGCCGCAGCAATGACGCTATTATAGGTATTCCTGAGGACGATGAAGAAGAGAATCTCAGTGACGATGCTGCATCTGAAATCAATCCACCCATGTGTAAAGATGATGAAGGTAAATTTATAAATTTTTATTATTATAAAGAATTGTGGTTATAACAATTGTATGTATAATGTAGGGTTGCCAGATTATTTTTCATCCTCTAAGGGACAAATTCTCAATTTGGTTTAAAAAACGGGATTTCAAATTTATTTTATTTATAGATTTTACGTTCTTATTTTTATTTATTTATTGATTTTTATATTTCAAATAATGTAACAAATATATCTGTGGCAATAAGTCAATAGTCAGTAGCTTATATCGAAAATCGTTTTGAGGTATTGCCCATTTTGTGTAAAATAATTTCTGTTTGGTTTTATTTCAAAGTTTTTAATCTCAAATACATTAAAGTAAAAAGAGTGCACTATGCTTCTAAGATGTATTTTCTGATAATTCTTTAGTCAAAATATGCGTTTTGACGTGGTTAATAATGGTAGCGTTTAAACTCAATTTTCGACTTAAGCTACTTTGACTTATTGCCACAGATATTATTGTATATTGTATAGTTCATGTAAAAGCAATTTACTCCTACTTAAAAATCTACATGACCTAAATTTATCTTTGCTTCTATGCTTTGTGTTGTATTTTTATTCTGTTTATAGATTTAAGTGACACCGAACGTGATAATATCTCAGCCGGCTCTGGGCATCATCAGACGATTTCACAACCGACTCATCAACATCTTCAGAATACACATCACCATCATCTTTCTAACCATCATACACAACTAGCACTGCACCATCAACACGGGTCTCCATCATCAATTGAGCGTGCTAGTAGCTCTGCTGCTGATGCCGAGTCTTCTTCGTTGCTTCAACCGGCACCGGCACAAGCTCACAGCGTCGCAGCAGTCGCGGCGCTGCAACATCATCGAGCATTTAATTATTCCACATTGGCAGCAGCTGTGGCTAATGGCACAACAGGAGGCGTTGCCGGCAACGTGACAAATTCCACGCTTTCCAATGGTCCCATTTCGGGTGGTACTCTCTCATCGAGCGAGGTGTTGCTTGCTGCCAATGATGCTACTACAGCGGCAGCTCTTGCCAGTGGCCTTGCATTAGCTCCTCTTGGAATTGATTCACACGGCGTGCCTGCTTCATCAACAGAAACGTTACTCCGCAATATTCAGAGTTTACTAAAGGTGGCTGCTGATAATGCAAGGCAGCAAGAAAGACAAATCAACTACGAGAAAGGTGAGATAGAGTTTCGATTTGATTTTATTATATTGGCCACGTTTTGTTGATTTATCCATCTATCTAGTTTCGAAATTTTGTTCTCAATTTCTGCTAGTAGTCTGCTTTACTGAGTTTACTGATATTTCTTTTACTCTCTTTCTAGCTGAACTAAAGATGGACGTTATACGCGAACGTGAAGTTAAAGACACATTAGAGCGACAGTTGGTAGATGAACGCAAACTGCGCGGTAAGTATATAGCTTAAATACTATATAAATATTTCTTTTGTTTCGTTGTGTCTGTTTTTTTTTTTTTTTTGTAACAAAAATTTTTGTTTTGGTCCCAGGTTAAACTAAAAAGCACAAGTTCCACAACTCTACTGAAGTGCACATAATATGAAGTGACTTAAATGGCAATGATACCTGATATGTTTCTTGCTACTTTTGTCAGTCCTTGTCCACTACGATTCAGTACTTGTCTCTGTGAGTCAATCAGACTATTTTGGGTTTATTTTGCTTAAGACAAATGTAGAAAAGGTTAAAAAATTTGGTTGTTTTTATATATTATTGATATTGTTTCTCGTATATCACTAGATTTTTTGTTATTGTTGCCTTTCCAACAGAAATCAGCATTAAAATGAATTTAATATCATTTCTTAGTTTAGTTACTCTTGAATGATTTGCAAAAAATAAAAACAAGAAACATATTAAATAAATGATTAATAAGAAAAAATAGAAGTTGATAGTTTTTATGAAACTTATCTAATATTTAAAATATATGCAATGTTTTGTTTGGCCAGAAACCTGAGTCTTTAGTTTTTTTTTGTAAATAAGTACCTTAAAACAATTTTGTGAATTATGAATCGAGCTTTATGGAAAATCCCTTTTGGTTGAAGTCTTTTAAAAGTAAAAAAAGCAAAATGAAATAGCAAAAATAAAAAAATTATGTATTTTATTTCCGTAGGGAATTATATGACCAAATACAATATACCTCTGACAGAAAAGTGTATGGTGTATTATCGTGTCATGTAGTTCAACTGTTTCATGAATGGACCACTGGAAGAGATAGCTAAGAGTTAAATTGACTCGACAAATCGACACGGTATAACTAATACATACTTATTTTCACTAATAGAATCAAACCGATCAGCTGCTCCGATAACAACTATTTATAAAAAAAAGGGAAAGAAGGTTATCTTTGGCTATGCTTGAGATGTAATATTCTGCACGCTTCTGTGAATGAGCATGTAGAAATATTATAATTTTTTTTGACTTACGTTTAGGGTAGCGTTCGTATTCATACTAATTTCAATACACCAATAGTCATATGTAGATGCCGCTAATACTGACTCTATTAACACACATGCACAAGTCACTTGTACAATATATCAGTGTATTGAGCACACATATCGAGAACTATGCGCTCAAGTATTTCTAGGATCTTGAAATGCCCAAGGTTGGTGAATATGGATCAGGCACTCATAATGTCCAAATTTCAGTTGGATAAGACGAAAGACAAGCTTTTTCTGATAAGAACTTAAATTTGTATTTGAGTTTGCATGAGAGGTACCCCTGCTAGTAGTCTAATCCGGCTGATTCCGACACATGTGCAGCGTATGGTAAAAAGAAAACTTCGTGCTCTCTTCGTTCAGCTCTCTAGCTCAAAAACTGAGGGACTAGTTTTACGAACAGACGGACCGACAGACAGAAGGACAGACGGACATGGCTAAATCAATTCGAGTAATTGAGCTTGTCAAGAATATATACACTTTATGGGGTCTCCGATGTCTCCTTATGTGTGTTACAAACTTCTTGAAAAACTTATGTACTTACAATACTATTCACTGGATGGTTTTGGAATGAATCAAAAAAACGAAATGAGTAAGGTGTGCGAGTCAGATGGCAAAATATGACAAATATTACCATGAAAAGATTTTGGTCACGTATTAAGCAGTAGTCATGTGCAGTGCACTGTGGGCGACTTGTCGATTTTTATGGCATAAGTTCTAAATTTAAGGCTAGGGAGCTGAACAGAGGTTTCTTTAAACCATATGCCACCATTTAGCATTTCTTGGAATCAGCCGAATCTGACGACTTGAAGGGTACCTCTCATACAAACCCCCATTTAAATAATTGTTCTTATTAGAAAAAGCTTTTTGTTTTTTGACTTATCAAACTAAAATTTCGACACTAGTATAAGTGTCTAACCTACACTTACCAATTATGTAAATTTCAAGATCCTTGGATTACTGGATGGTAAAGCTCCCCTACAAACCCAAATTCAAATTCATGTTGTTATTAAAAATACTTTTTTGTCTTTTGTGTCATCGAACTAAAATTTGGAAAGTCTGCCCTATGTTCACAAACCATGTAAATTTCAAGATCCCAGGCTTACTGGATGGTATAGCTCCCATACAAATCTTTCGGCCGCAGCTACTGTGAATGGAATTTATACAAAATGGGAAAACCAGGCAAAAAAATTAATAACACTATACGCTAGGGACTTTCATGAATAATTTGCCATTTTTAGTTGCATGCATGGACTACTAAAGTACGGAACACAATTACATTTGTTAGATTCTTGCTAAAAAACCGGAGTACAAAAATATTCACGTGCGAACGCTTATCAGCGCTCTTTTATGAAATATTTCATAAATGAAAATTTCTTGGTTTTGATCGCCTTCATATATGAACGTTTTGATAATTGCGTTCTTGCTCTTGCTCGCGAGCATGTGTTTGCATTCATTTTGCTCTTTGTTCGTACGCGAGCGATGAACAAACGAATAGAATGCTCTCAGATCATTACTGATAACAAATCATTTATGTGCGTTCACGCGCTCTCATTCACTCTGCTCATGTACAATTCAGAGTGTGTCATCTCGGGATATGTAACAACAAAATTACACATAATTTGTTGTTGGGTATGCAAAAATGTTTGTCTATTCTATTCGTTTTATTCAACCGTTGGTTATGCTTCTCACTACACTTGCATACATGCATATATGCTAGTTATTCGAAAATGAACGCTTCATTAAAGTGGACTTCATTTATGAACAAGATCGAAATCACATATGCTCGCGTACGGGCAAACAAAAAAAAAATTTCTCGCTTGCGCTCGTGTGTGAAAAGAAAATGATATTTTTATGTTTTTCATACGTGAGTATGGTCAAAAGAATATAAACCAAAACGCTCTTGTAAAAACTATGTAAAAAATACTATAAACAAAACAGTGGAGAACAACAACAACACACACATATTTTCACTTATAACAGAAATTTTCACAATCAAATGTTATAATAAATCAGCTGCTTTAGAGGGCTACCACAAGAAAAGAGTTGCCACCAAACCGATAAAAATTCATTTTTATTAATGTCACTTTTTGAATATGCTACCATTGATTTTTCGAATTTATGCCATAAAAATCGACAAATCGCCCATAGTGTAGTGTATAAAAATATAAACCAGGGTTGCATTTACTTAATTATGGACGCAAAAGATGAAAATGAGAAAGAAGAAGGTTAATAAGGCGAGATAAAGCAAAATGTCGCCACAAGGAAATTTTAACGAATAAAGGGTATTTTCTATAATATTTAACGAGAATTGATTACACTGTGTCACAGCGAAAAAAAACTTCTTATCAGACCTAGTGGAGGTTATAGGTCATAAAAAACTAAAAAGAATGGCATATATAAAATCTCTGATACACCCTCAAAATCTTGTTTTAGAGCCCAAAAACCGTTTTTAAGAGGTTCCTGTACATATTACCTTATAACTTGGCCATTTTTTATCGGATTTCAAATTTTTTCAGTTTTCTTTTCTTTTTTATTCTTATTCTAGCTATCTCCCTCTAGCTATCTCCCTCTATCTGCAATAAAAAAGGAAAGAAAACTGTCATATGCAATTACAAAAAGTACAATAAATCAAGTAATTTTTAACCGATTCTATTCAAACAGGGTTCATTTAAAGCTAAAATGACTAAACTTTCGATGTACGTTGAGAAAAAATATAATTTAGATAAGATAAGGGGCACAAATTAGACTTAAAGTTGCAAAATCGATGGAAAAATCAAAATTTTGGAAAGTTTTTGGTCTGTATCTTCATGAATTTGAATGATAACAAAAAAATGCTTACATGGCTGTAAAGGGCTACATTTCAGCTTCTAAATACAAAAAATTTGAAATCCGATAAAAAATGGCCAAGTTATAAGGTAATATGTACAGGAACCCCTTAAAAACGGTTTTTGGGCTCTAAAACAAGATTTTGAAGGTGTATCAGAGATTTATATTAAATCCATTCTTTTTAGTTTTTTATGACCTATAACCTCCACTAGGTCTGATAAGAAGTTTTTTCATTTTTTTTTTTTGTAACACAGTGTTATTATACAAATGTTACAGCTGGTGGTTACCAATCAGTATCCAATAAAAGTTTGGGATTTTATTCAACTCAGTTTATTTGGCAGCCTTAACCGATCGAAATAAGTTTTTCGCATCCTCTGTTATACGTATTCTTTATGGTGTTTTCTTATCTACAGAATAATATTAATTCGGAATCGGATATTCACGGGAGCACATCTGCGTAGAACCAGAAACATAATATACTGCTAGATATTTTTAAAAACTTTAGCGTACTTGCTAACGACAACGGAAAGACATGAGCTGATCAATTTCATTCGGCCGGTTCGAACACAAATAGATTGTCCTTTTTTTTTGTTCAATTCTTTAACTTTTATATTATAGTTTAATGATAGATGTATATGTAGATACTCTCAATGATATTATAATACATTTTAGATGGGTCTTTTGATAAATTTTTCCACACAGTAACTTAATGTTTAAAATAATTATAAAACTGGGCTTATCTTTCCTCTTATTTATAAATAAGTTGTGAAGGTAATAAAACTCTTTTATTTTAAGATGTCATAACCATAAAAAGTGTACATATTATTATTATCAATCAATAAAAATGAATTGATATTTCATAGTTTACAATATCAGCCTCCTCTGGTCTGCTGCAAATTTGTCCAGATTTTTTTTTTCTAAAATTCACTTCCGCTTAACTAAGTTTTTGTGCGCATTTAATATACAGCTGTGTCATGGAATTGTCTTTCGTTTCAATTTTAACACAATTCCAAACCACTGTGTCATAGAATTCGCCTTCTGGAGAATTGAAATCATCCGTTTTGGTTAAATTCTCCCTTATGTAAAGTCATTAAATTTAAAAAAGTAGCAACAATTGTAGTTAATGGTTTTCCACTGTAATCTGCATATAATGAATCCAACATTTCAGTTGTGTTCAGTAAAAATTTGCATTTTACAAAACCGTTATTGAAATCTCAACAAAAAGAAACAAGAAGCAAAAAAACAAGCAATGCTAGATGTGCCATATTGCTCGCATATAATTTTTGTCATTTTCGAAGATTCGAATTTGTTTGCAATTCCATTTGTTGATATGTTAAAATAAAGTTCAAATGTTATTAATAAGTGTGATTTTTATACTCTTCACGGGAGTGAATAAGTTGTAGCACACAGAAGGAGACATCGATGAGACGAGGTGATTAAGCCATGTCCGTCTGGCCGCAAACTAGTCCCTCAGTTTTTGAGCTAGAGAGCTGAAGTTTTGTTTCTTTTTACCATACGCAGTTCATTTCCCAGGTAAATTTCATGGTCCTAGGGTTACCAAGAGGGGTACCTCCCATACAAACCCCCATTTAAATAAATGTTTTTATTAGAAAAGTTTTTTGTTTTTTAACTTATCGAACTGAAATTTGGACACTTTCTAATCTATATTCATCAAACATGTAAATTTCATCATCCTAGGGTTACCAGGAGGGGTATCTCTCCTCATTTAAATTAATGTTCTTATTTTGAATTTGTATGCTTGCTAATCTCACTCAACGAAAAAGCGGTCAGCTGTTCATTCGAACGTCGATGTTCCGATGGTTTCTTTTGGAGATTTCGAATACAAATCGTTTGCGTACCCGTTGGCGAAATCCATAATTTACCATTATAAGCTATCTTCCCTCATCCTAGTTCTTAGCCATGGTTTTACTGTTCTTAGAGTACTGAATAATCTCTCTACAAAAGCCGTAGGGTGGAGTTGGACAGCAGCCCCGTTTTTTCCTATTCCGACTTTTGAAAATACCCCTAAATTGGCAAGCCTGGGCCCACTACTCAGCGTTTTTTTTTTTAAGTTTTACTCGCTGCTCAAGTACACTGGGAAAAAGCCTTTCTTTCCAAAGCGGCCCAGGGAACCAAAAAGGTTGGACAGCCCTGATGTAAGCCATCAGCTATAAAAAAATTATTTAACTTCGGCCCTCTTAGCTGAGTGGGTCAAAAAAAAAAGTAGTTGATTCTTCAGTAAGTTTTTTATACTTTATAAATGTGATTGCTTCAATTATTTGAGCAGCAACTGCTAAGTTTAGATAAAGACAGCAGCAATAGCTACAAACAAATATGTTAATTATAATTTATATAGTAATTGTATCCATTTCACCCCTTACTGATAAAAGTAAGAACAAAGAACAGATGTTGCAGTTCAAATTTATTTTATGTTGCGCATAGCAATTGCAAGCACATAGAACATCTAATTAAAGCTAATAATGTTACAACAAATTTCGCCGAAAAAAACAACCGCAAGCTTAAGTGCTACAGTCGAGTAGTCCGAACTGTTGGATACCAAGTGCTCCTACAGTGGCATACAATTTTAAGTAGAATTTCATCTTATAATAGTTTGTGGTTTGGCTCCAGTATGTTGAAGAATTGGGGTTTGCAAAAAGTTAACTAAATATTTAATTCACCAAAGTTAATATACAATTAATATTTGTAAACGAATGTTGGGTGGGGCGTCATTTTCCATTAATTGGCAATCATAACATACTGTGTACGATAATTTAATATTACTTCAACATTTATAAGCTCGAGAGCTCAAAAATTGAAAGTATGAACAACGCTCCTCCAAGTGAACGTATAAGTTAAAGTGAACGCAACGGATACTTTTAAATGCTGTCCACCTGAAAGGTTAACCTGACACCAACTCCAACCGAGCAGCAAGCTAGATCCTGCTCTTCCCACAAAAAAAAAAAAAAAAACAATTGTACTAAGAAAACACATTTGAAGTGGAATAGATGTGTGTTATTTGCAGTAGAGAAAAAGTCCGTAAAGGATCCTAATAAAGCTCCGAAAAAAACTAAGGCCCCTACTCGAGAGGAAATCTGAAACAAGTTGTTCGCAAGCATACAATTTTATCAATTCTTCGCTTTTAATAGTTCAAGAAAAAGGTCTTTTGGACTCAACACTTACCTAATACTGAATTCAGAGCGAACTAAATCACGATATATTTGATATATTTTTTCGTTCAGACCGGATATTTTGCATCATAACCAACTGTTTTTTTGTTTTGGTTACACACACGAGTGGAACTTTACGAGCACGTTGGTTAAATTAAAACGAAAAACTTGTAAAAAATACATTACTTAGAGCATTTTGCAATATATGCAAATAGTTCTTGCAGCTTCGTTTTTCACTCCTTACTCATTTATTAAGATCTCTTAAGAAAATTAACAATTTATGGTTTACTTAAAAATGTTATGTGGCATCATCAGCTGTTTTGTGATGGCGCGCAAAAAGAAAGAGGAAGACAGACAAAAATCACATTAAAAAGGCAGAAATTGCCCAACACTAACGAAAGTGACCATTATTAATTTTCATATCAAGGCAAATGAATTTTTGATGTGACTATTGACCCGGATCACATTCTACAAAAACAACCCCTGAATGACGTCATTTTCTTTGTGGTTGTTGTCGAATCTGATCTGGATCAGTAAGCAAATCAGCGTTGATTTCCATCAGGCTCGGTGTGAAAACGCTATTAGAAGTAAAAACAATACCCAGCTATACAGTCTATACGACAAATCACTCAGATGGACAAGCTCATGGCGATATATAACTCGCTTGTTAATTATAAAAACAAGCTAAACTTCGTTTCTCCATGTACTGACCAGCAAATCTAAGTAAAATTCCAGATCTTATCGACTTTGACGGCAAATAGAACATACCTAGGGCTAGGAAACTTGTAACAGCAGTTACGCATTATTATCTGATCACTCTCTTGTTGATTTTGATCACCGAATAGTTGAAGATCGCCCTTAAAGACTTGTATCTAAAGAAACAAATTGGCTTCAATATAATTTATGTTCCCACATCGAAATTACAACTCTTTTCAAATAGGGAAATCAAAGAACTTGTTGCCATTAAAAAATTATTAAGAAGAGAGTGGAAACTAAGCACATCTCCCGTTGGTAAACAAAGGCTGAATACTGCAACAAAAAATTAGTCAAAGTACTTTAAGGTGAGCAGTTCAATACACAATACTGAAAATTTCTTAATAAGATATATAAAGAGATCAATCCAAACTCCTTAGAACAATAACAGGCGCTTCATGTTATGTTAGGAGTCTCCACAAAGACCTGCAAGTACTGGTAGTTAAAGAAGAGTGTCCTAAGCGGAATAATAACAATATGGATAAGCTCGCTCAAAACGATAATCCACTAGCCAGAGCTCTTGTTCGTACAAGAAGCACATCTCGACTGCGTCGTCATGATCGCCCAGCACTTCTGCTTATTTGGAGACCCACAGTGTAGAATGAACCCCTTCCTCCGCCTTTCGGGTGGGACACATAATTGTTAGTATTGTATGTAAGAGTTGAACCTTATTATTGGTCCTATTTATAAATTATAAAGAGTTCCAATAAACAGTATTAATGTGAAGAATGTACAAATCGTAAAGAGAAGAAATGCAAATTTTTTCAATGGTATGCAACACCTAGAAGGGAGCGAGTTAGGCACTATAATCTATCCAATATATGGAAATACGTAAAGAGACGAATCTATTCAGCCATGTCCGTCTTTTCAGCACCTAGTTTTCGAAAATTACGATTCTGCAATCTGGTATGTAGACTTGGGCAGACAAAGTATTCTTCATAATTTTTTTATGGACTCTATTTTCTTCAATTTTGGGGAAAACTTAATAATTAAGATTCAAAAATAATTGCAAGGGAAGTACATATTTTATAAAGCGAGCACCCCAATTTGAAATCAAATTATATTTTATTACTAGCGTACCCGGCGTGCTTTGCTACACTCCCGACGCGTGATGTTAGTGCGTCATGCTGTTTTTTTTTATTGTAGTACATTGAAATATTTTAAAAATCAGACGAATCAATTATTAATATTGTCATAATTAACTGATATATTTGGCAAAGACGACTTGATTGATTTTAAAATATATCTCTATGCTTTATATGCAAAATATTATCCACGAATTTCTCGATAACAGCAAGTCCGATTCGCACCAATCTTTACTGAAACAATCTCAAGACTATGCTAGAGATTAAAATTTCATCAAAATCGATTCAGCAGTTTCGGAATCCATAAGTGACATACATACATACATACATCCAATTTTATAAATGTATGTAGAAGAAGAAGATAAGATATAAAGTGGAAAAATAATACCTTAAAAGTCAGAGCGATAGTTAAATCCAACTGCTTGTATAATTACCTTCATAAAGTTACAATGTCATATTAGGCAATGAAGCCAGAACCGATTCCCGCCTACATAAACGTTTTGCTATACTTCAGTTGATTAAACAAATTGACCGATCAATCACATTGAATCGTAATGAATATGAGAATGGAGAATGTAACTTAAAACGATTTGCAGAACTCAACAAAATAAGAAACATTTTGCAAACAAAAAAAAAATAAGGATTAATAAATAATATGTGGCCACACGCAGCTCGGATTCGCAGTTGAGTGCTTACGAACTTAACAGAGTTTTACAGATGAACATATCGATGATTAGGAGCTGGTGAAGAGAACGAAGTGAAGATAAGAGATAAAAGATTAAATTACAAGCATAACGAATAAGAATCACTTCAAAATAACAAAAAAATATATTTATTAAATGTGTCTTAGTTTACTTACTTCAATGCACTTTATTCTGCTTACAGTATTGTATCAGAAACGTTATAGACGGGAACGTAAGATACGTATACGATGTCAACAGAAAGTCGTCAGCAGGAAGCGAAAAACACACGATAGTGATGATACAAGCGAAGTTAAGGACAGAGTCACGGTCCATGATGCAAATATTGGAACCACTGAGTCAGATCGTAAAACTGACCAAGGTAAGATACCTTTAGTAAACTTTAGTAGACATAATCTGTTCGAGCCAAGTAAATTTCCTCTCTATGTAAAAACACCAAATAAGACTGTGCGCATGTCTAATTCGAGCTCCTCCCATTTTCTAACAAATACAGCGCCCTCTGCTTTAACTTTACCCCCTTAGATAACGATTGCCAAACAAGTGAAAAGTCTTCAAGCTCTCCGCATAAAGGTTGTGGCGCTACACAGATGCAATCCTGCAACTCATCGCCGGCTAACCAGCAAAATCAACTGCATAATCCTCCATATCAACAATTAAATAAAAAAGTTAGAGAACTTTCAGAAAGTCCAAATTTTAAGCATGAGCCACATTCAGATCACGAAGGCTCTATAGAACAACGAAGTGTTGAACATAGCACAGTTGAACATTGCGAACATAGTAATGATCGCAATTCGCCCGTCTCAATACCGCCTTCTTCGCAAGCAGCAGCAGCAGCGACCAACAATGGTAAGGCACCATGGAATTATCCGGGTATTGATCTGATGGCTACCGGAGCCTTCTGGCAGAACTATTCAGGTAAGTTTAGGTGTTAGACTTTACTTTAACTAAATGCATGGTCCACCTTTATTGAAATATTGCATTATTTATCGTTTTCTTGCTTCTGTTTCAGAATCTATTGCTCAAGAACTTGAAATGGAGCGAAAATCCCGTGCCGTTAATGTAGAACCCGAAGTAAAGAGTCCGTTGGCTGAACGTCAACCCCCATACTATAAAAATTCTGTGCTCTTTGGTAGTGCTAACTAGATGAACATGAATCCAGAAAACTGGTAAGCTTGGAAATTGTGATGTTTTGAAGAAAGAATGGTCGTTTAAATTGCAAAATATCCTTATATTTGATCTCAACGTACAATTAAAATAATATTAATAAAAACTGGAAAATAAAACAAAAAAGAAATGTGACAAATTGAATTACAAAATATATTTCAGTTTTAAATTAAAACAGAAAAAAAAACTTATTATACAGTGAGTGTTCAGAAAACTATTGAAATTAAATATATTGTAGTTTAACATAAAATCTATTAACGGAAAAAATAATTTTGCACGTGAAAACACTTCATAAACCATTACTATTATAAATAAAACTGTAACATAGAAAAATGTCAACTAACGAGACAAATTGATCTAATCATGAGTGTGTGTTTGTTTATATTTGTTAATTGTATCTTGAAAAAAATAAGGGCTAAGAGAGCTAAAACCATGGGTAATATTTTTGTCTGTTGACTGGTAAATTTTTGAGGCACTCGTAATGACATGCATTCTCGTAAAACCCAGTTTTTGGACTGTGCGTTTTTAGTGACACCTCTAAGATCCTATCTGCATCTCTTCCTTTTTTAAATTGCTGTATCGTCCATTCATCGATGGAGAGAATCTGGCTAGCGCCGCCATATTGTGGATAGCACTTATTACTTTATTGCGATGCTGATAATGCATTAAAGGACACTGTATAAGGTACATAATTATAATTATCATATAACATTGCAGCGAGCAAACCGCAAAACACATTGTATTCAATTTTACAGAGTGATAACAGTGTGCACAAATATAACATTTTTCTTGAAACATTTTTGTAACCATCTGACCATCCACGGTTGCCTTTTCATTAGGTTCTCAAGCAACCAGTGGTTAAGAAACCAAATGTAAAAGTGATGAAATGAATAATTGTTTTAATACTCTTCACGGAAGTGAATAGTATTATAAGTTTGTAATGAAGTTTGTAACACACAGAAGGAGACATCGCAGACCACATAAAGTATATATATTTGTGATCAGCTCGCTGAGACGAGTTGATTTAGCCATGTTCGTCTGTCTGTCTGTTTCTTTTTATCATACGCTGCAAATTTGTCGGAATCAGCCGAATCGGACCACTAGAGGGGGTATCTCCCATATAAGCCCCCCTTTAAATTAATGTTCTTATTAGAAAAAGTTTTTGTTTTTTGACTTATGAAACTGAAATTTGAACATAATAAGTTTCTGATCCATATTCATCAACCAAGTAAATTTCATGATCCTAGGGTTACCAGGAGGGGTACCTCCCATAGAAACCCAAATTAATTGACAAACTTATAAAAAGTACAATAAAAATACAATACCACTTAAACTGTGAATATAAAATAGAATATAATGATGCTAAGAAAGCAAGGTTGGACGCAACCCGGAGGAACGTGAAGAGTATTACATCTTTGGCATAGCCAATTTTAGCCTTCTTTCTGGTTTTTGTTTTAATTTTTCACGTGTTCGGCTTTCTGTTAATAATATAAAAATAAACTTTAAAACTCGAAAAAATGTGGAAAAACAATTTCGAGGAAAATTAGCCCCACACGAGCCTAATTCTAAAAATTATAAAATTATTTAATTGAAATTGTAAAATGTCTAAATAAAGTCACAACTGTTATAATTTTCAAACTTTCTTGCTTAAGCCAAAGCAAAAAAGAGCAAAATCCACCCAAAACAAAAGTTTGTTGGAATTAACAGTCATTTATAGCTCTGTTAAGGCTTAAAAAAAATTTGAGAATAGGTCGGTTACTTTATGAGGATAATTCGTTTAGCCGCTTATTTCTATGTAAACATATATATTTCAACCAGATAGAAGGCAATGACCGCAAAAATTAAGGTTTTATAAAATTCGCACTAATGCCAAAAGTAGTAACTCACACAGAAAATCCACTTAAAAATAATGTTTGTTACTGTTTTATTTTTTCAAAAGTTTTTTATATTGTAATAAATGAGAAGGAATCTTCAAAGCGGCAGATAGAAGATATTTCTTTATTTGGCCAATAGGGGCGTCCACGAAACCCTTTAAAAAAAAAATACGGAAGCTTTATTTCTTTCTACTTTTGAGGGAGAGTGCAGTCATACAAATGCTGATTGATCACACAGTCAAAGGACTACGCTCGTACTAATTATTCGCCAGAATAACAGTTCATTCCAATACACGGATCTTGGTTCGAGCAAACTACATCCACAGTCAGGATAGGCTTCATCTAAAATTTATAGTACACTAGTATACCCGGCGTGCTTTGCTACGCTCCCGACGTGATGTAAGTGCGTGATGCTGTTCTCCGCTTAATTGTAGAACATTGCGCAGCAATTGAAATTGTTTGAAAAATCAGGCGAATCAATTAAGTATAAATCTATTAATTAATCTATATATATAAAATTTAATTTATTGAACTGCTGAACCGATAGTTTTGAGAGTGTTTCAGTAAAGTTTGGTGCGAATCGGACTTCCAGTTGTCGAGAAATTGGTGGATAATAGTTTACATACAAAGCTAAGAGACATATTTTAAAATCAATCAAGTCACCTTTGTCAAATATATCAGAGTTTTAAAAACAAACAACTAGCCTTTGTCAATTGATTCGTCTAATTTTTCAAAAGTATTTCAATTGCTTCGCAAAGTACTACTTCTAGCGGAAAAAAATAAGTAAAATATTAAATAGAAAAATGCCACCAAAAAACGCATCAATTGGTCGAAAAACATCCAAAACTAGTAGAGCATATGGGTGGATAAAATTTTTCATATAACGCTTAGGGGGAAACTAAGTAACTGAACAAATCGCTCACGAAACTGTGTTCCGGTTATAAAGCGAATGGAATATTAAAATATTTGAATTATTAATAAATAAACAATGACTACAATCACGCACTAACAAGCACTAGGATGGGGCGTAGCATGGCACGCGGGGAAAGCTAGTATTGACGTAATTATCTAATATATTTGACAAAGGCGACTTGATTGATTTTAAAATTTGTATCTATAGTACATATTTGGATATTGTTCATACGAAAAAACAAAAATTGCGATTAAAAAATTGTGGGTGGGGGAACATACTCATACCTTCCAAATATATAATAAAAAATTTCATAAAAATCGGTCGAACCGTTTATATATTAGAAAATAGAAGATACCTTACATATGTTCTCGCTAAGGTAGTTTTTTTCAGTTAAAAAACTATCCAACATCTTGTCTTATTCAATTTATATCTACATAAATTATTAAGGTAATGCTCAAACATTAAATAGGACCACCTCCATTGGCGACGTAGCATGGGTTGGTATCACATACGATTTACTATTGAGCATCACTAAAACAACAAATCAAATACTAAACGTGTGTACGTGACTTTATTTTGCTAAAAAAGTCAATCACATCATAAAAATTTATTTTCCTACCCTTGCAATGGACAATATAAAAAGATTGGTAAGTCGCGCTTTTGAGAAACTTCTTTCACAAAAAGCTACCGAAATACAAAAACATAAAAAAATAAATTTCGGAACAGACTCAGAATAATCCCATTGCACTATTGTCGGAAAACCCCTTTTTTGGCGAAAGGTCTAATTACACAGGTTTACAAATTTCGGTACATTTTTGGACCCGGGTAAGCAAACATGTTTTTCTGTGTATTTTCGCTCACTGAATTCAAATTTGTTGCCCGTTTCCCGCCATCAGGTCAGGTTTCTGAGATATCCTAACCTAAAAGTGCAAAAAACGCTGTTTTTGCCCATTTTTGAGGTTATGTAGCTACGAAGATTTTGCTCTTCATAAAAAAGTAGACATGGTATTTTAAAGTATATCTTTATTTTTCACTGAGATATTGTCTTCTTTTTTAGTGATATGTCAT
Source organism: Amiota communis (assembly GCA_037043315.1). NCBI lineage: Eukaryota > Metazoa > Arthropoda > Insecta > Diptera > Drosophilidae > Amiota > Amiota communis. The sequence continues at coordinate 1,500,114 of JBAMAV010001329.1, read as the reverse complement.
TTCTGTACCTCAATTAGGCAAGCTATGTTTCAAACAAACTCTATACACATGGATCGTATATTATTATATTGTTGCTTAGAAAACGAATTCTAAAGAATAAATGCCAATGCTTCATCAGCATACAGCCATATGTTTAACATTTAATTTTTTTAGCAGAGATTGCTGCAGCGTGAACACAGTTTTTGAAAGTTCAGAAGCTAGTTTTCTTTTTAAATCGTGGTCCACCTGTATCATAAGTGACTTGTGGCAGTCCAGTTTATATGCAAAGGTTGTCTTTTAAATGTGACATTAAATTTTAAGCCAGGTAGCATTTAATGCCCTGAATCTATCGATATGTCTGTTGCATTTACTAATGCGTGTTTTTATATGGGCAATACAATTTTCAACTTATTTCTTATATTCACTTCTTATACATTTCGGCAGAGCATTTTAATCTGTTTTTGTTAAGAAACATGTGAGAGTGGCAACAGTGCTGCTATTTATTTCTCAGCCATACTTCAAGCACATCTGAATGAGTAATCTCGACCTTGCAAATATTTCGAAATGGCGCAAATATGCGCACAAGCTATTAACATATTATTAAAATACATATATTAAAGTTAAATAAAAACATAAATACAGATTGAATACGATTGAATGCTAGTTGTTCTGCTCCACAATTCACAAGTACTTCGAGGTTAGGTTCTGAATAAAAGACGCCTCAAGAAAAACATTTATAACAAGACAACACAAAAACTTCTGTATCTATTGTATCATATCATGCAGTTAACACACCTTGACGCTCATTTTCCATGGTTAATATAATTTTTTTATGAAATAGTAACGAAACGATAAGCAATGAAACTAAATAAAATTTCGTCTTAAAGCACACAAAAAAAAAAAGCATGGCACGATGAGCTGACTGTGAAAAATTCATTGCTGCACAAATAAAAAAAATTTGAATATTGTGATTATTTGGGGATATTTGTTTAAACGGAAAAAATATAAAATCATCAAATTGAAATATTTTTCTTTTGGACTTTATTCCAAAACTAGCTGCGCCCACGACTTCGTACGCGTGGTATTCGAAATATGTTTGTAAAGCGTGAATTTTGTTATCTTGTTTCTTAATTATCTTTATGTTGCTCCGCAGCAAAAGAGGAAAACATTCGAAAATCAGCCAAAAAGTAGGCAACAGAATGAAAAATATTAATATCTTTTGATTTAGTCGATTTCAATAAAATAAACGCTAAATGTTACACGAAGCTTGCTACAACACACCAGTCAAATTCGCACTCAAATAGAATAAGCTGTCTCTGAGATTAGCGTGCACAAACAGGAAAAGGCTAACGATTTTATATATATACAGGCTTTCCTACCATAGTGCATTATACAATGATTTCAGAATCTTCAAGGTCAAGGTCATTGGACTGATTCTTGGAAAGAAATGTTGGTGGCTTCCAAGTGGTGCCTTAGTCGTAAAATCTCCAAAATTCACCATAGTATTTTGTCAGATTGGGAACTATATCACGAAGTTCTTCTTCTGATGACGTAAGGAAAGTTTTGGGCTGAACAACACGAAATATTATGTGAATGTCATCCACTGCCCTGTAAAATCCGTAAAATCTATCTAGCATTCTAACATAGCTCTCTGTAGCTCTTCTAGCAATGTTAGTCCATCGACTTAGGCCATTTCTACTGGCAAACGTTTTCGGAATCTCCTCCTTTCTCTTCATTCAATCGAAATATCTATGTCGTCATATTTTTCAGTTTCGTAGAAAATAGCTCTTTACACTACTTGGATACGTTGGTTCTGAAGAAAACATTTTAGTGCTTTGGTTTTTATGACACACTTTTCCAGCGTTGGCATAGGTTTTGGGCGAATTTTCTCTCAAGTTCTCCGAACTCTATCGTACTTTATCTCACAGGTTTTTAAACTGGTTTAAAGCTGGGGATCGCGCAATCCGGTCCCATGTGTTAATAGAACATGATAACAGGAAGGCCTTTTTCTGGCGAATGCTATAAATCCTTGCATTATCTCGCAAAAAATTAACATAAAGGCTCTTCCTTTAGTCCTGCAAAAACAGTGGGGGACTAGTGTCCATCGCTCACTCCCACATACCCCTGGGTGTTCATTCTTGAACTTTCAAAGAGGAGTTCAAACCAAACTTTGCAATTGATGAAGTGATACTTTTGAAACTTACAAGTTTTTTTACAAGTTTTTAAATTTTTTTTTTCAGTCCAATTTAGATTACCCAGATTATTTTCGAAGTTATTTGTAAGATTCACAAAAGAAACTGCATATAGTTTCGAAACGGAATTTTTGGAGTGGTTCTGATATAGTATCGTCCGTTTTATAGAACTTGGCGTTTTTTTTTTGTTGTTCGAAACAAGGAGGTAAAAATCTTCCAAAGATACCTATGGCCCGTGCCACAAGTTATGTCGGATTCATTAGCCTACCGACTAAAAAACCCCCTATCGCCTCAAGCCCCTTTCAATCCCTACGGCACCGCCGAGGCATTCCTTGGCGTTAATGCAAACTATTTGTTTTTAATACTTTCATTTAAAATAACTATTTCCCATTTATTACTAAGGTCATGTGATTTTGGGACTACGTGTACATTTTATAACAAGATACATACATACGAGTATTTAGGGTCCTCACGCATTGTGTTAAACCTGGTAGTTTTTTGATAAATCGAATTCGTTGAAATTAAAGTGACTGTTGCTCCATACAAAAAAAAAATAAGTTAAGCTAATATACTAATTCGTTCACGAAATCTGATATAAAAATTTACGAAAATACTATTTGTCTGCGTTTAACACATTGCGTGAGGACCCTAATTATATTTTAGTAATTTGTGGATATATTATTTGGAAGTGCTTCTTATTAAAACACTCAATGCTGAACTCTATGTAAATGTTCTTGAATAATAAACACACATCATGATTAGGTATGTCAAACTAAAAAACTTTAAAGACATTTCTACATTGCAAGAAAAATTATGCATCGAAATATTGTAATTGTTTTCAGATTTATCGTAGTACAAAAAAAAATTTCAGTGAGTTTTTAAATAATTCTCCATATGTATTCTCTTAAAAACTATAATGATAATATGACTTTGTAAATAATGATTTGCAGATACTATTGTTTTTTAATGCAAATTTTGTCAAATTAGATATTGTATAGTTAAACAATAATGGGTTAAATGTTATTGTATATTAATACAATAAATGCAAATATAGACTTAGTAGTGCTGAAAGGCACATCATTATTGGCAAAAAAGAAAAGATAAGCCATATTTTAATATTTTAATACACATATAAAACATAAATGGCTGCATACGTTTTTGTTTTTATTGTATCATTATTAATATTATTTCTATATTAAACTAACATAGACGTATATATAATAAATATTCATAAGTATTAATAGCATAAATTAAAAATAAATTTTACATAAAAAAAAAAAATATAAATATGCATTGTTTTAAGTTTTATATTAATATTATTACAAGTTTTTATCACTTTGATACAATAATTTCAGTCAGAATATTGTTTATGAAATATAAGTACAATATATAAAAAAATTGTATTTATTATTTACTAATTGTATGTAATGAATAAATATTCAAAAGCAGCAAACAATCGGAAATGCAATGTATAAATATAAAATAAAAATATAAAAAAATAATGGAAGGAACTACAATGCAAAACAAAATTTAAACATGATGAAAACGCTTCACTTCAATTTTTTAAGCATAAATAAACTATTATAAAAAATCATACGCTACAAACAATAATAAAACCTTAAACAATATAAACATATATAAAAATTAATAAAGTATTAATAAAAAATATTTCAGTTGTGTTTTTTTCTTATTGTACAATCCCGTATGTAACTAAACAGGATACATTGAGATTGTGTGGTTAAATATATGTAGTTGTATGTTACACCCACAACAAAGATGGTTTAGGCATCAATAATTACAATATATACATAATACATACAATGTATATCAAAGTTTTTATGACGACCTTATTTTATAAATTTTTGCTTTACCCCCCTGGAGGTATAAAATCATTAAAAGTTTGCTCCCTAATACGTGGGTTGATTAATAAGTTCTTAGACAAAGACAGAATAAAATTTTTTTTCCCGTAATTTTCTCTATACACTTTTCCCTCTCTGTTTCACTTTTGGAAACAAGGCACTGGAAGCCATATCTGGTGAATACATAATGATATATTCATACTTGAAGCACAAAGTTACGCAAAGAAAACTTGTAATAAAATAATTATGCTCACATCTGATCAATGCACTCTTAACGACACGTATTCTCGAAAAAAACAAATTTTTAAACTATAAAATGGGTTTTTTTTTTTCTCAAATGCTGTTTTTTGCAGAATAAAAATTAAGAGGTATTTTAAAAAAGGTACTGCTTAAAAATTACCTGAAAGTCGGTCATTGCAGACGTAGGTATCACATCCTTCCACCTTTTTAGAATAACACAAACTTTAAGTATACATAATTAACATTACGAGGATAATTCATTTAGCTGCTGTTTCTATGTAAAACTTAATATCACAATTTTTCACTAATCGAGATGAAATCTTGCTTGCTATTTATTATTTATATAACTAGCGAACCCGGCGTGCATTGTACGTTCACTGCGTGACGTTACTGCGTGATTTTGTTCTCTTTTTAATTTTAGTATATTGCGCAGCAATTGAAATACTTTTGAAAAATCAGACGAAGCAATTACTTATATTGACATAAGTATCTAATTTATTTGAAAAAGGCAACTTGATTGGTTTTAAAATATGTCTCTAAGGTTTATATGCTAAATTTTCCACCATTTTATCGACAACAACAAGTCCAATTTTGATAAAACACCAAATAAAAGCTTCTTCTGTTTCAATAATTTGATTTTGATTCGAATGAGTGGTTTTTAATCGATACTTGTTGAACAAAAAAAAAAAAAAAAGATAGTCTACGATTTTATTATATGTGTATATAACTTTTGATTTACGAGATTTTATATATCTTCTCTATATCTATAAGATTGGATGTATGTATGTAAGTCGCTTATAGACTCCGAAACTGCTAAATCGATTTTAATGAAATTTAAAAGGCATCTCTAGCATAGTCTTGAGAGTGTTTCAATTAAGTTTTGTGCGAATCGTACTTGCTGTTGTCAAGAAATTGGTGGATCATAGTTTGCATACAAATCTTCGATATATTTTAAAATCAATCAAGTCACCTCTGTCAAATATATCTGGTAGTAATTATATCAATATTAATAATTGCTTCGTCTGATTTTTCAAAAGTATTTCAATTGCTGCGCAATATACTACAATTAAAAAAAAAAAAAAAAAAACATGACGCTCTTACATCACGTCGGGAGCTTAGCAAAGCTCGCCGAGTACGCTAGTATGTATATAAATATATAGAAGATAGATAGATAGATAGATAGATAGATAGATGTTTCACCCATAGTTTCTCCCTAGAAGGCAATGACCGCAAAAATGAATCTTATAGCCTTTCTACAGTAAGTAAAAAGTTGCGAGTTCTGGTTTTGCGTCCACAGTGTGCTCTGAACAGTTATTTTTTCGTTTGGTTACACACACACGTGCAACTGTACGCGCACGTTGTCAAAATGAAAACTGAAAATTTGTGAAAAATACAAGTCTAAGAACATTTTGCAGAATATGAATATGTTACTTATTTTATTAAAATTGTAATTATGGTATTAAAGAACAAGAAATCTTCAAAGCGGGTGAAAGAAGATACATTTTAACATGTTTTTTGTTTCAACCTAAAAGGTGAGTTCATGTGTTAAATTTTTTTTACATAGGTACTACCATGTGATCAATGAATTTAAAGGTCTCCATTTATCCAAATTTAATTTTTTAAAAAGAATGATCCACATTGGGAATTATAAGTAACCTGATTTCATCAACAAAGAACGTGATTCTTTTAACTCCCGAATCAGTGTCATCTTGATGAAGAATATGGATGGACTGTTTTACATTAAATATTTCGAGACCATATAGTACATAGGCTTAATATTTTTTCTTAATACGATGGGTGCATTAGAGCAAAATAATAATAATAATTTAAATACTGGTTTATTTATACATATGTAAACACCACGTCGCGCGGCCAACTGAATCTTACCTTGAAATTGCCCGAAACAAAACAATTTCAGTACGATCATGAATAAAAAAAAAAAAACAATAAAAGAAGATGTTTGGTAATGATTCATTTTAAAAAATATGTCTCTAAGCTTTATATGCAAAATTTGATCCAACAATTTCTCGATAATAGCGCCTCATATCGGGTTTGAAACTATTCCCCTTTCAGACTGGGTGTTTTAGAGTTACACAACCTTAAATTAAAATAAAATAAAGAAATATATTTTTAATATCAATTAAACTGGCTTTATTGGATAGATAATTTTATGACATTAATGTTTAAATATGATTTTGGTCATGTAGCCGCCACAGCTGGCGTAATCTGGAAGTCCTATTTTCTCACCCTTTTCGCAGCATTTGCGGCCGTATTTCGCCAATAACTCTTAGAATGTTGATTTTTAGGTGTTCAATTGTCTCTGATTTGTTGGCGTAAGCAAGTGACTTTGTATAACCACAAAGAAAATAATCCGACGGAGTTAAATCACACGATCTTAGTCATCAAATAATAGGACCATTGCGTGAAATTATCCGTTCATCAAAAGTTTCTTTGAGTAAATCAATTGTAGCGTGCACTGTGTGGCATGAGGCTCCGTCCTGTTGGAACCACATGTCAGCAAGACTAATGCCAGCTAATTGAGGTACGAAAAAACTTCTAATCATGTCTCTGTAACGTTCACCGTTGAAAGTAACATTCTGGCCATCATCGTTTTTGAAGACATATGGACCAATGGCTCCGCCGGCCCATAAAGTGTATCAAACAGTAATTTTCTGTGGATGAAATGGTGCTTCATTGCTGAACAAAATTTTTTATGAAAATCAAGATCAGTATCAATTTGTGCTTCAGCCCTTTGGCCGAATTAGCGGCGCATACGATGGTCGTTTGCTTTAATTCCTGCACAAGTTGAATCTTAAAAACTATGGGGATACAACCCCATTTGCTGAGAACGGCGACGAATTGATTTTGGGTCTTATTCAATGCTTTGCTGTACAGCAGCTACAGCTTATTCGGTGCGCACTGTCCAGCGTCTTACGCGATGCACATTATCATTAAGAGTAAACGTGGTGTGAAAACGATCCATAGTTATTTGAATTAGCCACTCTGATGGACGATTATGATTAACATAAAATGGACGGAGTGCACCGATAAGTTTGATGAACGGAACCATTATTTTCATAAAAAATTTCAACAATTTGCAAGCGTTGCTTTGATGTAAGTCTATCCATAATTACATGCCAAACCAAACTAAACAAAAGGCAACTATCATCGGTTGTCAAATAAAGCAGTGTTGCCAACTCAATGTAGTCAAGCTCTAAAAAAACACCCTTTATAAACAAATAAATATTTATTTTTATAGATTACTTTTTAAGTGTTCAAAGATACAATCTTAATATCGAACATGTTAAACAAATAAGTAGTGTTCGCTTACAAAAGTAAGAAAATCTTAAATGCTGAATGTTATTTATCGTGTTTATTGATAGTTACTAAGTACGTATGCATGCAGCAGATTTTAAAATTAACCAAAAATTAATAATAAATAAAATTAATAAATTCGACGGTCGGACTGCATGGCCTTCTCTAATTGAATGAAAGTTAGTGTTCTACAAGATTGTAAAAAAGTCCAAATTATGTCGATCGATATTGTTAATGAGTCGTCAACTTTTTTAAAGTTTAAATAACTTTTGATTTACGAGATTTTAACAGTTTTAATACCTTTAGCACTGAAGTTAATAGATATTATATCTATTGTGTGACATTTTGAATATACGTCGTAATGTTTATTATATATGGAACAAAGAGTCAGGTCCGTTCGTACGCTTACTTCTACACATACTAGTCTAGTTTTTGAATTAAATTGACTGTATTTAAACAAGCTTTATTTGAGGCAAAAAGTAACACATGCATAATATTCTATAATTGGTGGTGAAAGGTACTGTGTAAGTCTTTTAAACCGAAGTTCTCGTTTTGTCTTGTTTTAATTTTATGCCGTCTGTGTTATTTTCAAAACAACATTTTATAATAGTAAATTTTTGAAAAATTATATTTAATTTATATTTAAACGATCACGTACGCTAAACACTAAACGCCAAATATGCGCCACAAAAACGCGAATAGAAAATAAAGAAAATGATTCGGACAACTTCGAAGCATTGAAGACGCAGATGAAAATGACCTCAATTATCGATTCAACTTTATTATTGGTTTTGATTTTGACTCTTTGGTGTATTTTGATTATTTCTGAGCGATGCAAAATGGAGCGATTGGCTTTAATGTGGAAGCGTGCGAATAAAGGAATAGAACCAAATATGAAAGACGTGTTATTAAGAGGTTTGCCGTTTATCGCAGGTTTTATTGAACTTCAGTTCACAAATCATCGCATGCGCTTTTTATAGCGCTTTAAAGCAAACTTAGTTTTATTCAAAGTTTACTCATACAGAAGCACTGTATAAACTGCAATTTTTATAGATTCCAAACTATCAAAAAGACTACGTTATGATGAACTATACAAATTTTACAAAATAAAAGAAGTTCAGTCAAAGAAATCATAAAACGATCATTCATTCGTACTGAGATGGATGGAAGGGCTTTTGCATTTCTGTGTGGCCAAACAAAATTTTTCATTTTAAATTGTATTAAAAACATTTAGTTGATTGAAGGTCTGTGCTTAAGTTGAGTCGCGGGAGCGCTAAAATTATATGTATCTTCAAAATGTTGTGGCTTTTAAGGTTTGAATTATAAAGAGGGTCTCACGAAAGCAAGATAACTGTTGACTTTCTTTATTGTTATAAATCAAATAATTAAATGTTCAATATAAAGCTAAATTGAGCAAGTCAGTTGTTTCTGAGGAACTATAAATTATAAGAAAGGATGAGTAAAATAAAGCGTTAATATTTTAATAATTGTATTTGTTTATTTCTAACTTTAATATTATATAACATTGTACAACATTCGCTCAAGCACATCTTTCTGTAAGTTTATATGATTACCGATTTCTTTTACTTAAAATTAAGCGTTGCAATAGATTACAGTTTTTGAAACTGTTTCGGTCATGGACTAGTTTAACAATTGGAAAAATATACGTGGATCACTAAATTTAATTTCGCATATTATATCTTCTATTTTAAACAAGCCTTACCTTTTCGCTGATCGCTAAGAATTGTTCAGCGAAGCACAACTTAAGAAACTTACCTATAGATCATCTCTTGCTCGACTTGTTGTTGACAACGTAATGTCACCGGGTGGTTGCTGTAGACTTGTACAACCACTTGTTAGTAGAACACACAACAACAAGAAACAATAGCCACAAATAAGCCGACAATTTTACTTTTCTGCTGTTAATAAACTTAAAACGCAACAGGGTACAAGAATAAGAGTAGCAACGTTTCTCAAAAGAGATTCACTCGAGAGTTCAGCACCATACTAAATATTTATTTGTTCGTGCCTCTTCTAAGCTTCTACAATACTTACAAAATTTTACACGATTCTTAAAACAAACTCCACTTGAGTAAAGTTTTTCTTGCTGTTGTTTAAGCTTTTACTGAGAACAAATAAGAGTGTATGGTACACACATCAATTTTTTTTACGTCTGTAGTGTGATTATGGTCAAATGTAACTGCATCTTAAGATCGCGTGCAACAACAACAACAACAACTTAAACACAGAAGACTGAATAAAGGCTTTACTACAATAAATCAGATAAATTTAACTTGAATTTGGATCTAAGTGATTAAATGTATGCAGTGGCGAAGTAAGACTTTTGGCGGCTTAGGATTAGTTTAATACTTCAAAACCCCCAAGGACCGTAGGCAAAGACCGCCACCATCGACCACCATTACCCTGCTTCTTCATATATTTATGTACTTTATGATGATGCTGATTTTAGTTCTTCTATATACATATGTCTGTACTAGCGGTAATCCTAAATGTAAAAATGTTGCTTGCTTCATTTTTGTCAAATAAAATGATGAGCAGTTATAGCTTCTAATATTTGGGCAGATAAACATTACATATGAATCATATTTGATAGGCCCGACGTGCAGGTAGTAACGCTACACTTCCGTAATTATTTTGCGTGAAAACGTTTTTCGTGATCCATTATTATTACATATAAAGCAAAGTCGAAATTCAAAATTGTTTGGATACGGAGAACTTCTAAAGCACTCAACGATCGTTTTCCTGTGAACTTTAATAATATAATATGATATTATAGTTATGTTTACAGTATTGTTAATGAATATTAACTTACCTTTATTTGTTACTTTTATTATTTAAATTTATTACATTTAACACAGGGTAATGAAGGGAGAAGTAAGATATGTAGGGTTTGCATGTCAATTACATGTCGCGGCGTAGGTTAGATTTAGGCAGGTCCCGGTCAGATTTTAAGCTTAAATGTCAAAATTACCAACTTTTCCGATGGTTTTCCAAAAAATTTCTTTCATATTCTTCTGATTGTTCTATAACGAACACAACAAAAGAAAAAACAGCCAAATAGCGCAAACCGTTCACAAGCAATACGCTTACAAAAGAAAAAATATTTTCCAATTTTAGTCACCTTTTTGAACGCCCCTCACCCCTTGATGATAAAAGCGCACATTGACAAAATTCTTCTTACAGACTTCCTATATTTTCAGAATATATAAATTACTTGGCGCTACGACTTTTGAGTCACGAGATTTATTAAAACAATTACGACAAATTTCGTTTCGTTTTTTCTAATCTGGTAATTTTTTCATAATTTTCTATTGAGCCTCCCACAAACCAAAATATGTAAAAGTATTGATATTTACACATTTTTGTTTGCCAATGTATATACGGCTAAGCACTACCCACTGCTTGTGCTCTATCTCAAGAACGGTTAACTGTATAAAAAAATAGCAAAGAACGATTTAGGGGGCAGGGGTGGCCCACCCCAAGGGGTGACAACGTAGTGGCACCAAAGGGGTACCAACGTTCTGAGCAAAAAAAAAGGAGTTTCGTGGGAAACTGTCACGCACCCCAGGGTTTGATAAAGTGTAGCATAAAGGGGTGCCGACTTGATGACCAAAAAACAAAAAAAAAAAAAAAACAGATGTAGGTTTGTGGTACAACCAATGGTGATGAGCAAAGTAAGCGAATATTCCTTGGTGTTTGTGCGCTTTCATTAAGACCACTACTGTCTCTCTTTTATCCCGCTCTAAGTGATCATTACATAAAGTAAGTAAAGAACGAAGAGATCAATATTAACAAATAAGAGGAACAAATAAACCAATAACTAAAAAAAAACTACATTTCAGCACCAAAGCAGATCATAAGATAAGCTTTGAAATAAAAAGGTACTTTGACACGAAACAACTGTTGTATATATAGGAATTGTTGTAAACTTGTCTGTTTGTGTATTGTTTGTATTGTCCATTGTCTTGATTTATCCAATAGCGTAGCGAGTCGCAACTGTGATTGAGCGACCCGCGCACTTCCTTCTCTACAAACGTTGGTGAAAACTAAATCCCAAGGTGCCTGAACACGAGAATTTTGAAAACCAACTAACCTGTTTTGAAAAATCTTTTGAAAATCTTAGAAAATGGATTGAGGCTATCTTACAGCAAGAAAAAAAGAAGTGGCGTGAAATTTTGAGTCGCCTTTTAGATGTAATTCTTTTCTTGGCACTCCAAAATCTTCAATTTAGACGGCATAGAGAGGGGGTTTCATCAGACAATAGAGGAAATTTTTTAGAATTAACATATTGTCGAAATATGGCCCCGTGCTAAAAGAACATATGCTAAGAATGAAACATGCTCCCGCCAGTACAAAAAGGCAACGGGTGGATTCTTATTTGTCCAAAGATATACAAAATGAATTCATCAACCTTTTGAAGAAAGATGTGAAAAATAACATTGGACGACATAAAAACACAAAATATTTCGTAACTCTTTTCGATAGCACTCCAGACATATCACATATTGATCAGATGAGTTATGTCATCAGATATGTCCATATTGAAGGCGACATTGTTGAAGTGAAGGACTCATTTCTAGATTTTATCCCTCCAAATGAAAAGACTGCAGTCGAACGAGCGTTTCAAAATAAAAATTGATAAAATCTTACTTAAGATCCACAATGAGCCAAGCGCGACTCACCAATCTTTCAATATTGTCCATTGAAAAGGACAGGAAAGTTAATTTCGACAATGTCATCGAAAATTTTAGCAAAATAAAATCACATAAGCACGTTAAGTAATTGATTTTTTTTTTTTGTTTTTTTTTCATCGTCGGCCCAGAAAACTTCAAGGAACCTTTTTTTTTTTGCTTATCAACATTGTTTGCCCAAAGAACTTCATTTTTTTTTTTTGGAAGACCGCCCCCGGTGCCAACTTACAACTTTTGTCAAAACATTAATTGTCATTTAAAGGAAAGATATTTACAAAAAACTGATTTATGTCACCTTTGACCTTGAATATCTTGACTGGCGTACACCACACTGACCTAGACTTTTGAGGTCTTATATAAAATGCCAAAACAAAAATGTGTACCAATTTTCAGCTTATTTGGTTTCATTCCGCAGAAAAATCCTTATTTGACTGGGCTATATGTATTTTAAATGTTAATCAAAGAAACATTGATACAATATATGTAAATATAAATATAGATGCATATTCATACACTTCTGTAACCTATACAAAGAATAAGAATGATAAAAAGCAAAAGGCAAAAAAGCTTAATTGAAAACAATTTATTGTGTGTTATGTACGAGTGGTCAGAAACAAATAAAAGAAATGGATAGACATTCTTTTATCCCGAAACCCTGCATTGCACAACAAATAAGATCGATCATAAAGATATTGTCTGAAGTATGAAAGATACTAACAATACAATAATACAATAGGAGAAATATGAAAAATTGGAATTATAATTGTTACAAGTAGTTATTGATTCTATAAATAAATGAAACTTTGTGCAGGTGGAAAAGGTATAACCCTACACGTATTGCTCATGCGTTTATCGGAGTATTGGTTGCGTTTTTAATTGATTTTACAGCCCAGAGAAGTCTTACAATACTTCAATAGCAATTTATAATTGATAATTGTTCACCATGCAATATTTTGATACTTACTTGGTTACTCATATTATAAATAAAATCCAACTTCTCTTATAGTATTTGGTGGGTGTAACTTTCAAAGACAGCTTTCATGTCAGCTTAGTTATGTCTATGGTACAATATGTATATACTATAGTAAATGCAAACCCATTACTGACGTTCTCTCATATAAAGGTTATGAAAAGGGCATTAAACGCAGATTAAAAAGACTCCTTCATAACAGGCATAACAGTTATTATTTCATAATACCTTTCATTCAATTTCTGAGAAAGGAAAAAGATTTGCAACAAATGCACTTATCCAGTCATTGTTTTGCAATCTGTTCTTCTATTCTTCATTTTTTATTACATATTTGTGTTGTTTTGGCTCTGCGGTTCTGATAGTTATTTTTTGTGTGATACAATATTATTATACAATAATTGTGAACATGTTCCATGTATTATATTTTATAAAGGAATTCGAGTAATATTATTTCTCTTTGTTAGAGGCGAATAACGTTTATATTGTAGTTCAATACTTTCAAAATGTTTGCCTGATTCTTTAAGTACTATTATAGTAGCGGTGACAGCTGTTTGAAAAATACATAATATCTATTACATATTGCAATGGGAATTCAGAATAAAAAAATTGAATGAGCTCCGATTCATTAAGAAAAAGATTTTAATCACAAGTTCGAGATCTTGTGAAAAACAGCGGTGTGATGTGTCTTTCAAATTTTCTTTTGATTAAACCACAACTGGATAAAACAACTCTTAATTGTAAGTACGTTATATAATATTATCTAAGTACAAATAATGAAAAATTAATTGAAGTTACAAAGAAAAAAGGCAGATGTATTTGTCATAGTCGTGGACTCGATTGATTCTAAAAATTGCCACTGAATTTTATATACAACATTTGACGTTCTTAGAAGTGGAATATCAAATCTTTGTGTTGTTTTTTGCTATAAACCTGCTTAACAGGAATGACACTGCCAAGCAGTTGAAAAGGTTTAACAAACTGGAAGGTTTTAGTTAGTTTATATTGTATCCATCTACATAATTTATTAAATTTATAATACATATATGTTGCATATGCGTATGAACACATTTCTTTTTGTATGTATGTTAGTTGGGCTCAATGGAGCATGAATTTGCTTAACACTCACGAGCCTTTGAAATGAAACACGTTGACTATGTACCTAAATGAATTAATGAAACTTATATATACACCTCTCTTTCTTATATTATATTTTACGCTTGAAAGCAAGAAGGAAGTATATAAATAAACGATTTTAGAAGGAGAATTATGCTGTTAACAGAGTGAATATTTTCTATTCTAATTCTACAGTTTATTATTAGCTTCATATTTGATACTCTCACTCCTTCATGTATTTATTAAAAAAATGCTACAATAGTATTCTCAGACTAGTGTTTGAATTCAATCTCTGCCGATTTGTACAATATTATGAGACGGCGCTTACCATTGATTAATTTCTCACATGCATATTATACGTACTAATGACTCGCAGTTCATTCGTTCATATGGACAGCAGACAACATTAAAAACAAAAACGAACGCACGCAGCAGATATTCGGCAGCATCATTTGGTTGCTTGCGTTCCTTTGTGTTCGCCTACTGTGTACTTACACAAAGATGATTACGTCGTTGGACAGAGGTTTTAAAGTTGTTTTCGATGCTTTTTCTTTTGTTTCATTAAAAACAGAAACTCGGTTTTTTAATCGCTGTCTATCGATATCTGTCGGTAATTTAGAAACAAAAGGAGCGAAAGCAGTGTTCTTTTCTTAATTTTTGTTCTCAGCTTAGTTTTGCAGGGTGGATCGCTTGTTAGCTGCATAAACACAATACCCGTTTGCATTGTGGGATCTGGATTCTCTTTTCTTTTATCTAATCATTACATATTTCTTCTGTACTCGACTTTTGAATTTGATATATTTTTGGGTATCTGTATAAAGACCGCTATTTAAAAATCGTCACAAGAGTGGTAAGAAATCTCAAGATGTCGGTATAAAAATAAAAATTCCGAACAAGCAGACTGTTATCGGACAGTACTCATTTAAAATTTTGTTCACTTGACGCACACTTTTCTGAAAAAACAAAAGAGAACAGAAAATGTGTGCGCAATATATTCAAAAAATCGTGTTAATTTTAATTTACCAGTTAAGCCTACATGACCTTCATGACTTTTTGTATGGATATGTTTTGAATGTATTTCATAAGATATTTAAAATACACTTCTGACTAGTTCAAATTTGTTAGTTTTATTTAAGCGCGTATGTTGATTAATATGTTTTTTATTGGTCCCATCACAATAAATTTCAAATAACGTAATATTATTTCCCAGAGGATCAAAATACCATACTTATGCAATTCAAATAGTGTGTAGAATTAAAAACCTGATTAATAGATTCAACATCATCCACTAGTCTAGAATATGCCACCGGATATTATTTTGATTATTCGATGCTCTTCTACAATATTTCATTTCGTTGTAAATGATATTCAATATGTATGTAAAATATTAACTTTCCCTTTGAAGTTTATAACACATTAAAGGCGAGGCATTGTCTTCCATATATGTAATTTGTATTGCATAATTATGATTAGGAATCTATCTAGTCAACTGAGAACCGAATCTTTGGTAAAAGGTACTCATGATTCGGTCTTGCTACATACGCATTAATTTTATACTAGTCTGTTTTATATATTTTTACTTATCCATTCTTATTTCATCACTTGTTATTCATACAAATATGTACATAGATTTTTTGTTTTTTTTTTATGCGTGCATAAAATTTATGCGAACGCAATGTGATCGTTTATTTATGTTTTTAATAAAGCAACAACACATAGCACATCCCGACTCCAATATGTGTATCTCATATGAGATATAAGAACTCATACTGAAATTGCATACATGCTTGTGCCTCTGATCATATTTCACCGTTATACCATAGAGTATGTGTGTAACAGTATCTGTCATTTATTGCATCAGACTGACAGCTATCAACTTCTATATTGCCGGGTGGTAAGAATGCCGACCACACATAGTTGCACCAAATTTATGTATGATTTTCATATTGGCAAGGAGACACTTGTTGGTCAGATATAAGTGAAAACAGCTGCTTGTCTTTATGTTCTTCTTGTCTGTTATTGAAATTAACAGTCGAACGACGATCAAATTGCATATGGGTATCTAAGAACAGTTGTATTTGTTTACCTGTCAAATATACTGTTTGAATAGTTTTACTTTGTTTATAACTTATTTAAGGAGACTGCAAAAGCTTTATGAGTTATCATACACTTAGTATTGGATATAATTACATGGCAAACCATAAGTATTGTATTTCGAATAAAAATGTTTTCTATTCAAATGTTCCCTCAAACATTGAGTAACCCTACTCTTTTTTCAGTTAGAGATTTCACTGAAAGGTATTTACAAACATGGACATTTGTTAAAATCACACATAATTTGGCAACTTGTATGTATACAGAATGATTTACTCAACTATAAATTGTTTAGTGGAGAAATCAACTATGTAGTAGAATCCATAGGGAATATATGTAACCACATACAAACATACATATATCCAATTTTATATATATAGATATCACTAATTTTACAAATAAAAACTTAAAATCAATTTGGTAGGTCTAAGATCTGACAACCTCAAGATATTCAAACGAACCTTCACAAATCGATTTGACTTGACAAAAAATCCAAAAACTGAGGATAGAGATGTGTTTGCTTCAGTAAATTAAAGTAAATCTTGTCAAGACAACTTTACCTTCGGTTTCTCGAATCATTGGCATCTTTTATCACTCCATTTAAATAATTTTCCTTGTTGCGTTTGACAATAAAAATTGTTTATGCGTGTGTTCAGCTCTATAGTTCAAAAACTAAAAGCATATGTAATAATCTTTTTATGAAATGATGTCAAATCCTGTGGCTCATACCATGAAAAAAAAATTGTTCTAATAACGATCTCACCAAACTTTCTGTAACTTGTGCCGGTATATTGTCCCATAATCATAATAACGTCCATGAGCAGATTTTTTCCATTAAACTCCTTTTTTCTCAAATCTTTTTCCACGTAGACCCGTGTTTTACGGTACCATTAATATGGCTGCATACATTGCTGAACCTCCTCTTGTCCTTACGAAACGTCGCCCTTTAGACCCAAATATATTAAATTCTGAAGAGCCTCGTCCGAAACCGTAACCGAAACCGAAACTTATTAAACATGTTAAATTGAATATTAAAATTTCTATACCATGATAAACTCTAGTGTATACTACATATAATAGAGATGTTAACCGGGTACACAGAGGCGGATTTGCCCTGAGGCATTTGACGCCGTTCAGTTGGATGCAACTCGGAGAACGTGAAGAGTATTACATCTTTGGCATAGCCAATGATAGCCTTCTTTCTAGTTTTAATATAACTAAGTATTATTGAAAATCGAACGCTCACTGAAATGAATCGTACATAAAATAAAGTTTCATATTGTTCTGTATTCTTTAAATCGACTTAGTGTCATAAGATAGCTGTATGTGGGCCCATTTAAAGACTATAAAATTTACAGACAAGTGCACGAAGACAGTTTTTCATTGAAGTATCAAATGTTTTTCTTGGTTGAAAGGAATGGTGAACCAAAATAATTTTAAAGATTCAGAATGGAAATATTTCTCAATTTATGAGATGAGAGGGACGTATATGTTGTAAGTGTTTTCGGATGCATCCCCAACCATTTTTAGTCTGATGATTATGCAACGTCCAAACTAAGAAAAGAAGCTGACTTATTGTAGAGATTATCATAGGATTATTCATTTCAAACTACTATGAAATATGTGTGTAATACACATTCATTGTATTCAGACTCACAACAACAATTGCACACAAATTCTTCGATATTTTTATTGTGTGTCGGGGAGAGCATCTTATTTTGTGAGAGGAATTTGTGCGCAATTGTTGTTGTGAAATGTAGTCGGGGATGTAAATATGTTTGCATACCAACAAACAACACAGTACAAAATATCATTTAATTTAATTCGGCACCGCTTCATTTGAATGGGAACATGGAACACTCTCTTAGCTGCATCAGACATTGGAATTCATTTCAGTGAATGTGAATGTCAAATTCATTCATTTGAGCATGAGTACCAAAAATATCCTTTTGAATGAATTCATACAGATGTCTAGTGTGTATGCTACGATGGTCGCCATTTATTTCAAGAACGGGCAATCCTAGTGTTGAAAGATCAAATCTGACATGTCGTGACATCGTGAAGATTGACATTTTTAACCAAAAGATATGTCATAAGAGAGCTATTTATTTTGTTTGCAGGCATTCGATATTAAACCATGAACCATGAACATTTTCGTGCGATAATTTTTTGTGTGATGAAGCACCATTGAACATGATAAGCAAAACGTAGTATTCAGAGTTCAATTGTGGCTGCCTTTCGAACACCAAAGAATTTCGTGAAGATCGTCCAAAATCATTTGTTTTGTAAGAAACCATCGATGACCTGCTTCAACTGACATTACAAGATTGTTATAATATGATGTATATTATGTATGAACTATTATTTTTATTATTATTAATACTTAGATAGATAGATCCGTTACTTTATTATTATTATTATTATTATTTATTATAGTTATTTATAGTTAACAATTATTGATTTTTGACATTTTTAAAGAATTAATATTATTAATAATGAATTTACAATTTGACGATCGCTCAAATGAAGACTCGTGTCGATGGATGCAAAGAAAAGTTAAAGAAAGATGATTCTTGAATCTATTCGTAAATATGAGTCCAAAATTAAACATCAATTGAATATATGGGTATTCGAAGACGAGCCAAATGGTAACCTGTTTCTACGCAATAACAGGCAACGTATTACGGTTAATTCTGATTGATATACAACAATTTGTTTGCCAGAAATGTTTAATGCGGTGAGGAAAATGAATCTCCAAAGACGAATCATTCTTCACCACAACAATGCGAACTCTCACAACTCGGCTCACACCAGAGACTTTTGGAATACCCAATATGTTGGTTTGATGGGTAATCCACCTGATTTGACTCCCAATGACATCAAAAACTAAACGCGTGGTCAACATTTTTTGATGCTAAAGAAGCGGTTGATGCGTTCAAAATGCACCACTCATCTGCAGTGGAAAGTGTTTCGATAATTTGCTCAAACAAATGCAAAAGTGTAACGAGCTTCATGGAAGAATATTTTGTTAATTAATAATATCGTTTTCGATGATTGAATGTATCCGGAACAATACAATTTGTTAGAGACCTTTATAAAAACCTTGTTAATAATAATAATGGGCCCGATAGCACAGCGACCAGTAAGATCTATTGTACATAGCCCTATTTAATAGAAACCCTATATGTTTAGACTTTTGATGAATCTTAACATATCTTGGGGTTTGTTGTTCCACAATTTGTGTGGATTAACAACAGTGTCACCGAGGTGGTGAAGTCTATGTCTACCGAGTGCAGGACACTTGCAGAGTATATGCTCTGAACTTTCTTTATCCAGTTCACAAAATCGGCATACGTCAGTGTCGGAAAGACCTAACTTATTTTGATGATACCTTAGGTTGCAATGACCCGTGAAGTATCCAGTCAAAATGCGTAAGTCTACTCTACTGAGTGAGAGAAGCTTATTCGAGGTACTCTTTGAAAGAGTGAGGAATAGTTTTGCCTGGCGTTGTCCGGTGGAGTTCACCCAGTGTTTTAGAAAACTCTTTTCCTCAAGTTTCCTGATTTCTTCGTTTTTGTGGCTTTTCGAGAGACCACAGAAAGGCTCAGGACCGTAAAAGGGCATGATCGCCCCTTGTTTAGCCAAGTAGTCGGCCTTTTCATTGCCTTCATGACCTTCATGTCCTGGTACCCACCTTAATACAACAGTATTAAAGTTACCCAGTTCATTTAACAGGTTAAGGCAGTCATATGCCATCTTTGAAGTGAAAGTGACCGACTGTAGGGCTTTTAAGGCCGCTTGACTATCCGAGAGTATGTAAATATGTACTCCTCTCATTTTCCTGCGAAGACATTCCCTCGCACAAATTTCAATGGCATACATTTCCGCTTGAAATATTGTTGGGTAGGTACCCATTGGGATTGATTTTTTGAATTTAGGGCCATAAATTCCCGCCCCTGTTCTACCATTTTCAAGTTTAGACCCGTCTGTAAACCATATCTGGGAGCCGGGTTTGAATTTAATAGAGTTAGTTCTCCAGTCTTCACGATCATTGATAATGATTTGAAAAAGTTTGAAGAAGATAGTTTTTAGACAATAGAGTATCATCTCTATGCAAAATGGGACTGTCTAGAAAATTTTCTAAAATTTTTAGGTGTCCCTTAATATTGCCCCCTTTTAAGTCGGCAATACCTTCCAATCTCAAGGCGCTTATAGTAGCTTCCTTTTCTATTAGGATAGGTAATGGTGGGATGTATAAGAGCACCCCTAGTGCGTCAGTGGGACATGTTTTCATGGCCCCTGTGATACTGACACAAACAAGTCGATGCAGTTTACTTAGTATATTTACTGCATTCCTTTGTTTGACCTTAGGCCACCATGCAATGGAAGCATAAGTGACCATTGGTCTAATGACCGTAGTGAATGTCCAGTAGGTCATTTTGGGATTTAGACCCCATGTCTTACCAAAAAGTCTAGTGCAGGCAAAGAATGCCCTTGTAGCCTTTTTTGTAACTTTATTTAGATGTTGGTTCCACGTTAGCTTTTTATCAAGGATAACCCCTAGATAGTTCGCTTCATTGGAAAATTGGATTGTGATGCCATTTAACACAGGACATTTGAGAGGTAGTGTTTCTCTTCCTGGTGAATGGTACCAGCACAGTTTTTGATGGGTTAATGGAGAGCCCTTTCTCACTGCACCATTTATTTATTATTTTTAGGGCTTGTTGCATGCGGTCAGAGATAGTCTGCTCATGCCAGCCCACAATATATACAACTAGGTCATCTGCATAACCTTGTGTATTGAAACCTAGACCATTAAGCTTGTAGAGGAGTTCATCCATCACTAAAGTCCACAGAAGTGGAGAGAGTACACCCCCTTGTGGACAACCTCTTGTGGCTGTGATAGATTTTAATTCTCCTCCAAGTTGTAAATTAATAGTCCGAGATTCAAGCATAGCTATTATCCATTTAATAATAGGTGTGGGTACTTCTTTCCGTAGAAGGGCATTTTCTATTGCCTCATATGAAGTATTATCAAAGGCTCCTGATATGTCAATAAATGCACATAGAGCTATTTGTTTGGAATCAAGAGCCTTTTCAATGATAGTTGTTAAACTATGTATTGCAGTTTCTGTTGATTTGCCACGTTGGTATGCAAAAATTGCAGTTTTTGCAAAGGAAAATTTATAAGGTTGTTATTCCTTATATAATGATCCAAAATTTTTTCCATTGATTTCAGGAAAAATGAGCTGAGACTTATAGGTCTATAAGATTTAGGTAGCTGTTCTGGCTTTTGCCCTACCTTTGGTATAAACACTACTTTGACTTCAGCCCATTTCGTAGGGATATGCCCCAGCAAGAGACTTGCTCGGAATATACTGGCCAGTTTTGGGACAATGTACTTGGCTCCATGTTGGAGCAGACAAGGGTATATCCCATCAGGCCCTGGAGATTTGTATGGGCTAAATGATGATAAAGCCCATTGCACCCGTTTTTCATGGAACAGTTTACTAGCTAGCTTAACATCTACAGTATTGATGGATACCGTGGATTCCACCAGTACTGGGTGTTCATTAGAAGCTGAGTGACCCGGAAAGTGAGTGTCCAGCAGCAGTTTGCTGGTTTCTCCCGGGTTCTGTGTAAAGCTGCCATCAGGTTTTTTCAGGGTACAAATACCGTTTGAGTGATCTTTAACACTAAGGCTTTTTGGAGGCGAATCGCAGCTGGAAGATTTGAGATCTTCTCACAATGATTCCTCCAAGTAGCTCTTTTAGATCTTCTCAATTCTATATTAAAGGCAGTTAGAGCTTCTTTATAGGAAACCCAGTCCCCCGTTCGTTTAGCTCTATTGAATAATCTTCTTGCCTTGCTTCGAAGTTCAGTAAGCGTCTTATTCCACCAAGGAACATCCCTTCGTGGTTTATGCACTTTTTCTGGACAACTTTTATGAAAGGCATTGATTATGTTAGAATGAAGCTCTTCAGCTTCTGATTCAAGCTCTGATTTTAAATGAATATGCTTATTTGAGCAGTTAATACCATGCTGTAGATACAGGTAAAAGATATCCCAGTTGGTTTTCTTGGGATTTCTGTAAACTTTGGCTTGTGTTACAGTTGCACCCACATCAAACCGTATGTGCATATGATCCGACATGGATGTTTCCTGTGACACGTGCCAATTTGAGACTTCCGAAGAGACATTGTGACTAGCAAGAGTGAGATCAAGAACTTCCCCCTCTTATTGCATTCACAAACGTCGGTTCGTTGCCTCGGTTTAATATAGTAATATTATGTCTAAGTATAAATTCAAGAAGGTACTCACCCCTTGTGTTTATGTCGTTGCTTCCCCAGGTTGTGTGGTGTGCGTTTGCATCGCAAGAGAGAATTCATCGGATGTGACGCCGCTGACAGTACTCCGCTAGGGCCAGAACTTCTTCTGTTCTGTTGGGGCAGTAGTAGTAAACCTTGTTAAGAGATACAAGTTCTGAATTATCAAAAATTACGTAAACAATTTTTTTTTTCATACACATCAGAGATGTGTATTGAACGTAATGCATCCAACGTTCCTTTCTTAGCATCAGTATATTCTCTCTGTTACAGTTTGATTATCAACAAAGAACACAGTTTGAGTGGCACTTTTATTGTACATACTTTTATTCTTTATAAGTTTCTCATTTAATGTGGGTTTGTATGGGAGGTACCCTTCCTGGTAACCCTAGGATCATTAAATTTACATGGTTGATGAATATGAGTCAGAAACTTATTGTCCAAAATTCCATTGTGGGGGCTTGTATGGGAGGTACCCCTCCTGGCAACTCTAGGATCATGAAATTTACATGGTTGGTGGATATAGACTGAGAGGTTGTTTTCGAATTAATTCGAATGTCTTCATTTTTTTGCATAAGAACAAAGGGCTGTTGTTGTTTTGCTGTGCGTAAGGAAAAGAAGGAAGAAAACAACAAAAACAACGTACGTAGTACGCATATACATACACACAACCACTTACATACGTCTGCGTCTTATTCTCCGCTCATTTCTTCAATCAAACGAAGATTCGAATTAATTCGGATGTGTTCGGCTATGCTGAAGTTTTTATTTCGTTTTGCACGCTAATTCTTTCCAACTCATTTCACAGAATGAAATCAACTCGTCTCATCGAGCTGACCACAAATTTATATACTTTATGTGGTCTGCGATATCTCCTTCTGTGTGTTACAAACTTCATGACAAACTTATAATACTATTTACTCCCGTGAAGTGTAAGTGCAAGTTGATGGCAAGCAAGTGAAAGATAAACGAAACGAATGTATTTGGAAATGTTTGCTTCCGAATGCAATCGTGGAAGACTCTAGTACAAAACAACAAAATTACACACAACTGCTTAATGAGTATGTCGAGATTGGAAATAAGACGAAAAGCTTCCTATTTGAGAGCGATTAGTCCAGTCTATATAAATTAAGACTCTCTGATGATTGGTATGATTGTGCGACTTTAGAATTTGATGTTGAGAATGTTAGTTCGAATGCAATCGTGATAGATGAGATCCGTCATTTCTTAAATGGTAGATTTGTTGGTTCCACTGAGGTTGCTTGGAGGATATTTGATATTCCCCAATGCACCATCAGTCTCATACAATTGTTCTGCTTGATCGCCACCTGCCTGGACGGCAAAATACTTAGTTTAGAAAAGGAAATGTGGATCACGCCTTAGCTAATCCTCCAAGAACCAAATTACACTATGTGACAAAAAAAAAACCGAATACATTTTCGTTATCAGCAGGTCCAATTTCATATAAAAAAACTGTTTGACTTATTGTTATAAAATGTTTTTTTTTTTTTGGTCACACAGTGTAATTTGGACGAATCGGACCACTAGGGGGGTACTTCCCATACAAACCCACCTTTAAATAAAAGTTCCTATTAGAAAATTTTTTTTTGTGTTTTGACGTATCGAACTGAAATTTGGACACTATAAGTCCATCAATAGTGTAAATTTGATGATCCTAGGGCTACCATGTGGGGTACCTCCCAAATTAAATGGCAAACTTTTAAAGAATAAATGTACAATAAAATTGCCACTCAAACTGATGTGATGCTAATAAATGAAGGTTTGATGCAACACGGAGGAGCATGAAGAGTATTACATATTTGGCATAGCCAATGATAGCCTTCTTTCTGGTTATTTTTAATTTATTTTGATTTTAATAAAAATTCAACTTAGCTGCGGGCAGGATTTGAACCTTCGATGTCTCGATCCAATTTAATATATATGTATAGATTGGTATTGTACTACCTCCATTTTCTGTGTGTTAAATTTATAGTTGCACACATACTGTATTTTCCGTTAACAGCAAATACACAGGATTTATTTCAATTTGGCATTTCTTCATTAAGACATGATTCCTAACATGATTTATGCTAAATTTTATTTGCTTATTCACTTCCCTCCTTAAATGTTTTTTAATGATGCGCAAGACCATAGTATTCTAACTTCTTTACAATAACTTCACGTAATAAATAACTTTTTTACATTGTAAACTAAATTTTTTGTAAAATATTGTATATTTGCCTTATCCAATGAATCTTCAGTTTGCCGGCGTCAACATAGAAAACTCGTGGCGCCATGACGCGGCACTGTGACGATAACTACAATATTGTATAGTATTCACCATTAAGGCGCAGAAAAACGATAATAAGACAGATATGGTCGGTCAAATGGACAGGCTTTCACCGTACTCGACAAGTTCCATACGTTGCATATGATTCCTAGATTGATGCTTATAATTCCAGATTGATGAATTTCAACGTCATTGATTTTTTGTTTATTTTTGCTTCTCTTTTTTCATGTATACGTATTAGGTACTTTTTCGATAACCTCTAAATGAGTATGTACATATAGCGCATATGTACCTATGTAAAAATCAAAAGAGAGGAGTTAGAACTGAAAAAGATATATATGTATAAGTAAATTATGTAATTTTCATGCAATATGATAAATCCATTAAAAAGGGTCCGATAGTAGTGTTTATATACATTTTTAAATAAAATAAAGTGATTGTTATTGTATTATAGTTTTATCAGTAGCGTAATAAGTGTAACACAAGTGAGATATTTATTTTAAATGAAGAATTTTATGTTTTTGTTACAAAAACGTTTAATATCAATTTTCTTTCATATACTGCAAACATGTATGCATGTATATATCTGTATATATATCTGTATACATATCTGTTTATACGATCTTCGATAAAACCGTTTGTGTTTGAACATTTAATACTATTGCAAGCCCAAACTCTTTTTCGGCATCTTTAGCACGGCATAGCTCGATTGGTTTGAGTGACATGACGGTAGTCAAATTGCCGCATCATTCCTCTTTCATGCGTAAATGGCAACACATCATGTTCAGTATTCTAAACAGATACACTCGGCACTTTATTGTGTTCTCTTATTATATATAGGTACTTTACCCCTCCAGTTTTGTTTTCAACTTCTTCACTTGCTTATTATTCAATTTTGTTATTTTCCTGCGGCATTTTAGTAATCGAATCCCTTTTCATTTTATTTATTTATATATTTTTTTTTGTATATCTTTTTTATTTTTCAATTGATTTTGTATGAGTCATGCAAAGTGATCCATCTTAATTCTTTTAACATTCGTCAGAAAATTTTTTCAATTCATTTCTTTTCCTTTTTTTATTCCCCTTGTTTCTTTATTTGCACTTATTTTAATTTGTCACCGTGCAAAATACATTGCATATTGTTTGGCGCAATACCATCAACACATTAAGTAACCCAAATGGAGTGAAGATACAATAATATATTTTAGTTTGCAGAAACTGATCGATAATATTTTCATTTGATAGATTGGCACACTGAGTGCCGTACAAGTAACTTTGAAGTGTCTCATTTATTGACTTTATTAGGTACTGTACGTTGTATTGTATAAAAGAAATATGTTGGTGCCGCCTCTAATGCCGTCTTCTCCTTCTTTACAAACAAATGAATCGCATGTCCCATTTACTTGGTAATATTTTACGATTATGTCAGCAACGTGTTGCACAGCAGGTTTTCTTTTATTTCTTGAATCTTGTATGTGAAGCATCACAATGAATTAAAGCAAAGATAATAATATAATTTTGACTGTTGTGAGCAAATTCAATTTGTAAACACGCATTGCTAAGAGCGAGTGAACGAGTAGCGCTGCACATCAATAACAATTTGGCATTTTATTATTCCTAGCTAAAGCTCTAACTTCTGCAAAAAGCAACTCGGATCGAATGCAAACAGATTTTGACAGTTAAAATTTTTGTTGAATTGTGAGCATGAAGTATAGTTTTGGGACACGCAATCAAGTAGTAATGAATGCTCGTTTTCAAATTATAAGAGCTGTAACATTTTAGGGGTAACACACTAGCCATGTAGTTCATATAAATGGATATTACGAAATTATTTTCGCAAATGATTCTTTATAAAGTTACTCATTCGAATTCTTGACTGTCCTTTGACGATTATCGATATATAATACCTATCTTAGTGATTTAATAAATATAAAATGTATTATATACGTACATATGTATACGATCGTATAAGAACAATAATATCTGTTTCTAGTTTCCGTTCTTTTTTTTTATACCAGGTACCCACTGTTTATCCATCCATTCGTCCCTTGGTTTCAGGATTTATATGAGCAAAAAACTAATTTTGGCATTTTTGTAGGTCGAATACGTATTAAGTAATCAGATAACATAGTTCTAAGAATGGTTATGCAGCACCTCTCTGGAAAACATTAACAGAAAAATATCCATAATTCTTATATTGTATCCTTATATCTAAAAGTTGTCTTACCATATGACTGGATACGGTCGGTACAACAACCAAAATACAAAATCAATATCAGCATTAAAATGATTGGATGTTCAGGGTACCTATAGTCAGTCGTAGCCGGCTATATTCTTCTGGCTAGATTTTTTTTTTTTTTTTGCAAATCATGTTGTAATCTCAGCTGTTATTGCGGCATGCTGTCAAAGAATTGAAAAGGCGAATGACGAATGAGAGACAAATATTGAGGGCCAGAGGATGAATAAATTTGCGTAAAGGATTGTATTGTGAATTGAAAGATACAAAGAAATCCGCAAATCATCATGACGTATCGCTCGATATTAACATTTTTGTATTCAATGTTAGCAAAAGGTCTCGCAACGATTTCAGTGATTTAATATGTGTTCATACATACATATATACACATGTTGATTAAAATAAAATGTTGTAAAATATATATATATTTATACATATGTTCATACAAAAAATGTATTAGTTGTATGTATGCCGAGTTGGGTTTAAAGAAAATAATGTTGTATATCTAAATCTTTCAGCATGTATACATAGTTGAAGGTAAAGTCCACTATACCCAATTATACTATGTCAGTACATCGAACAATCGGGTTCTTATCGGAAAATCGTGATCTTATTAAGCTTAAATCAAATTAAGTTGCAAAATAAATACCCAAAAAACAATAACGAAAAGTTCAAAATGGAATAAAGCCCTTTTCGGAATGCAAAATATGCCATTAAGAGTCGCACACTTTGAGCCTGTGAACTTACTTAGGCCCTGGCTCAGTTGTTGCCTTGCATAGCAAATAACATGTAAACATGATGTTGCGCGGCAGTATTGTTTGCAGAACTGATCGCCCCGTTAAGTGCAGTCTAGCTTTGTACAATATCACTAAACACATATCAGCAGATCGTGTAGTTGTCGTCTTGCGCTTGGCGCGCTTATAAACAGCCACACCAGTTTCAACAGAGGCATTTGCTTGTCGTCTGCGGTTGTAGCTGCGGCTTCGGCTGCTTGTCGCCTCATCTAATTAAGCGCTACAAAAAGTTTACGGGCATAGGCATGAAGCCAACTCGACTCCACTTCTATTAAACCCAAAAACCAACGCATGTAGTATGTTCATATGCATGTAGAACTTTTGTACAGCAAGATCTCATGATTGGACTGTATTCAGTATTGGGATTTTAATAAAATTCAATGTGAGACTGTATGCTACTGCAGAATCACTAAGCCCACTGCAAATGACAAATATAACAAACATTGGTATATTATGTATTATGGAGATGATGCTGCAATTCTTGCGCCTTCTGGTTCTTTGGAACAAAAACTCAATTCTCTTGTTTAAATAAGACATTTTCGCCCTCATTACGCGATCAAAACGCTTTGCAGATGAAGTGTCGCTGATTGCATTGCATTGTTCAACAAATCGTATATAATATGCACCTCCTAAATAGCATTGCAGATGGGGACGATTATGTCGATAAGTGAACAAAAAATGAACAACAAGTAGTAAATCTGTTAATAGCATCTTTTGTACAATACTTATGTACAATACACAGATATCTATGTGTGTGTATGTATGCATTTTTTTTTTTTTTTTTGTTCGTTTATTGGAAAAAAAAAGAAGTTTATAACAGATAACAAAAGTATAAATATTAGACATATGATTAGTAAAAAGATAGGGAAAAAGGAAGACAGTAGGACATATATATGTATATATATGTATGTTTGTGCCGCGGCAGGATATTATTTCACTAGGAAGAGATATTTTAAAAGTAAATTAAAAAACCAAAACAAAATATCATAAAAATCAATTTTCCTAAAAAAAAAATAAATACGAAATGTTTTAACCTTTTGTAAATGTTGATATAAATATGAAGTTTAGTTTATTTAGACTTTGTTGGTTTCGAGGTAGATCAAGTTTGCCACACCCCTACTCACGCCTTATTTACATTTAATTTGGGGGAAATAACCCTTTTTGAGGATCTCAAGATGCCTATTGCGCGAAAAGTATACTTCTAAATTAATTAAATATGTTATAATGATTTATACAAAGCATTCTACAAACAAGTTTTAAGCCGAACGTCCGAATTGCTTTATCAATTCCCAAGATTAGCTTTCAAATTGAATTTGGTGAAAAGGTTATCCCATTGAGGGGCCCATTCGACAATAGCGTACTAACTAATTTTGAACTATTGTTGTATGATGAGTTAGCGATGGTAAAGATAACTGAATAATTTTTAAAAAAATAAACATTCGACACATGGTTGATGTTAAAAAATGTCCATACGGTTATGAGCCATAAATCTCATCCTCCTGAATTGCAACCCAATTGCTCCGTTTGGTGCGCCAGCAATTTTTTGAGACGTATTTGAAATCTCTATTGTTATTTGGTTATATTAAGCCTTATTTGAAAGAACAAAAAAAAAGTACAAACAAGTGTATCTTAACGATTCCCTCGATAATCTGCATTTAAAGAATTCAACATTTCGGTTGTTTTAATTATAAATTTGTATCTTACAAAAATGTCCTTTAAATTGAAGCAAAAACAACCAAGCAGCAAAACACATATTAATGCTGGATATGCCATATTGCTCACATTTAATTTGTCATTTTTGAACATTCGAATTTGTCTTCTATTCAATTAATTGATATGTTAACATAAAGTACAATTGTTATTAATTAATGTGTGATTTTTTAAATTTGTTTTAAAAATGAGTAGAACGTGATTAGTTTAACAAAAAGTTCTAATAATCTCATTAATGAAAGGTGACATGGCTGCATTTTGTGAACATGGTCGTGAATACACAAAAAATAAGAAGAATAGTAATATGTGTATTTAAGTTAACTTGATGAGATTGTGAATAATTTATTATAGTACAAATAGGGACTTATTCAAGTGTTTCGGTCAATAATCAATTGAAATAAATACAAATGTTGAATTTGCAAGTCTGTCAAAACACTTTTATCCACTGTTCATTCAAACATTCATTCCAAATTGCCCAAAACTGCTCTCAAACCTTTTGTGCTTTTTTGGGGGGTGATATCGAAAACAACACATACCCGATAGAGTGCATTTTTGGAGTGAAATGTAGAAGTTGTTTCAAACAAATAGTAGTAGTAGTAGTAGTAGTAGTATACTTCTCTATATTAATTTTTTCGTATATAGATAGATAAAATTAACTTAATTTATACATTTTTTGAAAAAAGAAAAAATGAACGAGGGGTGATTTTACAGCATGGCTGTTGCAGAGCGTACAAATGGTTGACATATCTGGCGTGAAACGATTTGCATTCAGTGCTAATATGTTGCAGCGTGCGTTTATTATCATCGTTATTTCACGTTGAGTTAGGTTGGCTTTAAAATATTTTTCTCCAGCTGCTGGTTGCAGGTATTTATAAAAGCGGTTTGTGCTATCTGCTACTTTTTCCAGCATTGTACTCCACGAAGCCACTTTTAATGCCTCAATGAGCTGATTGCAACGATTACACCAGTCTTCTTTTACCCCGCATTCCATTGAAAAATTATATTGTGTTCTGCTCCCAGCTGATTAAATTTATTTGCCCACACAACGTTTCCTCTTAGAATAGCTTTGGACAACTTATGAGGCAATCTATCTGCGTTATATAACAGTAAAGTCTTTGTCATGTATTGCATATGCAGATCTTATGTA
Organism: Amiota communis; assembly: GCA_037043315.1. Taxonomy (NCBI): domain Eukaryota; kingdom Metazoa; phylum Arthropoda; class Insecta; order Diptera; family Drosophilidae; genus Amiota; species Amiota communis. Next base: position 1,469,137 of record JBAMAV010001329.1, on the reverse strand, counting down.
TAGAAGTGACTGTCTTCAGTACCAGTTTCCAATGACAATGCATAGTTTGGGATTGCGTCCGGTAGCCTCAGCACTCTTTTCAAGAAATACCGCTGGAACTTGTTTAGCTCTTCCGGCATTGTGTATCCAAACGTGGATTGACCTGCAAACTGGCAAAAATAGCTTCCATTTTGATGCCAATGAGATTTCGCTTTTGGCTAGGAAATTACGCCATGTCGAGTTAATGCTGTTTTTTGCTTGCTCAACTCGCTTGTTGATGTGTTTGGTGAAAGACATCTTTGGTGTGAGTATTACACCAAGGTAACAGTACTCTGACGTTATCTTCACTTGTACTTGTTTGTAAGTCCACATTTCTTTGTACGAAAGTCGACCTCCCTTTCTGAACACCATTATTTCTGACTTCATTAGGTTTACTTCCATACTTCCATTTTAAACAATAATCTTCTAACTTATAGTTAGTAGTACTATATTATCCGCGTACATTAACACTCTTATGGTTGTCCCATCAATATTTAGACCATCTTCCAAATTGTTGTGGATATCATTGTATGAAATAAACAGCAACGGCGACAGTAGACAACCTTGTTTTACCCCAGAATAAGTATCAAAGACATTTGACATTTCAACACCCATTCATACCGCGTATTTGGTATCTTTGTAGATATCTTCTATTACTCTTAATATTTTTGTTGAAAGGCCAATCTCATGTACATAGCTTGTATATTAGAGGGTTTCTGAGCACCTTATCTAAAGCAGCCTTGAAGTTACCAAAAAAAGGCGTAAACTTTTTTTTTCTGCTAATTTTATGTGCACTATACTTGACAGGTTGTATATGTTTTTCTCTGTTGAGTATCCCCTTCAAAAGCCTGCTTGGAATTTGTTAATGATGTTATACTGATCTGCCCATTTGTAAATTTGCTCATTTAGTACACCCATGAATACTTTTGCGATGGTATTCATAAAAGCTATTCCTCTATAGTTATTTACCATATTTGGATCTCCTTTTTTAAATATCGGGAGAATTGTGTTTAAAAATGTATTGTTCACTTTTCCTGTTTCGAGTATAACGTTGTAAGCTCTGGTTAACTCCTCTAAGAATTCGCTGGTAGCATTTTTGACAAATTCATAAGGTATCCTATCTATTCCAAGGGCCTTGTTATTTTTTCACTTTTTTAAAATCTGATGAATATCGGATATTTGTATAGCACTATATCATGAGATTGATATCGTTGGCAATAATGGATTTCACAGATGTCTCGGGTAGGATTTAAGAGGGTTGCAAAGTAATGTTTAAACTGCTCCGCCGATAAATTTGCTCCAGTTTTAAAAATTTGCCCTCTTATTTCGTTTGCAACAATCCACCAATCTGTGGAGTCTTATATATGGTTTATCTTCTGTTCCATCCTTTTAAGATATTCAAGTTTGGCCTGCCCACACGAATTTCTATAGACTTGAATGGCTCTTAAATAGTAAGACTTGTCACTTTCATTATTTGTTCTTTTAAATTTGTTTAGAGCTTCAAATGGTTTTAGGCGCGCTTTATGACATTTAAAACTATACCACTACTGTTTAAAAATTACTTTTGTACTACTCTGTATCTCCACTGAGTTCCTGATAACTTCAGCCAGCTGGGGTAAGGTCGGTGTGTTATATTCTTCCTTTAGGGTCTGTAGGCTCTCATTTAATTTTTGTTGGTATGTGCTACGCTTCGACTCTATCCAGCGCAGTTTAGGTATTAAATTCTGTGATTTTGTTTGACTGTTAATATTTTCAAACTCCATAGTAAGCTTGATTGGCATGTGATCTGACCATATTTGATGACCGACTTAGAATTTGTGGCGAAATGAAGGCACTCCACTGATATTGCGCATAAGACATTTGTAGAGCTTCCAATCGCATTTACAAAAGTAAAATCACCACTTTGATCATCTTGCGTTCTTCCATTCAGTATCAATAACACAGGCCTGCGAAATTTGACTTTTTTTCCGAAGGATTTTGACGTCCTAAAAACGAATCTGACCTCGAAACGGCTATATGACGTCAGGAACTTGAGATATTCCGACCCAAAGGTGCGAAAATTACCGTTTTTAGCCATTTTCGAACCAATGTCACATGAGCAGCAAATTTTTTTACATAAAACCACATAGATCATCGTTTAAGATGTCTTTTCACCTTCATTTTTCAGTATTTCAGTTTCCAATATGTATCAAATTCATTAAAATATTTAGTTGCCTGTACTACTCTACTGTAACATCATTTTGCCGCAAATATTGGAAAAATTAAGATATAAAAATTTACTTTGCAGACCATGAACGCTGTAGGAATAAGACTAATTTTTGTCGAGCCAGTACTTATGATCTATGGATATTAATTTAGCGTTGCTGCCATACAGCTCCCTGAGCGCATTTCCACCTTCCTGCTTTAACTGGCGGTCAGCATTGAGGTCACGTTCTATGTAGATTGATGAACCTGCCAGTTTGTATGTGCGTTTCAAAACCGAAAGCAATCCCTCTTTCGATTCAAATTCAACCAACGTAGTCACTTTACCACCTCGCTCTGCAATCATCTTTGTTGCTTTCACCACTGAGGCAGATGTAACTGTAAGCACTCTTTACATACCCTCTTCACTTAGTCATGAACAGCATTAGTTGCTGGCAGCCCTTTGAATATAAAGTTCCTGCCTTTGATATGTTGTTCCATCTGCACAATCCGTTTTCGGTCAGCTTACTTTTCCGTTTTTAGTTGCTCTAACTCGACTTTCATTTCAATATTTTGTTTTTACAGTTCAGCTACATCTTCTGCCATACTCGATATTTTATCAACAACCTCTTTATTCGTCTCCTTATTGGTTTCTCTTATAATGGCCTTGATATCTTCGACGCTTTGATTTTTAGTTTCTACTGCATCAATTTTTGCTTCTAACTTTATTTCTACCGATTTGATCGCATTTAAGACATCATGCAGGCTCACTTCTGGCGAAAGCGCTCCTCGGGACCTCTTTCCTGAAGCGTGTGCCCACATTTTGGTTTTGTTTATTTGGTACCCGTTGCATTGTTAACGGCTTATGTTACTTTCTTGCTCAAAGTTGTTTCTATTTAAGGAGTACTGAGGATATTTTTATGTATTGCGCTTCCAAAAACAAAATTATTTTTGTATGTATTATTTTTCTTTTATATTGTAATTAATTTTATTATGGATGTTATACACCTTGTGTTCTGTTCAAATTTTTGATTCACTTTTTGTCTTTTTATCTTTTGTATTTATCTTTATTTATATTGATTGAAATCACTGCAAACAAATATGCAGGTTATTTTATCAGTAAATATGTTGTTGGTAGCCAGAAGAATTAGGTTCTGCACTTTGACGCAGCATCTTTCCAACGAAACATCTTATTACTAATATTGGTGATCATAAAAGATTATTTTTATTATTTTACATTACTGTCATTGTTATATGAAATTCTGGGAATGTTACTTTAGTGGTCTCAGTTGCCTACTTAAGGGTTTAATATTTTTCATCACTCAGCTGTACCCTTGGTAATAAACACCGATACGTTGCGGATTGCTTTTGGCTTCAATATTCACTATCAACCTTACCGGCTTGGGAGGCCTTATCAGTATCATCTGGATCACCATATCCACTGTCTGCCTCAACACTTCAAAATATCAATCCCATATACTCATCTATATCGGATGGTAAGTATTCCTAAAGAACGTGTCGAGTCAACACATTTTTTACAAACTCAAAAGTCGTAATCGGCAGTCACCGAAGTCTAGAATTTTTATTTCCAAATATATAGCCAGGTGTATTTATGTCAACTCTTACTAAAGACAAAGTGCTGCACTTTGCAGTCATTTATTTTAAATTGAAAGTTGCCATCGCTGAAAGTAGTTTAAGTAGCAAACTTGAGTACTAACACTGGAGAATGCAGTGAACTAGCTCTATTTAATGCTATCAGTTTTGTATAAGCTCAAGTGGATTAGTGAAATAGTCAGTGAGCATATGTATGTGCAGACTAAGCTCAAAAATTGTAGCCCTTGTATTTGATAAACTATAAAATATACATGGGCTATGTTCGTCTATCTATTCATATATTTCTATTATCATACACAGACGACATGCCAAAACCATAGTTCTAAAATTACTAGAAAAGTCTCCATAGAATATTCCTTTCAAACACAATATTATTGTTTCATTTTTCCATAGTCAAATACATTTAAAATAATCGTTTTGAATATCAGCTTTTATGATCTGCATATTGTAACCTTTATTTATAGCAATTTCACACTGAGTATTGAATACTACATTTCTCGAATGCTAAGTTCGTTAACGTCGACAACAGGGATAATGACGTAATTTTGTAGTTGTTATTGTAGTAGAAAATGCAGGATTCGATAAGAATTCTACTAAAATGCTGTTTGTGAAATTGGTCACTCTACCCAGTGCTGGGTAATTGTTGCCTTTTTTCGGTCATTTCCGATTTTCTTTCTTTTTTTGTAAATATTTTAATAAAACAAGTATCAGGAATGAAAAAGGGAGCTGCATGAACTATTAGCATACATTGAAAAATGTTCAAAACCACGTATTTTTTACAAATTTTTAGTTTTAATACAGGCAAAGTTACACGTGTGTGTATAACCAAAACAAAAAACAGCTGTTCCGAAAATTCAAAATGCAATATGAACACTTTATGTGAATGCTGCATTGAATGCTTACTGTGAAACCAGTACAATATTTCATGAACTCCATCTTGTTTTTAAATGATGTAGCTTTCTTTTTTAATTTACTTTATGTCGCTGCTGTTTTAAGGTTATTTTGTCCACGGACTTTTATTTTCACATGAATGCTTTCATGCAGACCTCTACTTTAAATATACATTCAAGTATGTAGGAATTTATGCACTAGTATCTGTGAGTGTATTCATATGTCGTTTTGGAATATACATACCTACACAATATTTTATGTGTTAAACTAATTTATTCCCATTTAATATTCCCTGTATCTTTTGTATTGATTGATCCTTTTGTCTTCGAGTAAAGGCAATTAAACCTATTGACAACATCATCACTAATACATACATGGTTTTTGTTGCGTTAATAGGTATATTTGATATAAGCTTCTTCTCTAATATAGGCTTTTTGCAATTTATATCTGCATGTAGACCGCAAACTACAAGAGCATTAAATATCCACCTTTACGAGGGTAAATCAATAATAAATCAGTGTATTATGTGTTTATTACTGACATTGTATCTTGTAGCATCTTGTGGTCGTTCTCAAAATTTGAGAGGAATTAAAGAAATGAATTCATTTCTGTATTGTACAAAAGCGGACAATGTTTGGTATATGTGCACATGTGTCTGTGATCGATCACCAAAATCATAAATTTTCTAAACTTAATGAAATTGTTAAAAAAAACAGTTACCACCAAGATTATCTTGAAAAATTTTATCAATTAAAATTATCAGCAAATTTTAGAACCGTTGGCCTAAGTATATTGAGTTTGAAGGAGAACTACGTTTATGATAAACATTTTCCAATATAAATACGTACTTTATATGCTTTTTGGAACTTATTTATCCACACTCGTGCTTATAAATGGAAGCGTTGCACCAACGTAGCGAATGTCCACAACGTGATAACTTGCAGTCTTTAACTGTCAGCGGGTTATCACATCAGAGATTTACAATCTTCCGCACACACGGTGATGGCGCCGAATTTTTTCAAAAGTTTATGTGTTGTTCGTATGTTAATAAACAGATAAAAAGAAGACCTATGTTGACCACAAAAAAAAACACCATTTAAAGAAAACGACTACGCGTCGGACATTAAACTGAAAAAATTAACGATAATAAAAACATTTAACGAAATAAGGAACTCATAAACTCCATATCATTATACTCTATAATTAATCGCGTTTATCATGGTAATTTAAATGTGTGGTGATGTATGCGACACCAGAATATGCCCTAAGTTATCTCTCCATACACATATATATACACACATACGTATGTACATATATAAAATATATACGATGTACTTAGTGGTCAAACATTGTCGTTCTTAAGTAAAACTTGTCAACAAAATTTTGTAACAAGAAAGGTACTTACTAATTTTAAATTATCTACCCACCCTCATTCGAACACCATATTTGTTCTGTTTTGATCAGGTCTCGTTTTTGTGTTACCTCCACTACCCCTAAAATTGAAGATTAAAGGCTGTAACAGAATGGAAAGCTAAGTCTGAAGCCGGTCAAAAAATAAAATACAGCTATTTATTTATATGTGAACGAACACAATGTAATTACATATGTTAACTGAGTTGTACAACGCATTTAGAAAATTGTAACTAAGAAAATTTTTAGTTCATTAAAAAATGTTTTTTTTTGCCAAGGTTTGACAACCTTACTGAGGCTGAACCTCGCATCCTGTTCACTTTTTTTCCGAGTTAAGTAATTCTTAAATAATGTCAAAAAAGTGTAAAAATTATCCCTACAAGTTTTGTTACATTTGTGGTGTAATTACTTTAACAAAAATTACCTGAACTGAGTGATGCAAAAGTTAAAGAAGAAGAAGATTCATTGGTTCTCAAATCAGACAATTGATGAAAAATAAAATATTTAAAGAAAAGCTTAGTGATTTGGAAAAATCAGCATGAAAGTGACTTTAAATTTTTTTTGGAAATTCGATCAAGTGACTATAAAAGTATTATCGCAGAGCTGTTATTTACTTATAAGGTTTTTGGCTGTAATGTGTCGTTGAAAATTCATTTTCTACATTCACATTTAAATTTCTTTCGTAAAAATTTGGGCGCCGTCAGCGATGAACACGGTGAAAGATTCCACCAAGACATTTCTACGATAAAAAAAAAAAAAAATATCAAAGCAAGTGGAGTTCACGTATGCTGGCGGATTATTGCTGGACATTACAACGAGACGTGCCTGAATCAAAATACAAAACAAAATCATAAAGTTATATTTATATTCCAATATAAAATAATTGAATTTTTTTGATAAAAATGGAAATTTTCTAAAATATAATATATATATATATATATATATATATAAATATAAATATAAAGTTATATTACAAAAAAAACTATTCGTATCTGGAACATTTTAATTTCATTTCTATTATCTTTATCCTTGTTCTAAACATAACTAGACAAAAGTTACAAAAAGTTTTTTTTTGTTGACCAGTGGAATCAGTTAAACTGCGTGGTTAAAGAGTATCTGAAAGTTGGGTATGCCACACTTTCTTGTTATTGTATATAAAAAGTTCAGTTTGATTGAAAGAAATAGAAGCTAACTCAGAGTAATGTCTGTAATTTAAAAGATGTGAAATTTTTTTTTTGGCGCCTTGGTATGGGCTTCGACAAATCGTAAACATATTAAAAAACTAAAATAATTGGTGTGATAAAAAATAAAGAAGACGAAATTCTATATTATTGCTACTTGAATGGTTTAGAAATCAGGAATAAGTAGTATTTAGTGCCAAGACAACAAGATTTATGATGCTGGCGTGAAATTAAAATCGATTTTAATTTAACTTGTGGTCTGTGGGATATGTAGAGCGTTGCTGTGTTTCTTCAGAGAAAATGCGATGTAAAGAGAGAGGAGGGTGGACAGATTTGAAGATCTACCCAAAATGAACAAACCAAAGTACAACAGACAAAATATTTCAGAACATTATCGAGTAACTTGCTTTTATATTATACTCCTGATGCTCACAATATATTCTCCAACAACTTGAGAAATAATGGCAAAATATATATTGCTCGTATTACCACCACAACTTTGATTTTAAAATATGTCTCTAAGATCTATATGGAAAATTTAATCTCCAATTCCGTTCAAAAACAACAAAAAACCAGAAAGAAAGTTATCATTGGCTATGTCAAAGATCTAATGCTCTTCACGCACCTTCGTGTTGCATCCAAACGAACGGTGACGAATGCCAGATATGTGATATGCTTCATTACTTAGCATCACTATATTTTCTCAGTTACAGTTTGAGACTCAAACTTTGAGTAGAAACAAAGAGGAAACAAAGGGAGGTATCCCTCCGGATCTTGAAATTTACTTGGTTGGTGAATATGGATCAGAAACTTAGTGTCCAAATTGAGTAAAAAAAAAATACAGGTAAGTTTTCCTACCCCCTAAGTGGTACGATTCGACTGATTCCGACAAATATGTTAAAAAGAAACCTATGTGCAAAATTTCAGCTCTCTAGCTCAAAAACTGAGGGACTAGTTTGCATACATACAGACGGACAGGCGGACAGACGGACATGGCTTAATCATCTCGTCTAATCGAGCTGACCAAGAATATATGTGCATATATACTTTATGTGGTCAGCGATGTCTCCTTCTGTGTGATACAAACTTCATGACACACTTATAAAGTAAAGAGTATAAAAAGAATCTGACAAATGCGTCGAACCGGTCTCAAGTTATGGGATTTCGATTGTAGATTAATATGTGAGAATACTTTTTGGGTTTCTGAAATCTTTTAAGCAATATACAAACTTTGCTTACAGATAATACTATTCATTCAATGTCTAAAAGGTATATTACGTGTAATAAGATTAAGGAAATCATTAATACAATTTATTGGGTTATGTGGTGAATATTTTTCTAGAATATTTCATTTAATTAAATCGAAGCAAGCAATTATAAAATCAGAAATAAGGATATGTTCCTATCAAGAGCAACAAAAATGAAAAATATTTTTTTACAGGTGAAACCGGCGTTGCTAAGCCCTCGACGTGATGTTAGTGCGTTGCTGTGTTTAATAGTGTTCCTGTGAAGTTTAGTGTGAATCAGACACTCTGCTGACGAGAAATTGGTGGATACATTTTTTTTTGTGAGTGCACCATCCAATTTCTCGATTTTTTACCTCTCAAATGTGAAACGTATTTACACTTCGGTCAAATTGAATATAATGTGTTTTATGTATATTCTTCTTTTATTTTAAGTACACCAGCTGGTCTTAGCAACATAAAAAATAATAACAACAAAATAAGCTGCAAAATCATTTGCCACCCACCGCGAATGTAATTAATGTTGATGTAATCTCCGTCTCACCCTTTTCCTCTCATATTTTGGCGTCATTAAAAATATTTTAATGCACAAATAAGCAAAACGGTATAATTACATACATAAATATTGTAGATATGTAAATGAAATTGAAATTGTGCATTGGTATGTACCTACATATGTACATAAGAGGTATCCATCTGTCAACGTGTGCATGCGTGTTGAGTTTATCATCAATAAAAATTTAGTTGCTTTGTTTGCTTTACGAAATAGCTATTGTAGAGGAAATTTTTTTATTGTTCACTATTGTTTTGTAAATATTTGCACTAAATATACGTAGTGTGGCTGTAAAAACCGAGATTTACAGCTTCAACGGTCAGAAATCGTGCATCTTGACTTTTTGTTAGGTGAATAAGTTAAATATTTACCGAAGTCTGTTCGTCTGTGAATAAATGTAAAGGGTGTTTTTTAGAGTTACACAACTTTAAATTAAAATAAAACAAAGAAAAATATTTTTAATATCAATTAAACTGGTTTTATCGAATAGATAATTTTATGCCATTAATGCTTAAATATGATTTGATTTTGATGGAAAATCAAGATTAATTTGTGTCTCAGCCCATTGGCCGAATTAGCGCCGCTTACGATGGCCGTTTGGTTTTAATTTCTGCACAAGTTGAATCTTAAAAACTTTTAAGCCAAGATCATTTCGTAAAATCTTCCATAAAGTTCATGGATACAACCCCATTTGCTGGGAACGGCGGCGAATTGGTTGATTTGGGTCTTCTTCAATGCTTTACTGGACAGCGGCTACAGCTTGTTCGGTGCGCACTGTTCGGCATCTTACGGGATGCACATTATCATTAAGAGTAAACGTGGTGCAAAAACTATCCATAGTTATTCGAATTAGACGCTCTGATGGACGATTATGATTAACATAACGGAGTGCACGATAAGTTTGATGAACAGAACCATTATTTTGATAAAAAATTTCAACAATTTGCAAGCGTTGCTCTGGTGTAAGTCTATCCATGATGAAATGCCAAAACAAACGAAACAAAAAGCTACTAACAGCTGTTAAATCGGTTGTCAAATAAATCAGTGTTGCCAACTCAAAAAAAAAAACAATCTTTGTATGCTATACCTTCAGTTTTTGAGTCATCGAGCAGATTTGGTTAAGACGCCTCGTATTGTCGTATGCAGCTGTACTACAGTATATTAAATTAAACCTTTTCCCATTGAAAGAATCTTGAAGTTAAAGAACAGCTGTATTTTTGTTTTGGTTATACAGACACATGCAAATTTGGCGCACGTTGTCAAAATTAAAAATAAAAATTTGTGAAAAATACATGGTTTAGTATATTTTGCAATATATGAATATAGTTCTTTAAGCTCCCTTTTTCATTCCTAATACTTATTTTATTAAAATCTTTTGGTTTTTTTGTTGATGTTGTTGTAAAGTCTGTTATTAGCTGCTGTTTTTTTTTTTGGTTTCTTAAGTTCCTTGATATCCAGCAAGAAGATTGCGTTGAGATTTCAATGCACGCTCCATGTCATGATCATTAGTAAGAAAATGTTGTTTCATATTTGTATTTCAAGCCTTAGCTACTTACATCAAAATTTGTTTTAAATCCGTGCAACATACAAAAATTCATGTGAAAATAATTTATTTGTCTAATTTGTAGGCCGTGTTATTTCAAAATCGAGTAAAAATGACCGTAAAAATATATAGTTGGGTATAATTGGAATACTGATTGATTTGATCAACTTATTTGTTATTGTACTTCATAACATTTTTGTTTTCTCTCCCGAGTCATTAATATTTACCGGAAAATTTAGATATACCTCAGAGTGATCCAAATAGTATCTAGAAACCAGATCGTAAGCTTCCCATATTAATAAATATATAAGTTTTACAAATGGTATTCAAATTCGTTGGAAGTAAATCTTGTACCTTTGTCTGAAGGAATGTAAAATTAATTTGTTTTTCTCGCAAACGTAAAATAATAAAAAAAAAACCCTTAAAAGAATACTACACAAAAAAAAAAGAATAACATAGTCAAAGCAGGCATTAGTTAGTGTGAGTATGTGTATGGGTAAGCATCGTATGCTTTTGATTATGTGCAAAGGAGGGCAGAGAGAAGAATGGAATGAGTATGTTTATGGGCAAGCATCGTATACTTTTGATGATTTGGAAAGGGGGAAAGAGAATAAATTGAAATAGTCAAAGCAGACATAAGTTTAGGCATATGTGGGAGTGTGTTTATAGACATTTTCAATGATCGGGACCTGTCTAGCGCGAAATGCAATTGACATGCAAACCTTACATATCATATTGCTCCCATCATAATTAAATTACACCTGACAGCCAATTACCATTTTCTTTTCCTAATCGGTTTAATCATTCTGAAGCAAACGATGTGTGTTTGAGTTTCTTATTCTTGGTATAATTGATTTAAACATCTTTACTTTCATCTATGCAAAACAAACTTTGAAGTATATTGATTTAAAAAACAAAATCTTGAACTCTCTTGTGAGCGGGACGTGCTTTTTTTTCTCTGTGATATTATTTGTTTCTTTTACTTTTTTTCAATCTTTTATTGTTTTTAATATTTAAATCATAATACTTTATATCAGGTAATATTTATTTGATCGTGTTTTGCATATTTAGTTGTGCACAAAAGTGTATTAGCAAATTAGTTATAAATTTGATTTGGTGCTTGTGTTTTGTTTTTGTATTTTTTCTCTTCTTTTGATTTCTTTTTTCTTTGCTCTTAAGCATCTTGCAAGTGCAACTGCATTGTTTTTGCAAAAACAGCATATCCCTCTCGCTTTTTGTTGCCCTACACGTTTGTTTGTTGTTAAACTTTTTATAATCAGCATCACCTGTTTACTTGTTTATTTGTTTGTTCATAACGTTGTCATTTATTTTTTTTCTTTGGGTATAAATCCCAATAATACGCCATCCCTTGCAAGCGTAGAACAGCTAACCATCCGAACTCGGCACAATACAAGGAGACAAATAGATACGAACCCTCCTACAATAGACGAAATAGTAGAAGCAATCCGTACCCTTAAAAATGGCAAAGCACCCGGGAACAATGGACTTGCAGTAAAATACTTTCAAGCAGACGCACGCCTCATGGCCACTAAACTGGTGGATATTTTAAAAACAGTTTGGATCACTGAAGCAGTGCCTAGGACGTGGAAAGAGTCCATAATTATTAAAATCCCCAAAAAAGGCAACAGGAAAAAGTGCTCCAACTGGAGAGCCATCTCACTTCTACCAACTGTTATGAAGGTCCTGAATCAAATCATACTGGGAAGAATTGTAGAACACGTAAATAAGCTTATTAGTAAAAATCAAGCCGGGTTTCGTCCAGAGAAATCGTGCACTGATCTTATCAACACAGTACGCATATTCATTGAACAATCTGCAGAATTTAATGCTCCACTATACATAGCCTAGATCGCAATGGTATATGGTTAGCGCTAAGCGCTAGAGGAGTCCCGCAAAAAATCGTCAACATCATCGAGGCCAGCTACGAAGACTCCACGGACAGCTAAGCGAGTCTTTTGCATGTAAGAGCGGTGTTAAGCAAGGATGTGCGCTATCTCCGCTGTTGTTTATCAACGTCCTGGATTTAATCCTTGAATCTGCAGAAATCGAAAACATAGGACTCAACTGGAAGTTGCACAGAAAATTAAGCGACCTGGAATACGCCTACGAATTAGCACTGCTTACGAATCGCTGTTCGGATATGCAATAGAGGTGGCAAACTATCGATAGTACCATCGATAGTATCGATAGTTTTGTTTTTTTTTGACTATCAATGAGTATTAATAGTTTTTTTTAAACTATCGAAAACTATCGATGGTGGGACTATCGATGGTGGGACTATCGATAGTTTACCAACTCACTCATCACTACTTTATATTTTTTATACTCTTCACGTGAGGTGATTTAGCCATGTCCATCCGTCCGTCTGTATGTATGCAAACTAGTCCCTCAGTTTTTGAGCTACAGAGCTGCACATAGGTTTCTTTTTACCATATTTGTCGGAATCAGCCGAATCGGACCACTGGGGGGGGTTGCCTCCCATACAAACCCCTCCTTTAAATTAATGTTCTTATTAGAAAAAGTTTTGTGATCTTTTTAACATATCGAACTGAAATTTAGACAATACAGCTTTCTGATCCATATTCATCAACCATGGAAATTTCATGATCCTAGGCTTACCAGGAGGGGTACCTCCCATACAAACCCAAATTAAATGAGAAACTTATAAAATACAATAAAATTGCCACACAAACTGATTTGATGCTAAGAAAAGAAGGTTGGCTGCAAATCAGAGGAGCGTGAAGAGTATTACATCTGTGGCATAGCCAATGATAGCCTTCTTTCTGGTTTTCGTTTAAATTATTGAATCGATGTAAATGAATTGAGTATATGGTAGATGTGGTGGAAAGAGAACGTAGTGATTGAGTGAGTTGGGTTAGGTTGAGTGACAAGAACCATTGGATGGTTTAAATATTATTTGTTAATTTCCTATGCGACACCGCGCCATAATGAAGAAACCCATTGGTGGTTAAACTTCGATCTTTATTTGATCTTTATTATGATTTTGTTATATTCTTTTAAAATTGATCTCTATTTGACCTTTATTATGATTTTTTTACATTCTTTAAAAAGAAAGAGTTGTTTTGTTTTGTACTATCGATAGTGCTATCGAGAGTTTTTTTTTTTACTGTAAATGAGTATTGATAGTTTTTTCCAAACTATCGAAAACTATCTATGGTGCGACTATCGATAGTTTGGCACCTCTAATATGCAAACCCGACTAGACAAACTCACTGTGGAGTCTAAAAAAGTGGGATTGAATATTAACTGCATGAAGACCAAGAGCATGCGATTAAATACCACTACTAGCACCCATCTTATAATCGAAGGTAACGACACCGAAAAGGTTGAACGTTTTGAATATTTTGGTAGCCAAATAATAACAAACGGGGGAACCCATATCGATATAGAATGTAGAATTCAAAAAGCCAAGGCCGCATTTGGGAGACTTAGAAACTTCTGGAGAGCTAAACATGTCCACCTGAAGACGAAAATAAAAATATTTAACGCTTGTGTAAAATATGTCTTGCTTTATGGCTGTGAGATTTGGCATACTACAACTACAAACATGAGGAAACTACAAATGTCTACGATGTCTACGTACTATTCTGCGAATCTGGTGGCCAAGAATTATAAGCAATCAACGACTCTGGCAAATTTGCGAGCAAGACCCAATTGAAATTGTGATACGGAAACGAAAGTACGGTTGGCTGGGACATACCCTTCGCAAAAATAACGACGAAATACCCCATGCCATATTGGAATGTAACCCTTATGGGACGAGGTCTAGAGGAAGACCGAAATTGACGTGGAAACGAACTGTTGCGGCTGAGACATGAAAATCTATGAGCGAACTTCGCGCATTAGCACGCAAGAGAGGCGGATGGAAATCCTTTGTTAATCAACTTTGTGAATAGACTATGTTTATAATTTCTTTAAATTGTAAATACGTCATAAATAATAATAATAATAATAAATTCCAATAGGAATTTCAACTCCTTTTCCACTTTTATGCCCCAGTCGGAATTTTAAGAAATTTTTTTATTTTTTTTTTTTTTGTTTTTGCTATTTATTACTATTTTAACTTTTTTTCAATCATGCACTGCTGCAATGGTTCATGTGCTATTAAGGACTGTTTTGATACGAAAAAAAAACGTGCAGCCACATGTTAGATGTGCAATAATATTGCCCATTTAAAATGTGCTGTCTTGACCGGAAGGGACCATGACAGGCTGTATGGAAATAAGCCTGCCTGTGGTGGTACCAGATAGTCTTGTCCAGATTGTTTTAAAAGACAATTTGATTTTTCAGGTATGTACCGGCGGGTGCGAAACCAGTTCTTAATGCTCAAAAATCCTTCTTCTTAATTGTCTTTTACTTTTAAAAATTCGGCTGATTTTCTTGGGAATTATGATTTTGATCATCCTTTGCTTTCCCTTTCACCCTGTCCTATCCCCAATAGTGATACACTCTCAGATCTTTCTTCCATGCCTTCTTCCATACAACCTTCTATGCCTCTCCCCATGATCCTTCCATCTATTCTTCCATGCCTTCAAACTCACCTCGGTCTACTAATACTTTACTAGTCCCAGATCCCCCTCCTAATCTACAATTATCATTGCCCTTTGTGCCTTCCCTTTCATTTCTTGAAAATCCACTTCATTCTTCAAATCACTTATCTTTGTCAACAGCCACATCCATCTCAGTGGCACACAACACTTCACCTTTTGCTATGCCAATACCTAATTTAACTTGTGTCATTCCACCTGTAGTTTCCAAATCACCTCCTGTCCTCACAGTTGTTGCTCCACGGAGACATGTCTTCATATCTAGGTTGTCAGCTAACGCATCCTGTGATGATGTTGTTTCTTATATAGCAGCCAAAGTATAGGTAAAGGCATCTTTTCAAAACCCTAATTTTTCTAATCCACGAGATATTGCGTCTTTCAAAAAAAATGTTCCTGACAGCATTTTTCCTATTGTTTGTGCTGCAAAATTTTGGCCTGAGCACGCCGTTGTTCATGAATTTAAACATCGGAGTAAAAATCATCGGCCATCTTTTAATGTGCCCTCCACTAGTTCATCTTCACCAAGTACAATCTCAAAAAATTAATTTTGCTTCCTGAAACTCTTTTTATTCATTATCAGAATGTAATGGGTCTCCTTATTAAACTTGACATTTTGTATAGGGATAGTTTCTCCTTTGTAGCTGATGTTATAGTGTTTTCTGAGACATGGCTGAACTCGGATATACTTAGTAACGAAATTTGAACGAAACTTGAACAAATTTGAACAAAAAATTTCGTTACATATAGAACCGATTGCCCTATTCGCCGTGGTGGTGGTATCCTCATCGCTGTTACTTCACACTTACGATCAGAACTTGTTGATCTGAACTTTCCAATCAACATTGAGTTTATCTGTGTGAAGTTAGTTTTACCTCATGAATCTATTTTGATATCATGTTCAATATTCCGCCTAATTTCATTTCGGAAATTTATTTAAGTCATCCAGTGCTATTGACTCAGTTATTAACATTCTCCGTGACCGTGACTCTTTTATCATTCTAGGCGATTTAATCTCCCACCCATTTCATGGGTCTTTTCCAGTACATCGCGTTATCGTGTTCCTTCAGCACATCATAATTTCTGGGGCACCATGTTTGTTTCAAATGAATTTTGTAGTCAATTTTTTGAATAGATCTTTTGTTCAGTAATGATTTCACTGGAATTTCTGTGTCAAGATCCCAACCATTATGTCTTCCTGAGAATACTTACCATCCAATATTGGAAATTTTGCTTTATGTAACCTGTCCTGCTTCAGCCTCCACATCTAGGTGCAAACGTCGGTTTTGTTTTCGCAAAGTTAACTTTGCACAACTAAATGCAATCTTTCTTGGAACTGATTGGTCTTTTTTAATCAATTGTAGTGACGACTGCTATTAATTTTTTTTTATGCAACGGTATACAAAATTTTCGTTGCCAATGTCCCGTATATTGTAGATTCGTTAGTTTCATATAAACCACCTTGGTTTACAAAAAGGCTTTCAAACCTGAAAAACATAAAGTCTATGTTATATAAAAAATTTAAGAGTACTGGCTTTTCTATTGCTTTTGCTAACTTTTGTGTAGCCCGGGCTAATTTTCTTTCATTATAAGAACTATCTCTCACGTTGTAGATTGCAATTTTCGCGTGATCCTAAGCAGTTTTATAACTTTGTTAACTCAATGCGCAAGTCTTCTTTATTTCCCTCATCCATGTATCTAGTTAACGAACAAGCCCATAGCGATTTAGGTATTGCAGACCTGTTCGCAAAATTCTTTCAATCCACTTATTCCTCTAAACCATATGTTGGCAACTTTTATCCATATTCCACTTCCCATTGTAACCAAATTATAACTCCTGAAATCAGTGAGGAGGGTCTTCTTCTAAATTTGAAATTGTTGAAACCCACTTACTCACCCGGTCCAGACAAAATACCTAGTTGTCTGCTTAAGCAATGTGCGGAATCTCTGTGTAAGCCGCTTCTTAAACTTTTCAATTTATCACTTCAGAGCGCATCTTTTCCTGATATCTGGAAGGAATCCTTTATTGTTCCGCTACATAAAAAAGGTAACAAAGCTGACATATCTTTCTACGACCCCAAAGTTGTTTGAAAAATGCTCACTTCAACCCTTTATCACTACAGCAAATCTATTATTTCTCCGTGTCAACACGGTTTTATGAAGAATAGATCACCAACTACTAACTTGCTTGAATTTACATCTTTAGTAAATCTTGGCTTTAACGAAAAATGTCAAACCGATGTTATTTATACTGACTTCAGCAAAGCGTTTGATTCCGTTAATCATGATCTGCTTTTACTTAAGCTGGACCTCTTAGGTTTCCCGCAAGATATTCTTTGTTGGATTTCTTCATATTTAAGAAATAGAGTTCAGCGAGTGTTATTATCCACTCTTTCTTTTCCAGTTGATGTCACTTCTGGTGTTCCTCAAGGAAGTCATCTTGACCCATTATTGTTTATGCTTTTTATAAACGATCTTCCTTCATTCTTGAATTACTCTCGTGTTCTAATGTATGCTGATGATGTCAAATTATGCCTTTCATTTCATGATATCTTTTCGCAAGTCAGATTGCAAGATGATCTAACATCACTGCATTCATGTTGTTCATGCAACCTTTTACAGCTTAACTGCGCAAAATGCATGTTTATGACTCTTCTTTCTTAAGCGATCGACAATAATTCATTACCGCGTGTCTCTATCTTCAGTGACCTTGGAGTCATTTTTGTTCCTCTTGCTCTAGGTAGGTGCATAACTAACTTTGCCTCACACAATTATATTATAATTATAGCAAAATTTACCACATCCTTTTTCCTGAGATTTCGCCCACCGTTATCAACGCTCTGGTCTAGCAACACCTACGATTCTCCATCCACCGTGTCTGTCTCTGACCAAATATGGCTGTGAGTAGGGGCATTGCTAGCTATTTAGGAAATAAATTTCCACCACCGGGTCAGAGACAGATTTATTTTCTTTTTTCTTAATAAGGTGTAAAGCTTTATTTTAATTATTTTTAATGTACTCTTTTGCTGATAGTATTTTGTCATAAATAAATAAAAAAATAAATAATATTGGCGCACAAAAAATTAACAAAAATATATGTTTTACAAAGGATGACTTGGTTGATACGTACATGTAAACATATGTTTTGGACAGAATCGATATCCGACAATTGAATTACTACTAATTTCTACAGTTTACAAATTTCTGTATTAGTTGGCTTAACATATATTGTATGTACATATATAGACTAATATCGAAAAAATCTGGACTTTCGCCTTTGCTTTAATAAAAATGGTTCATGAAAAAAGTTTTCATGCAAAAACAATTACGGTAGTGTAGCAATACTACCTGCCCCAATTTTTTTCGCTTCATTTCATGCTATTCTTGTTGTTGTACAACATACAAGCTGTTTTTTCGAATGTTTTTTGTGTAGACTTATTGTTGTACAACACACAAGCAGTTTTTTTGCATGTTGTTGTTGTAGCGCAGGTATGACGTACTCTTGAAACCAATTAGATTTCGAGCCGATTTATCATTCCTTCAGAAATTTCTATCGTCAGTGGTAATACACATTAAAATTTAATTGTTTGCAAACATATGAATATTTTCTGGAGTACACAATACTTTGGAGGTCAGACAAAACACGTTTAAAAGTGAAAACTCTGAAGGCGATAATGATAGTCAAACAGCCATGTCATGGATTCCCCAACGGTTTCGCAAACGGTTTTTTCGAAAACACCCAACCACACATAGAATAACACGAGATTTTATTTTTCGAACGTAAACCTTCGAATGAACAGCTGACCGCTTTTTCTTTGCGTTTCGTGAGGTTAGCAAGCATACAAATTCAAAACAGGCGTTTAATTCAATTGTTTGTTGACCAAAACACTCGGATACTGTTCTATGTTTTCCACTATTTGTATAATACATTATTTACAAACTCATCGAGTTAACTTAATAATACTTACATTTTGTTAAAAAATTGCACATTTCGAAATTGTACGCTTTTTCTTTTATTTTGTGCACTCTCGACCACGTACACAAAATGTAGACATTCCACCTTTCACCGAATGCGATTAATAAAACTTTTAGTTAAACTAATCACGTTCTACACATTTTTGAAACACATTTAAAAAATCACACTTTTATTAATAACATTTGAACATATCAACAAATTAAATTGCAAACAAATTCGAATCTTCGAAAGGGAAAAAAATATAATGCATATCAATCATTGCTTGTTGTTTTGCTGCTGGTTACTTTTTGTTGAGATTTTAAAACGGTTTTGTAAAATGCAAATTTTTACTAAACACAACAGAAATGTTGAATTCTTTAAGTGCAGATTACAGTGGAAAACCATTAACTACAGTTGTTGATACTTTTTAAATTTAATAACTTTACATAAGGGAGAATTTAACCAAAACGGGTCTAAAAAAACGGACGATTTCAAGTCTCCAGAAGGCGAATTTTATGACACAGTGATTTGGAATTGTGTTGAAAATGAGGCGAAAGAGATTTCCATGACACAGCTGAAATGTAGTTTGACATATGCATGCGTTGAATTTTAAAATTACATAAAAACTGAACCGGAACTGCTTCGTCAAATTGCTTCAAACTCCAAACATAAAGCAACAACCACAGAAGGAGATTTTGAGATAGAAGGCGAAGACGATTCGGGTGGTGAAAATGAAATTCTCAATCTTTGAGCCATGTCATCGAATTTGCCAACGGTTTCGTAAACGGTTTTTTCGAATTCTCCAATAGAAATCATCGGTGCCATAGAACAACTTGATTTAGCCATGTTCGTCTGTCTGTATGTATGCAAACTAGTCCCTCAGTTTTTGAGCTAAAAAATGAATTTTGCACATAGGTTTCTTTTTACCATACACTGCACATTTGTCGGAATCAGGCAAATCCAACCACTAGAGGGGACCTCCCATACAAACCCAAATTTAAAATAATGTTTTTATTAGAAAAAGCTTTTTGTTTTTTGACGTATCGAACTGAAATTTGGACAATATAAGTTTTTATCTATATCCATCAACCGTGTAAATGATAAATGATCCGAGGATTACCAGGAGGGGTCCCATACAAACCCAAATTAAATGACAAACTTATAAAGCGTAAAAGTACAATAACAATACAGTGCCACTCAAACTGTGCTCATATTTGATACTAAGACCGTATTCTCTGTTGATACTCAAACTGTAACAGAGAGAATATATTGTAGTGATGCTAAGAAAGGAAGGTTGGATGCAACCCTGAGGAGCGTGACGAGTATTACAACTTAGGCATAGCCAATGATAGTCTTCTTTCTTTTTAATTGTCTTGGCTGATAAGCTGTCCGTGTCGTGAAAATAACTTACGTCGTTTTTAGTTCATTGAATTTTATTTTCCATTTATCAAGCCAAGTTCATGTTTCGTTCAAAATATTCTGCAGCTTAGGTGTTGCCACAGCTAAATTTTTGTGCAAGTACATTAATACTGTATCATCAGCGAGTTATCTCCTGGAGTTGGGATGTCTGATGTGTATAATGTATACAACATAGGACCAAGCACGCTTCCTTACGGGAATCCTGTTTTTTTTTTTGAAGATTCGTCCTTACATTTTACGTAGAAATAGCGAGAGTCAAGGTAGATTTTGATGATTTCGCATAGATCAATTAGAAATACGGTCCTAATTTACTAAGCAGGCCGTCGTAATTGACTTTGTCTTAGGCTTTTTCTATGTCCAGAAAAACACCAGCTCAGAACTTTTTTTCATCAAGGTCCTTTAAGATTTTGTGAATAACTCTGTGGACTTGCTGAATTGTGGAGTGATTTTATCAGAGCCCGAATTGGTGGTCAGGTATGATTCTATTCACGACTAGTATTGTTTGTATTCTGTCAAGTAGAAGACTTTTAAATACTCTTGACAATAAGGCTGATTGGTCTGTATGATGACGCCTTGGTCGGATCTTTGCCCAATTTCGGTATGGCCAGTATATCCAGCAACCTTCCATAAAGATGGTTAGTGCCTTAGTCTTAATATCGCATATCCAATATATAGTATATCATGGCCTTCGCAGGGAGCTCTTCCATTAACTTTCCAGTTATTTGGTCATAACTTGGCGTTTTTTTCTGGCTAGTGCGATATTCAATACAGTGCCTAACTTCGTTGTCTGAAATCTTTTTTGTACAATATTCCAGAGATGGAGTCCTGTTGTACATATTGGTGTTACTATTAAATTGGTTGGTAGTAAAAGCCATTTAATAATAGTTTGCAATTAGTGAAGCTTTGTCAGATTTGGTCCGACTTTGAAAGTGGCTGGTGGAAGGTGCGATTAGTGGTGTTTAGTAGCTTTCCATGATGAGAACTTAGTGTCAGATGTCGAACTAAAACTTAATGCTAAAACAATCAAGCAGTGAAATAACTGCATCAGCAGCAAATAGCGAATAAATTGGATCCTCAGAAACGGTAACGGAATCAACCAATAAAGAAGAATCTGCTGTGCCAGCTAAAGTAAGCAAACCGACAATTGTAACACCAGTTGTTAGTCGAAAAAAGTGTACCCAAAACGGGACCCCAAAAATTAAAGCAGCAGTGCAGACAGGCATTGACCGCTACATGCAAATCCAAAAAAAGCGTAAACTAGGCCCACTAAAAAACAATGCTTCAAAGAAAACGCTCTTGGACAGCAATAGATGCCAACTTCTTGTAGAAAAATATGAACCCATTACAAATGCTGATCAAAACCAAATAAAACATTAATCTAAAAAACATCCCCCAAAATATATTCGAGAAGAAAGCTCGAATAAGCTTGTAGAAGGTATAAGAAAAATAATTGGCAACAATAATTTCCATATTGTGCCCCTTACTAAGGGTAATATTAAGAAAACTAAAGTTCAAATTTATACTGAAAATAATAACCGTTCTGTCACCAATAATCTTAATGAAACTAAGATAA
This sequence comes from Amiota communis, assembly GCA_037043315.1. NCBI lineage: Eukaryota > Metazoa > Arthropoda > Insecta > Diptera > Drosophilidae > Amiota > Amiota communis. The sequence continues at coordinate 1,446,969 of JBAMAV010001329.1, read as the reverse complement.
ACTATTACACCTACCAGCTCAAAAGCAGCAAAGGGCTGGTAGTTGTAATTAAAAGCATGAAACCTATGTCGATTTTAAAGATATTAAGAGTTCTCTGGAAGAAAACGGATTTGATGTGAAAGTAGTTATCAATATCATTAATAAAAATAAAATAACACTGCCAATGTACAATGTTGAATTGGCTCCACAATTTCAGCATTTAAAGAAAAATGAAGTCCATCCTATTTATAAACTTAAATATTTGCTTCATCGTAGAGTAACAGTTGAGGAGCCTCACAAGCGTGCAAATCCTGTGAAATGCACAAATTGCCAAGAATTTGGTTACACAAATTCATATTGCACCCTTCACCCAGTATGAGTAGCATGCGGACATTTCCATGAAATCGCAAACAAAAAATGCAGCAACAGTGGGGGCAATGGTACACCCAACTATAGAAGCTGTCCTGTACATAAGGAACTCAAGAGCCGGTTGCAATCACATAAACCTGTTAGACCTGAGCCTACTCGTACAGGAACAACGACAGATATGTGTCCACCATCTAACATGCCTGTAGCCTCAAATGTGTTTTATGCCAGTGCCCTACGCTTAGGCTCTTAACAACCAAGTGCGAAAATGAATGCCAAAGGCACAAATTACTCAACGAAATTAACAAACCAATTCAATCCCAAATCAAAATACGTGCAATGAGCCTGTGATGCAACTAAAAAATTCTAGTGAAACCATGCTGGTGAACTTATTTCAGACCCTGAATCAATAAATCTTAATGTTGCAAAACTCTTTTCATGATAAAAATCCAAATGTAAATTTTGTATAAGTTAAATTCCCCATAATGGCTCATTTAAAAATAACTCACTGGAACGCAAATGTTGTTTCGCAGCACAAGCTCATAAGATATCTAGTGGTTTTGTGATCAAAAAGTGTTTAATATTTATAATATTTTAGTTTAAAAACCAGAAAGAAGGCTATCATTGGCTATGCCAAAGATGTAATACTCTTCACGCTCCTCCGGGTTGCATCCAACGTTCCCTTCTTAGCATCACTATATTCTCTCTGTTACAGTTTGAGTATCAACAAAGAATACAGTTTGAGTTGCATTGTGTTTTTATTGTATTTATACTCTTTATAAGTTTGTCATTTCAATGAATCAATCATGAATCATGATGGATACGGAACGGAAACTTATAGTGTTCAAATTTCAGTTGAATAAGTCAAAAAACAAAAAACTTTTTCTAATAAGAACATAAATTTAAAAGGGGTTTTGTTGCGAGGTACCCCCTAGTGGTCCGATTCGGCTGATTCCGACAAATGTTCAGCGTTTGGTAAACATATGTACAAAATTTCAGCTCTCTAGCTCAAAATCTGTGGGACTAGTTTTGCGAACAGACGGACAGACGGACATGGCTAAATCAACTCGTCTCATCGTGCTGATCACAAATATATATACTTTATGTGGTCTGCGATGTCTCCTTCTGTGTGTTACAAACTTCATGACAAACTTATAATTCTATTCACTCCCGTGAAGAGTATAACAATAAATAATATATAACGGTAATCGGTTTTGCCTTACTTTTTTTTTCTAAAAATAACTTAATGAACGGTTCTTTAAAGATCAAAAGAGAAAAAGATGATAAAAGTAAAGGAAGCCTTGCAATAGCAAATCGTGCAACTATCAAATTTTTAATTTTTTTTTTAGTTTTTTAAAATTGCCGTATACTATATAACATACTTTTTGTTTGTCACAAGAACTATTTTAGTGGATTCCTACTAATTCGAGGTTGCTGATTCCGAATCTGCCCTTGGTTTTTTGACGTGGATACGTCTATATTTTTGTTATAAGGGGGTAAACCTAAAAAATGTATGATAGGAAAAATTGGTACACAGTCCTATACAAACCACCCTTTAAAATAATGTTTAATGGTAAAATGGAAATTTCAAGGTTTTCGTTGGATAATTTTTCACAACCTTCGACATGGATTACCTCAACAAGAATGTGTCGATGAACTCAGTTCTTTGTATGGCGATAAAGCACCATCAGAAACCACAGTATATTGCTGGTATTGTGAATTCAATCGTTGTCGTAGTTCGGTCGCCGACGAATTCCGTGAAGGTCGTCCAAAATCGGTTGTTGTGCCACAAAACATCGATGCAGTTCATGAACTGATAATTCAAGATCGTCATGTGACATAGATAGTGGCATCCTTGCACTTCAATACATTCGATTTTGCATGAGTTGCACAAAAAAAAAGTCGTTGGATACCCTATAATTTATCAATAGTTCAAACAAAAGCTCTCGTCGATTGGTGTAAGGAAATGCTTATAAAGTTCGACCGTGGTGCTTCAAAAGATGTGAATAAGATTGTGACAGATGAAGAAACATGGATATATGTGTAAGAACCGGAAACAAAACAGCAATCGACCGAGTGGGTGTTCCAAGACGTGACAAATGCAACAAAAGTTGTTCGCGCTCAAAGCACTGCGAGGCAAATGTTCACCTGTTTCTTCGGCCGAATGGGTCATGTGGCCACTGTTCCGCTTGAGCAACGTAGGACGCTCAATTATGAGTGGTACGAGGACGGTTCATTAAATACCATTGTTAGAAATGAAGGCACCATTTTTTTCAAAAAATGTTTTTTTTATTTTTCAACATAGTCCCCTTTTAGAAAGATACACTTCTCTCAACGTTCCGGCCATTTTAGGGAACAAGAAAAAGTCACAGGAGCCAGGTCGGCTGAATACGAGGGGTGCGGCAGCGATTCATAACGCAATTCATGCAGTTTGGCGGAGACAACACCAGATAAATGTGCTGGTGCGTTATCGTGATGAAACAACACATTTTTTTTCGCCAAATGCGAACTTGTCTCCTTTAATATTTTGTCGAAGCGGTCCAATAACTCACTGTAGTATTGTCCAGTTATCGTTCTTCCTTTTTCTAAAAATTCCATGAGGATGACGCCCTTCGCATCCCAAAAAATCGTCGCTATGACCTTACCAGCCGATGAGACCGTCTTCGCCAACTTTGGTGCAGATTCACCTGGAGAAATCCATTGTTTTGTTTGTTGCTTAGTATCTGGTGTGTAATGATGAATCCAGGTTTCATCAACGGTGAAAACTAGATGCAAAAAACCCTTCCGATCTCGCTTAAAATGCCCCAAACACTGCTTTGAAGTTAACAGCCGCATCCACATGATGTCCACCATGAGCAATCGCGGCCGACAACTGTTTTATCGCCAACTTATCATGTAAAATATTAATTGTCGTTCCGGTCGACACACCTACGGCCTTTGCTACTTCGCGCACTTTCGTTCGTCGATCAGCGAGAATCATGTCGTGGACTTTTTAAATGATTTCCTCGGTAACCACGTCTGCTGGGCGTCCTTTGCGTTTATCTCCTCGCATTTTTCCCATCCAAAAACAAAAAGCGATTTACTGAACGATACGGCTCTTTTTCCATCTTTGCGAAAATAAAGAAAAACGTCTGACTCGGATGGCTGCCAAATCGAAAATAACCTATCAATCAGTCTTTGTGTTAGCATCGTCTGATAGATGGCAGCACACGATAATAACACTTACTTCACTCAGGAACGTCCTCTATCGTCAAACACAGGTACTTAATGAACCGGCCACGTACATGACCATTTGTGTGCCGGAAGTCTTCAGCGAAATTCGCAAAACCAACCGCCAAAGACGAATCATTCTCCAACTTGACAATGCGAGCTCTCACACATCTCGTCAAACTTGTGAATTTTTGAGCAGTCAAAACATCGAATTGATGACTCATTGTCCGTACAGTCCTGATTTGGCACCCAATGACTTCTTCTTGTTCCCGAATAACAAAGGTAAACTGAGTGGTCAACGATTTACGAGCACCGAATAAGCAGTTGAAGCGTTCAAAAACCATGTTTTGAAAGTGTCTCAAGAAGAATGGAAAAACTGCTATGACAAATGGTTTGAACGAATGCAAAAGTGTATTGATCATCATGATGAATATTTTGAAAACAATAAAGCCGTTTGCATTTAAAATGTTTGCTCTTATTTGCTATTCCCGAAATGTAAATAGTACCCCTCGTAAATTAATGTTAGAAAAAGTTTTTTGTTTTTTGACTTACCAAACTATTTGGACGCTATACGTTTCTGATCCATATTCATCAAACATATAAATTTCATGATCCTAGGGTTACCAGGAGGGGTACCTCCCATACAAACCCAAATTAAATGGCAAACTTATACAGAATAAATGTACAATAAAATTGCCAATCAAACTGATGTGATGCTAAAAAAGGAAGGTTGGATGCAACCCGGAGGAGCGTGAAGAGCATTACATCTTTGGCATAGCCAATGATAGCCTTCTCTCTGGTTTTTTTTTGTTATCGCTTTACGCACACTCTCTTTTGTTATTGCTGTTTGCTTTATGATTTTTCCTGTTGCTTAACTTAGTGTTGATCATTATCATCATCATGTTTCTTTGTTGATCATTATCATCATCATGTTTGTTTGTTGATCATTATCATCATCATGTTTGTTTGTTGATAATTATCATCATCATGTTTGTTTGTTGCTCATTATCATTATCATGTTTACAAAACTTAATCATTTCATTTTCACTGATTTAAATTAGTTTTTTGAAATTAAGTAAATAGGCATAGTTAAGTTCGCGAAGCTTATTGTGATAATGAGTAAACATTTCATGAAAGAAAGATTCGTTGTCTCTAACATTCTCATGCATAACGTTGTTGTTTTCACTTCAGAATATGGATCAGAAACGTATAGCGTCCAAATTTTAGTTTGATAAGTCAAAAAACAAAACAAAATTTCTAATAAGAACATTAATTTGAGTGGTGGTTTGAATGGGTAACCCTATGATCATGAAATTTAGATGATTGTTGGATATGGAAACTTATAGTGTCCAAATTTCAGTTCGATACGTTAAATAACAAAAAACTTTTTCTAATAAGAACATTAATATAAAGGGGGTTTGTATGTGAGGTACCCCTAGTGGTCCGATTCGGTTGATTCCGACAAATGTGCAGTGTATGGTAAAAAGAAACCTATGTGTAAAATTTCAGCTCTCTAGCCCAAAAACTGAGGGACTAGTTTGCATACATATAGACGGACAGACGGACGTGGCTTAATCAACTCGTCTCATTGAGATGATCACAAATATATATACTTTATGTGGTCTGCGATGTCTCCTTCTGTGTGTTGCAAACTTCATGACAAACTTATAATACTATTCACTCCTGTGAATAGTATAATTATAACAGAGAAATTATTTGATTACTTAATCCTGAACATGACGAAAAGAATATGTAGCTATCAGAAATAAAACATGAAAATCCGAAGTACTTTTTAGAGCTCAAAAATGACCAAGACACAGCCACACCCCATTTTTTGTATCTCGTCTAGTTACAACAAACCAAATTGGTTGCAATATAAAAAATATTTAAGTTCTCACATCAAAATTGCACTTGCAATCAACTCTGAAAGTGATATTGACTCCCCAGTTAATGAGATTAATTCAATATTGGTAGCTGCAGCTGAGGTATCAACGCCTGCGACAGTTGTGCACAAGTTCGGCAGAAATTCTTTCTCAAATAGTGACATCGAAGAACTAGTGGCTATTAAACAAAGATAGAGAAGAGAATGGCAGCAGCACAGCTAAACAAATGCTAAAGCTGCAACAAAAAAACTAGTCAAAGCACTTAAAAGTGATAAGCTCGAGGCACAAAGGCGCTATATTGAGAATCTATCATCTACAAACACTAGATTATCAATCTGGAAAGCCCACAATTCACTAAAAACTCCTGTGGAACTGGATTCACCTATTAGAGACCGAACCGGTAGTTGGGCACGTTCAGATGAAGAGAAGGCTAATGTATTTACCAACCATTTGGAGTACGTGTTCCAACCAAATCCACCCACAAACAATTTGGTCCTTCCTAACCAGACAATCTCAACTTATGGAAATATGTGTTCATTAAAAACTAACTCAAGGGAAATCGAATTAATTATTAAAACACAACCGAGTCCTAAGAAATCTGCAGGTTATGATTATATTGTTCCAAAAATAATAACTAAACTTCCAAACGCAGCAATAGCATTTCTCTCGTATCTTTTCAATCCTCTCTTTCGAATTGGATACTTTCCAATGCAATGGAAGAAGTCGGTTATCATAATAGGTCCAAAGCTCGGCAATGATAGGGGAAGTTCTTCATCTTACAGACCCATAAGTCTGCTTCAAAGTCTTTCTAAACTATTTGAGAAGATTCTTATGGTCAAACTCATTCACCATTTACAAACAAGTAGTACAATCCCGGATCATCAATTTGGATTCAGAGCAAAACATGGAACGATTGAGCAAGTCAATAGAGTTACTTCGGAAATCAGAACTGCCTTTGAAAGACGAGAATATTGCTAAGCTATATCTTGATGTAGCACAAGCGTTTGATCGAGTATGGCATGAAGGTTTAATTCACAAAATAAAATGTTTTCGACCCCAAAATCTGTATAAAATCCTGCAATCATACATAACAAATCAAGTGTTTGTAGCAAGCAAGAAAAACTTCGTAACAAATAAAATTATGATAAAAACAGGCATTCCCCAAGGAGGTGTCTTGGGACCAACATGGTATGTATTATTCACTGCTAACATTCCAACAAGTACTCAAATTGTCACATCGACTTTTGCCGATGACATTGCCATAATCAGCGGCTCTCGTTGCCCAGTTATAGCTTCTACAGTCCTGGATAATCATCTAAAAATCCTCCAGTAGTGGTTAAATAACTGGAGAATTACAGTCAATAAGGGAAATGTAAGCACATTACTTTTACTTTGAATCGTCGGTCATGCTCTCCAGTAACGCTAAATGGAGCTACAATTCCTCAAACTGAAGAGGTAACTTATCTTGGCGTTCATCTAGACAGACGTCTTACCTGGAGGAAACATATAGAAGATAAAAAGACGTTTATGAAACTAAGGGAATAAAGTCTCCAAGATACTTAGAATAATTACAGGAGCTCCATGGTATGACATGACGACATTCACAAAGACCTGGAAAAGCCACCAGTAAATGATGAATGTTCTAAACGTATGGACAAACTACTTCGACACGTTAATCCCCTAGCCAGAGCTCTTGCCTTTACAAGGAGCTCATCTCGTCGGAATCGCAACGATCGTCCAGCCCTTTAACTTACTTAGAGGCTTAAGTGTACTTAGAGTGTTAAGTGAAGCCCTTCCTCTTCCTTGCAGGAAGGACACAAGTGTATTAGTTTATAAAAGTTGTATTATTATTGTTAGTCCTATTCATAATATAGCAGATGCAATAAATAAAAATAAATTAAAAAAAGAGATGTCGAAGATAGTGTTATTGTGTAATTTACAAATTGTTCTATTTTTTAAATTCCTTAGGAATAATATTCTTCATTTATTTCATTATTAAAGAAGCAATTTTAGTTTTGAAAGCATATTATAATTAATAATAATTTATATGCCATATAACAGCAAAGTCTCAGCGACATGCACACAAATTAATATGCGAGATCGGTCGTGTAGGGCATACACAATTGAAAAGCATAAACGAAATTTGCTCACTGTAAGGGCACATAGCGAGCCCTAACCTCGAAAAACATATAAGCGACATTTTTTCGAAATTCACTTTTTGATTCAAATTTGTTGTAAAGCCACTAACTTATCACCTGGTGAACATTATAGTGATAATCACTACAGTTACGGAGATATTACAAAGTTAATTTTGTCGTTTGCATTGCCATACATAGTAAAAAGCGGTAGAAAAAACGATTTCTTGAAAAATTTGCATTTTGGCGCTTACTTGTTTTTCGTGGTTAGGGGTCGATAGGATTGAAGAGAAGAGCGAAAATGCAACTGTAGTAATTGCGGGTGTATTGTTGTTTATAAGTTGTGCATAAAACCAAACAACAAAAACGACCAGCGCACTTCCCTTCTCAACAAACGCAAATTGGGAGGGATAGCTCTGTTGTATGTTGACTCGCAACAACAAGAACGACGACACACGCGAAGAGAATGAGAGAAAAGCATCTTCGGGTGGTAAACACACATCAGTAAAGCATTTTTTATCTCTCTCTTCCTCATGCATAAACATCAATTCTCTACGCTGCAGACGAACTGTTTTTCTGAAATCGATTTACTGCTTTTTAACAAATTTTAGGTGAAGTATACTGCCAAAAAATATTAGGTATATTATTAGGTATACACAAAATAATTTACCGGTTGCAGCTCTCTGATGGGGACCCCTTTAATTATGTTATAAGGTCCCGTTGGCACCCTTTAGGTATGGAACCCTAAAAATGACAGTGCCACGACGATGGCACTCAATTTTCCAGTTGAAGATGCTCGTGACTCTGGAAGGCCTTTGGATAATGATGATATCAAAAAACTTTGATGCAAGCAGAAAATAACTCAATGCTTCAGAAACTTGCTACTGTTCTAAAAGTGTCCATTGGATGAATTCAATACCATATGGCTTCTTAACTCGCTCGATATTTGAGTATCGTATAAGTTGAAAGATGATCCTAAAGAAAACGATTCATACTTGAATCCCCAAAGCCAAATACCCTTCAGGCGAATATGTTTCCTTCCGTTAGCAAAATTTAAGTGGCACTATACAGTTCTGTCCCTATACTCTTTATAAGTTTGTCCTTTAATTCAGTCCATTTTGGCTGATTCCGACAAATGTGTAAAATCTTTTCTCGAATAAGTTTACAGAATGGTAAATGTTGTATGAAACACTGATGTTTTTATAAAATACTAGTGTTGCCCTACGCGCATTGCTACGCCATCGATGTTATGTTAATTGCTGTTTTTCATTCAATGAACACAGCGATTGACCGACCCACGCACTTCTCTTTTCAATAAACGCAAATTGAGAGAGAGAGTTCTACTGTCGCTATCCATCCAGCGGACGAAACATGAAACACACTCTCTCTCGCTTGCCCTGCTCTCAATTAACATCATATACAGAAACAAAATAACAAAGAGCGCAATTCTATTTTGTGTACTCAATAACTGAGAGGAAAAATAAAACAATAACAACAACCAAAGCATTAACAACGAAGAAAAGTACAAAACGTTTTGTGCTTGGTCTTAGTACTTAAAAATAGTATATGTGTATGCAAATCGATTCATTAGCATTCATTTGATGTTTTAAAACAAAAATTATTAAAATTGGTTTAGTAAATTTTGCGCAACGTAAAAAAATGTTAAAATTTTGGTAAAATCTAGCTGGAACTCAATAACTGCGCCACCTACCGGGTCCAACTGTAGTTTAGCCCATCCAGGTGTGCTCATAAATACAAAAAAAAAAAAAAATCTTCAAAATCGGTTTAGCCATTTAGGAGAAGAAGATTCACAAAAATCCGTACACTCGGATTTTTATATGTAAAGAAGATACCCCGTTATAAAAGTTCTAAAACAGTCAAATATCAGTAACTGGCGAGTAACGCTTAGATGGAAAAATTCAGTATGATAGCGCCAGTGGGAAACTGTCATTGTACACATTATGAAGGTTATCATTGGCTATGCCAAAGATGTTGTAATACTCTTCATGCTACTCCGGGTTGCATACAACCGAACAACGTCAAATGCCAGATATCAGATATGCTTCATTTTTTAGCATCACTATATTCCTCCTGGCAGCGTATGATAAAAACAAACCTTTGTGCAACCTTTCTGCTCCCTAGCACTGAGGGACTAGTTTGCATTAGTGTCCGACCGAAACAGGAATTTCAGCCGAAACCGAAAACGAACCTTGGGCCCTGGTCGCAGTTTCGCCCGAAACCGTAACCTAAACCGAAATTTATTAAACAGATTTCATTATTTGTCATTTGAACAGTGTAGACGTTTTTTGCGCTCAATAAATTGTGTCCGCATAATAATCAAACACTTTCACGTAAAGCAAATAAAAAAATAATATATAAAAAAAATCACCACTAAGATGAGCTTCGCTCATCAAAAACTCAAAAACAACAACGTTAAAAAGGCAACCAGGAATGCATATTTCTCGATCGTATCTCCTGGCCCTAATAAAAAAAATGATGCGTCATTTTTAGCCTTCAAATCGCCAGAGCGAAGAGCTAGTTCTTGTTCTCCCGCTCTGTGCATTGATACCATAGGCACCACGAATCCACTACCATGGAGCAGCCAATGTCCATCCCCACAAACTCCACTGTACACAACACCAGCAACTATTGTATCAACAAATGCAACTGTAACAACACAAAGCACTCCAGCTATATCAACCGCTACATCAGCATCAAACACAACAACAGTTTACTAATACTACCAATATGTTCGCACTGCTAGCAGAAAAAGATGATAACAACGGCAAAGATCCTAAGTCCACAAATCGTAATGCACAAAACGAAACCAAACAGCCACCTATAGTTAACAAGCCACCGCCTATTTATGTGCAGGGGGTAGAAGACATTAATACTCTCATGAATGCTATTAATGAAGTTATAGAGAAAAATTATATTCTTAAATCCCTGCCCAATAATGAAGTTCGTATCCAAGTGACTGAACCCCAACAATATAGTACAATAATGAAAATGTTAAAAGCTAGAAATACCAAGTACTATACATTTAAGACTAAAGACGAACGCGGTTTTAAAGTTATGCTGAGACACCTTCACACATCATCTGACACCGACGAAATTAAGCAAGAACTGAAAGAATTAGGCCATGATGTGACGAATGTATTTAGTATTCGACAAAAAACCACAAATAAGTCACTTCCCCTGTTCTCACTCGAATTTAAAGCCAGCCCTAACAATAAAAACATTTATAACATAACTACATTACTTCACACCAAAATACAATTCGAGGCCCCCCATAGTAAGAAACCATAGTGCAATGTTCTAACTGCCAAAAATACGGACACACACGAAACTACTGCACCAAAGATTCTGTTTGTGTTAAATGTGCGGGAAAACACAGCACGATTGACTGTCAAATTGATTCATCAAAGAAAATAAAATGTGCTCTTTGTGGTGGATCTCATACAGCCAATTATAAAGGTTGCGAAATTTACAAAGCATTAAAAATCCAAAGGTTTCCTGCTCTTCGACCCAAAACATTGACCGATGAAACAAAAAACGAGCAAAAGTCCGTAACCTCTCGCAAAGTGGAGAAAGGAATCAGTTACTCGTACGTTGCTGCTTCTTTCTCACAGATTAAGTCAACCAATCGACCAGCTGACAAATAAAAAAAAAAAAAAAGATTTAAGTGTTAATCTAACTACTGGCAAAATTTCTTCCCAGCAAAACAACAATCATACCATCCCATCTGACGATATCTCAGAACTTAAAAACATGATGAAAGAATTAATCCAACAAATGGGTAACTTGATGAACATTATAACAATTTTAGTAACAAAGCTTGACAATCAAAATGGACAATAAGTTAAGAATAATTGCTTGGAATGCGAACGGACTACACAAACATATTTTAGAACTCCAACTTTTCTTAAATGAGAATTCAATTGACATTGCACTAATATCGGAAACTCACCTTACAAATAGCCACCTAAGCATTCCCGGCTATAAAATATATGGAACAAATCATCCGGATGGTTCAGGTCATGGTGGTTCTGCTATTATTATCAAAAATAATATACGACACGTTGAACTGGAAAGCTATCAACAAGCACACATACAGTCGACCAAATTGATGCTGCAAGATATATATGGATCTTTTACAGTAGCAGCTATCTATTGTCCACCTAGACACATAATCACAACATCTCAATTTAAGGAATATTTTATTGAGATTGGCCAAAGGTTCATCGCTGCAGGATACTATAATGCCAAACATGTAAACTGGGGATCAAGGTTGACAAATACTAAAGGAAAAAATTTACAATGTCCAATTCAAATGATTGGAGGAACGCATTTGAGTACTGGAGAGCCCACATATTGGCACATTTTGAAATTGACTCTCGATTAGAACTTTCTTCTGACCATTGTCCGATCCAAATTAATTATAATTGGTCAATAAAAAATGTTTTACCCCCATGCAAGATGTATAATAAACGAACTGACTGGCACTCTTATAGAAAATTCATTGATATCAACCTAGCAATAAATATACCTCTTAAGGAATTAGACGATATTGAAAAAACAATCATACACTTAAATGACATTATAAACGAAGCAGCTGATAGAGCAACACCCGAACTAAAACCAACAGAGGACAACTATAACATCCCACACTCAATTAAAAGACTTATTGTGAGCAAGAACAAACTGCGTAAGACTTGGCAAAGGACGAGAGCTCCAAATGATAAATCAAAACTTAACAAAGCGATTAAAGACCTAAAAGCCAGACTTAAAATTTGGAAAAATGAACAATTTGAAAATTATCTAAAATCACTAACTCCAACGTCTGACACTAATTAGTCTTTGTGGAAAGCAGCTAAAGACTTAACGAATCGCACCATTCACCAGCCGCCACTAAAAAAGTCGGATGGGACATGGGCTAGAACCAACTCTGACAAAGCTTCCCAACTTGCTGACTATTATGAAAAGGTTTTTACTAAAAACCAAACTAACAGCAACGCTAATCTTACTAATTTTACTAACAGGACTCCTCCACCGCAATACAAATTAAGAAAAATCTCAGTTAACGAAATAAAACACTGCATTGAAAAGCGTACTAGTCACAAAAAATCTCCAGGATATGACCAAATAACTGGAAAATTACTAAAAGAGCTTCCTCCAAATGTAATTATATGCATAAGAAACTTGTTTAACGCAGTACTAAGACTAAGGCACTACCCGACATTATGGAAAATAGCAGAAATAATACCTATACCGAAATCGGGCAAAGATCCAACTTTGCCGTTATCTTATAGGCCAATAAGCCTTCTGCCTTCATTATCAAAAATATTTGAACGACTTTTGCTTGACAGAATTCAACCAATACTGGATGTGAACAAAATTATACCTGTTCACCAATTCGGATTTAGACAACGTCACTCCACAATACAGCAAGTCCAGAGAGTAACACACAAGATACTATCAGATCTAGACGACGAAAAATACTGTGTAGATGTTTTTTTGGACATAGAAAAAGCTTTTGACAAAGTGTGGCATGCCGGACTTCTTAAAAAAAATTAAGACTATCCTACCAAATGATCTTTGTGATATCATCAGGAGCTACCTTGATAGTCGCTACTTCTATGTAAGGTATAAAGACGAAACCTCTACATTAAGGCAGATAAAAGCTGGAGTCCCACAGGAAAGCGTGCTTGGGCCCTTACTTTATACTTTATATACATATGACATTCCAATCCCAGAAGACAATTCGACAATGGTGGCCACCTTTGCTAACCGACGGCTGGAATGTTGATTTAGTCAATATCATTTATTGCAAATTTTACAAATATGTAGCTTTAGATGCGTTATATATGTTTTTGAAAAATTGATAAATTGTATTGTTTTTCTTTTTGTGACAATTTTTACCTGAAACAATTTACAATGTATAATAAATCACACAGTTTCAGCCAGGCCGAAGGTTTGGCCGAAAGCGAAACTGTGACCAAAACTAGACTTTTTGGCCGAAACCGAACCTGCGGTCGGTCTCTAGTTTGCATACATACGACGGACAAACGGATAGACGGACATGACTAAATCAACTCTTCTCATCGAAAATGAATGGTGGGAAGTATAACATGATCTGGCTTCCTTCTCTAATTCCCAGCCAGTAACTTGTAATATCCCAGGAATTAAGTGCACATAGTGCAGCCATCCAGCCAAATTGCTGGAAATTCAGATTCATTAGTTAAATTCCAAATAACCTTTGCACATAGTGCAGTCCTCGGAACTTTATTTCGTATGGAGTCTCATCCAGTTGACTTAGCCATGTCCATCTATGTGGTCAGCGATGTCTCCTTCTGTGTATTACAAACTACATGAGAAACTTGTAATACTATTCACTCCCGTGAAGAATATAAAAATGGATGGGGGTTATATTGATAAGTACTTAATAAAAGTCTTGTTTTATAAAAAAACTTTTTCCACATTAATTGAATGACCATCGTCGATGTAATGTATAGTATATATACAATATATTCTATTTAGAATTTATAGAATAAAAATATTTCAGTTTACTTAAAAGAAAAACTTGTGAAATTATCTAAATGTTCCTATTGCTATCACGTAATTTCTTCTTCTTGATATGCTAACAGCACAAGTGTTAACTACATTGTGCGTATTATATTTACATATAATACCTTTTTATTCATTCATTTTTTTTACTAGAACTAAGATTATAAATATTAATTATAACCTAGTTATTTTTAGTAAGTATGAGCAAAAGCGACAAAGGACTTCAACTCAGGGGGCCCTATGAAATCGAATCGGAAATCGAACCCGTGACTCTAAGATGTCAGCTCGGTACACTAACCTCAGAGCAAGCCATTTTATTATATTGTACATTTAGATTCATTTTAGAAGCCAGCACTTTATTCAGATTTCTTGTAATTATTATAAATAGCAGCTTATTTAAAGTAACCGATACTTGATGGCTCTAAGCATTGGGAACTTGTCGCCTGTACACTGGCCGCGAAAATCATCCAACGTTAGGTCAAACAGTGCTACACCACCTAAATTCTTAGCACGCACATACGATGCTTTACTCGAAGCTGTGTCAGGATCTTCATAGCTAACCCAAATACCATAGTTGCCATTTTCATCGGGGGTGCGGAAGGCATATGTGCCATAACGCTTCGTCGGATCTGATATCCGCCTAAGTGGCGATTTTTCACCAGTTGCATATGTATTGCTTGGATTGGGCAATATTAAGCAAATCTCAGCCCAATTCAGAAAACCAGGTATTTTGGTTTGTGGACCTGCTAAGGCAGGACCATCTGTGGCAGTTACTAATGGTAAGCCTGTCGTACCCGATTCTGATGTTAGGATCCAAGAACGACCGTAGCTAGAAATACCAATATTTATCTTGTTCGCAGGAACTCGTTCTGTAAGCCAATGCTCCATTTGGAAGTTGACGTTTTGATGGGAGAGTCGGTTGTCACCAAAAGCTTCGTAGAGTGGCGCGGTGAAGTCTGCTTCCTCAGGATTTCGTTCAGGCGTGTAGAAGTCAAATGCGGCCAAGTTGATAAAGTCAAGGTTGTTTATAATAGCAGGTGCATTAAAGTACCCTAACAGCAGAGAAAAGTATACAATTTTGTTTAATGAATAACATGGTTTCTTAATTACCAGCACTTACAACTTGAATTCACATTCGGCAACACTGTCAAAGTCAACATCAAATCGTTTGGCTTGAATGCCGATTTTAGGTCATCCACCAGATCTGTAAACTGCTCCCTGTGTTCATTTGACTTTTTGTCTACAATAAAATCTCCTGTAAAGAATTTCTTAAAGCTCTTCCATGCCATTCCCACATCTGAATGCACTTTTCTTGGTTTATTTTTAGGGAACTGGTATGACAGATCTAGTCCATCAAAATTGAACCGTCTCAAAACATCACGTGCCGATTCAATGAATGCATTTTGCTTCTGCTTATCCGCCTCTAATAGATTTAAATATTTTTCTGGGTTTTCAATATCACGATCACCACCAACACTAAGCAAAAACTTTATATGAGGATAACGTTCTTTTAAGGCAGTGACCTGTGCCAAGTGACGCTGCTCGTAGTCCAAGCGCGTGTTGAGGCTCATCAACTCAAAAGTATCCGAATTAATTCCCATGTATCCGTAAATGACATGAGTGCAAAACTGTAAAGCGATCTCGAAATCAGTCAGACTGAACTTTGCGAGACCTTATCAAAAAAACAACAAAAATATATATTGTACATATGTATATGTATATAAATTAAGAGAATAATAAAGTTTTTATGAAGCTACGCTTCAGTTTTATTACCATCCCTTTCGTAACCGTGAGAGTCATAGAAACAAATTAATTTTGGACCAAGCGCTTCGCCTAGCGTAGCTAATGTCATCAGGGCCAAAAAAGCTGTTAAAAGTGATTGTCCCATTATCGTTGAAAGCTGAAAAAATACAACCGCACGAGACGACAATTGAGATTGAACTGATTCGATTTAAGCTCGACATAGAACGAACTAAGTGAAACGAAACAAAGCAGCTTTTCATGGCGTAGCTTACAATTCGAAAAAATAAAATAAGCAAGAAAGGTTATCTACTATATAATTAGAAACCATCCTAATAAACATCCATAAGCGTATGATAATTAAAATCATTTATTTAAGTAATGCTACAGATTTAAGTATGCTACAAGCGATATTTAATGGCGCGAAGTATTGGATATTTATCTCCTGTGCAGAGTCCTCGGAAGTCATCAAAGCTAAGGTCAAAAAGTGCTGCACCACCCAGATTTTTAGCACGAGCATATGCGGCTTTATTTGAGGCACTTTCGGGATCTTCGTAGCTCACCCAAATGCCGTGTTGTCCATTTTCGTCAGCGGCTTTGAACGCGTAATTTCCGTATCGTTTTGTGGGATCAGAAATGCGCCGCAAAGGAGCATCAGCCCCTCTTAGATAGGTGTTGGCCGGATTCGGTAACTTTGCACAAACTTCAGGCCAGCTAAGTAGTCCTTTTTTTTGGCTCTGCAAACCAGCTTCAGCAGGACCTTCGGCGTGGGCTACAACGGGATTGCCTTCATTTCCAGAATCAGTAGACAACTTCCATGCACGACCATATGCTGGAATTCCGATGTTAATTTTATGAGAAGGAAAGTTATTATTTAGCCAATGCTCAACTTGGAAGTTTATGTTGTAGTGACCCAATCTATTTTGTTCATCAAGTGCATAGGTTGGCGCAGTATAATCTGCTTCTTCAGGATTTCGTTCCGGTGTTAAGAAGTCAAAAGCTGCGATATTTACAAAATCTACATTGCTGTTTAGGGCTGGTATATCAAAGTACCCTATAAAAGTAAGTGTTAATTTACACTCCAAATAATTGAAAACTCACTTACATGTTGAATTGACATTTGGCAAAACTGTCAAGCTAAGCAAGAAGTCATCTGGCCTTAATGCAGTCTTTAAGTCCCTCACAAATGCAGTAAACTGTTCTTTGTGCAGCTCTGCTTGTTCATCCACAATATAATCACCAGTGAAAATTTTTTTAAATTTCTTCCAGATCGTGCCTACATCACCATGTACCTTGCGTGGCTTATTTCTAGGAAACTGATAGCTCAAGTCAAGGCCATCGAATCCATATGACTTTACCAATGAATAAGCCGAATTAATAAACGCTGTTTGACGAACTTTTCCTCCCTCCAGTAAATCAATGTATTTACTTGGGTGCTCCGAATCAATATCACGATCACCCCCAACACTTAGTATTATCTTAAGATGTGGATATTTCCGTTTCATTGCCGTTACCTCAGAATACTGATGCTTATAGATATCGAGGTTTTCATTAAGACTATAAGCTTGAAAATTTTCTGATTTGATACCCGCATAGCCATAGATTAGATGTGAGCAAAACTGGAGGGCAATTTCCAGTTCAGGATTCAACAATTTACCTAGACCTATTAATAATATTATAATGTGTGTGTGGATTATTTATTAATAAAAAATAGTACTCGTAGTCACAATGAAATTGAGCATTTGTTCATCTTCATATCAATTGCTGGCTGATTAAATTCAAAGTCATCACAAACCGGTTATTGTTTGTATGTATTGATAAGTAATGCTATGAGTCACATTCGAAATAAGTCTGTGTTAGTTTCTACGCAATTCGCTGGCTTACATGCTTAGATAATGTTTTAATAATTTCAAGTTTTTTCAAGTTAGTGTAACATACATATATATACCTATAAAATTTTAAGTTGTTGTAAGATTTATAAAATATTAAAAGATCTCTGATGGATCCAATAAAATATATAAAAAGTATTTACACCAACAATATAATTATATATATTAAATTTGGAATGCAAATATTGAAAAATGAAAAATAAAACAAATAGACGTATGTATTTTTTACTGCTCATGATTTTTTTTTACTTTAGCAGAGTAGTATGGGACTGCGAGCTCACTTGACTGTTGGGCCACTAGTTCGTTATGTTTTTTCCAGTGGCGACAGTGTTTCATAAACTTGATCAACCTAATCGACTGACCTTTATTTAACAACAAGTAACATCAGCCCAGATTTTTTTACTATATTTCCAGTTTATGGTATTGGTAAGCCATTTAAAAGTGGTTATTATAATTGTACTTCTCTCAAATAAATAAATGTTTACCTGAATGAAAGCTTATACAATGTTACTTAAATACTAATTTTACCGATTTCTTATACCATTAAATTCATTTTCAGTTACCTTCACGAATATAACTCGAAGAATCGTAAAAACAAAACAAATTTGATGTGGCGTTAGTTTGAGCTGCGAAAATGCTACTGGCGAAAGAAAGAATTATTAAGAATATCATTTTGTGTATTTTTAATTGTGGTACATCCTCTGTTACAAGTTGAAATGAAACTGATACTCAAACTGAGACCAAGCGCAAACTACGATTCAGATCGAGCTCTGAAAGCTTTTGCTAAAAATACAAAGCTTTGTGTTATCAAAAATGTGGAAAACGTATATGTATTTGTATACATGCCTACGCTGAACAATTTAAGAAATACACCGAGAAGTCAATGAAAAATCATATCAAGCGATGCGAGTTCAAGACCGAATCAATTACATTGAAGTATTTGTATTTACTTACTATTTTACTAATTTATTTAATGAAATTTATTTATAAATTGTATTTAATTGAGCGCAAAATGGGAAATTTCTGACCAGTGCACATTCCACGGAAATCGTCATAGCTTAAGTCAAAGAGTGCCACTCCACCAAGTCCTTTGCTTTTGGCATAGGTTGCCTTAATGCCAGCAAAATCTGGATCATCAAAGCTAATCCATAAACCATGATTGTTGCTGTCATCAGAGGGTCGGAATGCATAGTGACCATATTTATGCTGTAGATCGGCAACTTTGCGGAGTGGGGCATTCTCGCCACGATAATTTTCGTTCACGGACTGAGCCAACTTTGAACAAATCTCAGGCCAACTAAGCAAACCAGGTATTTGTGACAGGGCAGTTGGTTCCCCAGGACCATCGGTATCCTTGACTACAGGTAATCCATTCAAGCCGGATTCCTTGGTCATAACCCATGTACGTCCATAACTTGCAATGCCCAGAATTAGTTTTTGTGGCGGACAATGTTGCTGAACCCAATAAGTAACCTGAAAATCAATATTGTAATGTGGAAGACGATTTTCTTCGTCGAGCAGATAAAGTGGTGCTGTGTAATCTGCTTCCTCAGGATTACGTTCAGGTGTAATGAAATCAAAGGCGGCAAGATTGATAAATTCAAATAACGGATGAAGATTAGGAACATCAAAATACCCTGTTTAGTAATAAAAATATTGTATTTTTCAAGTATTTGATTTGTTAAAAACCTTACAAGTTGAGTTCACATTAGGCAGCACAGTCATTGATGCGGAGAGGTTCACTTGCCTAAAACCGTTATTTACAGTTTGAGCGAATTTCGTATATTGTTGCTTATGTGATTCCGATTGTTCATCGACAATATAATTGCCTGTAAAGAGCTTCTTGAATTTCTTCCAGTACGTGCCAAACTTACCGTGCACCTTTCGTGGTTTATTTTTAGGAAATTGGAAAGCTAAATCAAGACCATCAAATCCGTTGCGACGTAACAAAATTATCGCACTATCAATAAAGTTTTGTTGAATTTCACTTCCTGATTCCAACAACTGAATGTACTTATTTGGATGGTCCATGTCTACATCGTGGTTGCCACCAACGCTAAGAAATACCTTTAAATGTGGATACTTTGATTTAAGTAGCGTTATATCGTTGTAGTGAAACATATCTAGATCAACGTTAAGGCTCTGTAGCTCGAATGTTTCAGGTTTGAGACCTGCATACCCGTAGACGAGATGTGTACAAAATTGTAGTGCCATTTCAAGATCAGTTGTATGTAGCTTTGCTGTGCCTGAACGTAGATACGATGACGAATCGTAATAACAAACAAGGTTTGCAGCCATTACGCCTAGCCTTAAGCTACAGAGTAGCACAAGAATCACCCATACAAATATTTGTATTTTCATGCCCAAGCTTTAATTGTGAAAATTAAAATTTATAAATTGAACTGTTCTATGAAACTGCTAAAAGTGACTGAGATTATTATAAATGTGGTTTTGAAGCTTATCTTCAGCTCGTACTCATATTATTTTTTAATCGTCTTTCTTTGAAAAACATTATCACTTATTTACCTATCTCTATTGATTAGGAACAATAATATTTATTTAAAGAAAACAAATCATTAAATGAAAAACATGATAGGGAGCTTTAATTGGGCCTGACTACAGTTGTTCACCCAATTATAGTGCATACGGTGGTTTGAGTGACGGTCCGCACTACGCCTTCGGTCTCGAGCGTGTATAAACGAAATTTGTTGAGGGATCTTTAGATAGTTTGCAAAATAAAAACTTGATTGACAAAGATCAAAATCAATATCTACAAAATAAAGTGCTGAAATATGCTATGGAAATAGCAGATTTATAAATTAATTCACGTGAATGGACAACATATTTTAATATTTCAATCGCCACATAACCGGAACACACTTTTATGGGCGATTTGTGCAATTTCTTAGGTAATAACACAGGCCTGCAAAATTTGTTGTTTTTTCCTTTGAATGTATTGATGTATAATGTATAGAGTCGTCTTCGTCTTGCTATATCACGTCCCAATTTTTTTTTTTTTGTCACGTTTAAACATTGCAAATAGGCCAAAATCGACATATGTATATAATAGTAAAGGAATATCTTGTATTTCACAAAAAAAAAAAAAAAGGAAAATATTAATATTTGACAAAGACGACTTGTTTATTTTCAAATATGTCTCTAAGCTTTATGTGCAAAATTTGTATCCATCAATTTCTAAACAACAGCGGGTCCGAAAAAAATAAGTATGCCCTCAAACTATTTTTCCCGTCCATTTTTATATAGAAGATGACGCATCAGCTGTAGTAGCTAACAGCAGGCGGTACATTTTATAAAATCAATGTGGTGTGTTTAATATAGTAATTATGTCTATTGATAGTTTATATCTTGGATTTAAAGGCTGTGAACACATTTCTGAGAAATGAAGCGAAGAATCTTATAATGGAACATTGCTATTTTACAAAAAAAAAAAAATCATTGTCTTAGCATTCAGAAGTCTAATATAGGGCGCGATTAACAACAATACGAAATAACAACGGCATTACCAAAAAAAAAAAAAAAAAGATTAAAAGAAGGAGAATTGTATAACACTAGAAATTATTGTCAAGAAGACAAGCAAGACGCATAATCCTTATGACATGTATACGAAAACACACAGAATACTACAAACAGACTCCCCTCCGTATATGAAGTACGGATTATAAATGGTGCTGGTTGCTATTGTTGTTAACTGCACTGACAGCATTTGAGCCGCGACGAAGCGAATATTCACTCCCATGTACTAAACACACACTAAACACACAAGCCAAAACAGATCGAGATGATGTCCTTTAGCAATGATTGTATGTCAGTGCGTTGTGTCATGCCTGCGTATTTGATTTATATTAAAAACCTCAACCGTCCCTCTAACGTTATCGACCCAGTTAGTTAAACATGAGATTATTTCGCAGCAATTCAATCTGTTGTTATATGTACTATGTAACAAAAGAAGTTTCAAGACAAAGACTCGAAAATAGGCTATACAAGTAAGAAAGTCCTTTTTGATTCCTTTTATGCCTACCATTGTTTGCCGTTCATTATTTACTATTTAACTCGTATATGAAGAATGGGCATTATCATTGAGTATCCTGGTCTTCACTTGACCTAAAGTATTTTGATATCAGCCAGCCAGTTAGGAAATATGTGCCGTTATATTGAACAAATAGTCTAAGGTTTCATTTCTACATTTATTTGAGTTATAGAAACAATATAAACAAATAGTTAAAAAAAAACTTCAATAAAAGTAAGGCAATCATTTAAAATGAATTAACATAAATAAATATAATGTTAAATTAGGTCAATTATATGTATACCATATACTGTACATATTGTATGTGTGTATACATTTCTTTTTCTTTTTTTGTTAAAGACATTGTTGTAATTATCTTCTGAATGAACCCCAGGTGCAAATTGAATGCAAGATTTAATTTTTAATTAGGTTTGTTTTATTTTTGATTCATTTTTTCACGCTATATACATTTCAATTTCCACGAATTTCAAATATCATTACTTCCCCCAACATGTCTACCACAAAAGCACTTTTTGTCATGACTTATTGTATTGTAAAATACCGTTTTGTGGTTGATATTCTTGTTGGCAGTGTTTAGATAAAAATTCAATTTTTAATTGTTGTTTTTATTCAGTTTGCTAAATGTGTATAATATTCGTCGTTGTCAAATGATTCTTGACAACTCTTAATTTATTTTTCATAAAATACGTGGAGAAGTGGTACTAACGTTAGTCAGTTTCACGCATGCCCTATTTATTACATAAATGTATTTTTATTCGATCTATCTGCATGTGCATCATTATCTTCATACATTCAAGGTACCATTGCAAAAAGAGAAAATATATAAAATGTGGTCTAAATTTATTTTATATTTGAAGTAGTATTTTATGAATAATAGAATATATAATATATGGGAATATATGAATTTATACCCATGTAATAATATTGGGATGAAAATAACGCACATAAATTGTGCGAAGAAGGCCTGTATGTAGTACATACTATTTACTCGTGTTAAGTAATATTACAAGCTAGTCGACTTTTACTGACTCATTCCATTGTCATTCAACCACTTTATCAAATTTCACTCATTCTTACTTTTATTTTTTGTTTTGAAAGTAATTAGAAATTCATAACAAATTTAATTTACATTTACAACAAAAGGACGCTACAATAACAATAGACACGAACAAAAAAAATCAAATAATATTGACAGAAGCTCATTTTTGAGCAAATAAAATTAAGCGACACAGGTCAGTAAAAGAAATTATACAAAAACAAAATACATTAAGGACAATAACCGTCAACATAGTCAAATTGTACGAGTATATCAAATTATCAATTGTGGCCAGGGCGAATAGCACCGCAACGCACCGGCTGTAACGACTGTGCTAAAGCGACAAAACAAACAATATGCAAAGTTTGGTAGCAGCTCCGTAAATGAAAAATATACAATACTAAGCACAGGAAGACAAATGCCCGAATGTCGGACTAAAGAGTTTATATTATATTATATTTGTATTAATGAAACTGACAATGAGAATTACTACGCGTTATATGAGTTTGAGTTGCGACCCCCTAATGCTGGTTTGTACAACAAAGATGTGTGCTCTGCTGTGCCAACAAATGCAATATAAGTACAAGTTGCAGTATGTCCTTCTTCATAAAGTCGGACACTTACCCCGTTTTTAAGACGCCTGAAACGGTTTGCACTTAGGTCGGCACACATGCATAAATTGATTTTCAGTTCGGTTTTAAAACGCGAAGCGACTTTAACAAGCGCACATTTCACACCTGTCGTTATTTTCTCGAACCGTATTTATGTGGCTTATAAATGCAAAGCTTATTACAGACGTGTTGAAAATCAGCTGTTCGTAAAATGTTGGCTTGTGCAGTGTTGCCATATGGTGCAGTTATAGATTTAAAAATATTTGCAAAATGTTATTAAAAATCAAAATATGCATTTTACATTAAAAATTTTTGCATTTTCATGCAAATTTAAAAAAAAAAACCGTATTTGAGAGGTGAGCTACATCATATTTTATGCATATACGTTTTTAACAAGAGCGCAAGATGTCGCACGCATAAATAACTAAACAAAAACTACTCTGAGACAGGCTGACCTAAGTGCAAACTGTTCCGGGCGTCTTACAAACGTAGTAATTGACAGTAAAATGTAAAAAATTATACAGATGGAGACATCGCAGACCACATAAAGTACATATACTTTTGATCAGCTCGGTGAGATGAGTTTCTATAGGTTTCTTTTCACCCTACGCTGCACATTTGTCGGAATTATCGGAATCGGACTAGGGGACACCTCCCATACAAATCCAAATTCAAATTAATGTTCTTATTAGAAAAGTTTTTTGTTTTTTGACGTATTGAAGTGACTGATTTAGACATTATAAATTTCTGATCCATATTCATCAACTATGTTAATTTCGAGATCTAGGGTTACCAGAAGGGGTACCTCCCATACAAACCGAAATTCAAAAAAAGGTTCTTATAAAAAAACTTTTGGGTTTTTTGACTTGTCGAACTAAAATTTGAACACTATAAGTTTCTGAAAAATATTCATCAGCCATGTAAATTTCAAGATCCTTGGATGACCAGGAGGGGTACCTCCAATACAAACCCATAATTAACCCTTGTGTCTACTCCTAAATTACAATATTACCATCCGAAATACCTCTAGCACACCCGGGTGTCCACGTGATTTTACATACTAAATTTATGGAAATTGATAAAGAGTGGGTAAATGAACAACAAAAAAAAACCAAAAAAGAATGAATCATCTGACATGTATTTGTTTAATGTATAGTATGTATTTTATTTTTTATATATCGTACGCGAAGCGAAAGATAAGAAATAGATATTCTAACATTTAGCGCAACTTGTATGATCTCTACTGTGACCTCGTCGCTTAACACATAAATAGCATTTTCCTTTTTGTGACCAGTAGAGTCTCTTGTTACCGTATTCGATGGGCCTTCATTCATACGTTCTATGACACTTGTTTGTAGTATTCTTTCAATAGCATTTTTCAAACAAAAATTACACGTAATATGTATTTTTAGCTCTTATTTGGATATTTGGCAAAACTAACTGACGACCAAGTTTCTGGAGAAATTTACGACGGACGTCTATTCCGCTTTTTTTCGTTTCATTGTTCTCTTGAAAGAATATAAATGCCGCAAGAGCAGAAACATCCATGTTATAGAAGAATGCAAGTGGCTATCTAATAGTCGGTTTAGACTGCTTAAAATTGCCTGATTTTTAATCAGGTGTTTACACTGATTTTTTCCCTCTTTTTTTGGTTGTAAATTTTTTGCAAATTTATTACAATTGTCTTCGGAACAGCTGTTTTTTATTTTGGTTATACATACACGTGTAACTTTGCAAGCACGTTGGCTTTATTAAAACTAAAAATTTGTGCTTAATACATGATTTAGAACATTTAACATATGCAAATAGTTCTTGCAGCCCCCTTTTTCATTCCTGATACTTATTTTATTAAAATGTATCAAAAAAAAAACTAACAATTTATATTTTACTTAAAATGTTGTCAGCTGATTTATGTTTGGAGGGGAAAGAAAAAGGAGAAAAGGAGTCAAAATGAGCTAAAGAAAGGCAGAAAATTCCCAAGGAGGAATAAAGGTTCGTTTTCTGTTTACAGTGCCAATAATTAAAAGATTGTATTCCGTCAACAACCTTTTCGCCAAATTTAGAGTACTAATAAAATTGTCACATGTGATATTGCGGCCAGATCCTTTGAATATATTTAAGCACGACTCTTTCATCTAGACTTTTTTCACAATTACCACCTGAACTCATATTGGTGTATATTTGTCCTTGCAGCGGATATGATAAGTTGCATCGCATACCCACCATACCTAAAAAGATACAGTATTATTAGTAAAATACTAATAATACTTCAACATAAATCTCTTGAAAATATCGAAATACCTTTATGCCATATCTGGTTGGTTTGGAAGGTATATATTGGGTGAAACGAGTACGTCCTCGATGCGGATATAACTGTATTGTGCACCTCAAACTTTGCTCACATTTAATACTCAAACTGTGTTCCTTGTTGATACTCAAACTGTAACAAAGAATCTGGCATTTGACACCGTTCTGTTGTATGCAACCCAGAGAAGCGTGAAGAGTATTACATCTTTGGCATAGCCAATGATAACCTTCATTCTTGTTTGTTGAAATCTTTATAGACTATTTTGAAACTGATGGACTACTAAGTACTTCCTTATTCGTTCCCCGATACATGGCATACTGTAAAGTGTACATACTAGATAGAAAACGAGATGTTAGAGGTAATCTTCGAAACTACTCATCCGATTTTAAAAATTCTTTCACCAGTAGAGTGTTACGTTGCAACTGTCACCGGCTATTTTTTGGATAACTGAAATTTCCAGTCCAGGTGACCAAAAAAAAAAAAATACAAAACTACAACTCAAACTGTGTTCACAACTGATACTCAAACTGTGATGCTAAGAAAGGAAGGATATCTGATTTCTGGTTACAAGACAAAATTTCAGTTCGATACGTCAAAACATAAAAAAACTTTTTCTAATAAGAACATGAGTTTAAATGGGGGTTTGTATGAGAGGTACCCTACCGAGTGGTCCGATTCTGCTGATTCCGACGGCAGCGTATGGTGAAAAGAAACCTATGTGCAAGTTAAGTTCTCTAGCTGAAAAACTGAGGGACTAGTTTGCATACATACAGACGAATAGACGGACATGGCTAAACCAATTTGTCTCATCGGGCTACCAAAAATATACATACTTTATGTGGTCTGCGATGCCTCCTCCTGTGTGTTAAAAACTTCATGACAAATTTATAATACTATTCACTCCCGTGAAGAGGATTATCTAAACTACATATTTGAGGAGAATTAATTAAACAAATCTTACAGCTGATGGTTACTAATAAGTATCCGATATCCAATAAATGTTTGGGAAGGAGAGGCAGAGAAACGACTGCCCTGGTAACTAGTTGTACATAAAATTCTACTGTACGCATTTTTCATTGAACTAGAATAGGTCCCTGGGGGGTTTAGATTTACAATTGGAGCCCTTTAGGGGCGCTTTTGTCGAGATCTATTTCTATATACTGAACTAATTGTAATAATTTCTTTATTAAAACAACAATTGAATGCTAATGATCCGAGCTGCGTACCTATTTTTTTTAAATCCACCAGAAAAATTTGAATTGGTGGATAAAATTTTGCATATAAAGATTAGAGACATATTTTCAATCAATTAGATAGTCTTTGTCAAACACTTAAGAACTTCCTGAAAAAAAAATACGACTGTCATGGAAATGATTTGATTTTTTTCTTTTTTCGAAGAGGACAATGTTTGTAAGTCCTCTAGAATATTATACAACTCGACCGAATCGCATAAACTTGTTATATTCAAAGAATACAATGTCTGCTATAAAACACGTGTAAAAATTTGACAATGACTTGAATGCGACATTACTTATGACCGACAAACTTCCTGAAAAAAAAATACGACTGTCATGGAAATGATTTGACTTGAATGCGACATTACTTATGACCGACATTTTCCGAGAAATTTGAAAGATAACACAGGTTTACAAATTTCGGTAAATTTTTGGACCCGGATAAGCAAACATGTTTTTCTGTGTATTTTCGCTCACTGAATTCAAATCTGTTGCCCGTTTAACGCCATCAGGTCAGGATTTTGAGATATCCTAACCTAAAAGTGCAAAAAACGCTGTTTTTGCCCATTTTTCCTCTTCATAAAAAAGTAGACGTGGTATTTTAAAGTATAAGTCTTCCTCTTTTAAATGCCGTTGAGTTTGCTTAAATATCTTTATTTTTCACTGAGATATCGCATTTTGAAGTTTCCATGTTTGTGAATTTTTCGATATTCGAAAATCCATTGAGATAACATGAGACGTGATACGGTCGATTACATACTCGCACAAAAAAAATATCATCGGCATTTAAAAGAGGAAGACTTATACTTTAAAATACCACGTCTACTTTTTTATGAAGAGCAAAATCTTCGTAGCTACATAACCTCAAAAATGGGCAAAAACAGCGTTTTTTGCACTTTTAGGTTAGGATATCTCAAAATCCTGACGTGATAGAGCGATTTAAACCCCGGATTCGGATTCTACGCAAAAAATTACTTCGAAAAAGTTTTTTACCTGGTTGGGTCCAAAACCTTGTAAACCTGTGTAATTATTGAGCAAAATATTGAAATCATGGGCCGTTCTGGAAGATTTTCCAGAACATTCTTAGGTCTTCTTCGATGTAAAGCACGTCTTACACAGGATATGACAAGACGTCTTACTAGGATCAAGGACTTTCTCCCAGTTAAGCTCTCCTTTAGGAGTTAGTTCATCACTGATACCAGTCAGGTTTGGTATACCCCTATGCAGTGTCCTGGCACCGTTATTGTATTTACTTTTTGCTGCAGACATGCAGATCTTCAATAATCTCGATGCCTTGTTGCCGCTATACGCTGATCACACACACTCTTAACTCGATTTATCTCTATCAATTTGAGCAATTAATACAATTGAGACTTCACTTTCTCCTAGCTTGAAATAACATAATCAAATTTATTACTTTATATTAATTTATTTAACCTTTTTTAACCTGGTAAATATCAGCTGGACACGAAATCCACAACTCAGTATAAGACACACAAGTTTTTACGTGTATCGATCAGAGACAGTAGAATAATTATGGCGAGGACTGCATGATCAGCAGCCTGCAGCTGTCATGACAAAGCTGTATATTTGCTACGGCACTTTTATTTTAGTTACCACCTTATCCTCTATTTGCATGTCGTTCGTATACGTGATTCTGTACTTGCTTGCGCTAGCTTGGAATTAATAAAGATTATATAATTTGATTTTAGATTATTCAGCCCACATTACATTTTGGATCATTCAACATACTTACAGGAGGAGGGGAGAAAAGAATGAAATGCTGATAGAGCACAAATAAGTTAAGGTGTATGTATGTGTGTAGGCAAGCATCGAATGAAATGAATATAAGAGAGCAAGAGAGGAGAATGAAGTGTTAAAGAGCTGGTAAAGCAGAAATATGTTAAGGTGTATGGGTGAGTATGTGTATAGGAAAGCATGGAAAGGAAGGAATACAACAGAGGAGAATAAAGTAGTAAAGCAGAAATAAGTTAAGGTACATAAGTTAGCAAAAGAGAGCAAGAGAGAGCTGTGGGTTAATGTAATAAATATAATAAGTAAAGGTGTATGTATGAGTGTGCAGATCTTATGAATTGAAATGTGAAGGCGCACAAGTCGAGGAAGAGAGAAGAATGAAATAGTTAATAGAAACTAATTAACTAAACTTAGAAATAAGTTGAGGCGTATGTGTGAGTGTGGGTAAGGTCAGTTTGAAGGATGGCGTCGTTTACGAATTTCGTAAAGACAGTTAATTTTAATCCTTGGTTTGGAATTGAATTTGATTTGGTTCGTATACACATAGTTTAAATTCTTGACTGTATAATGGTTAACGCTTCGCACGAAGAAATCATAGGCGGCGAAGCACATTCGCTGCTAAAGCGCAAATCACTTTCTACTTTACATCAACTAACGGCATTGAAGGCAAAGCTGGATCGAGATGAGATTTGACTTTGGAAGGAAACTGTTCTCTCTATTCACGTAGAATTAGTAGATCGTTTACAAAATAGTTTTGAATGTATTCAGGCAAGTGTTGAAAATGAAAACCCAAATGAAATTGAAAGTTATGTTCGTGAAACATTCACAAATCAATTCATTGAGCTTAAGTCCATCTTGATTGAGGAGCTTAATTCACGGCGTGTAACTAGTTCTACCGCGCGACACTTTCCATGAATACACACAGTCAGTTGTTATTCAGCAGCCGAAAACATGAATGCCTGAATTAGAACTGCTCTTTTTGAAACGCTTGTTGGTAAAAATACTGACTTGAGTAATGTGGAAATATTGCAGTATTTACGCTCAAGTCTAAAGGAAAATACAATTGAAACAATACGGTCATTGGAAATGAATGAATTTAATTATATTGAATCTATAAATTTATTGAGAATGAGATTTGATAATAAACGTCTAAACTTTCAGGCACATATTCGAAAAATCTTTTCACTAAGCAACGTACCGGCGAGTGGACTTCGTCAACTTAGTGACAAGTTATGTTCACATCTACGCGCGGTGGAAAATATGAGCAATAAGGAACAAAGCCAATTGTCTGCTCATTGAACTCACTCTCAACAAAATGGATTTGGAATTGAGGAAGCGCTGGCATACATGGTCTTTGATGGCAACCTTTCTAGACCAGATGTCAAATGCTGGAAAATGTGGATTATGCTATGGTAACCAGCATGTATATCAATCAGGTGGGGCAAAATCATTTACATAAAACTAACATTCGCAAGGCTTTAGTTGTATCAATAACCATTATGACGATTGTGCCATTTGCGGCTCACAGCAGCATAATAAAACGTTGTGAGCAGTTCTTAAATCTTGATTCTAATGATCGCTATAAGGAAGCAAAGCACCGTCAACTTAGTCTTAACTGCCTCCGTAAAGGTAATATTGTTCGCAGCTGAAGGCAAGCTCTTGTAGGCTATGCTTGGCAAGGCATCACATATTAATACATATTAGACAGCTGCGTGGCTTCGCTCACAACTGAAGTCCAAAGAATGAACTGGAATTGAATTGAATTGAGTGAGAGCGAGGCACGAAATGAATGAAGATGAATGCGACTGTGTTTTGAGTTCGAAGGCCGTTTGCATTCTGTGAAATGAGTTAGAAAGAATTAGCGTGCAAAACGAAATGAAAACTTCAGCATAGCCGAACACATCCGAATTAATTCGAATTTTAGTTTGATTTGAGTGAAGCGTGCGATCATACAAGGAAATGAGCGGAGAATAAGACGCAGACGTATGTAAGTGGTTGTGTGTATGTACATGCGTACTACATATGTTGTTTTTGTTGTTTTCTTTCTTCTTTTTCCTACGCTCAGCAAAGCAACATCAACCCTTTGTTCTTATGCAAAATAATGAGTCTGACGTCAGTGCACAAACTCACTCGAATTCTTTCGGACTCGCATTCTATTTCACTCAGTTTATATTGAACATTGTGGATTCAAACGTAGTTTTTTTGCCATCATGCAGACCTCTAATACATATGCCCTCTCAAGCGCATCCACAATTTTCGCCAACAAATCCATCAGCTCTTTCTTCAACAGAAAGTAAACGATCAAAACAAGAAACAGAGTGTGAAGAGCATTTCGTTAAAAATCATAAGCGGTCTTCGATTCAAGCATTTGGAAAGAAAGTTAACTAAGCGGCCTGAACTGAGAGATCAATATTGCGCTGTTATGGACTAGTACTTAGCACTGAATCATATGACTCACATTGTCGATCTGCCTTCTAATAACAATGCCTATTTCCTCCCGTTTTATTGCGTTTTTAAAGCTAATAGCAGTACAACAAAATTGAGAGTCGTTTTTAACGAGTCTTCTCCTACTTCAACAGGCTACTGTTTTAATGATGATGTGGCAGTACTAGTAGATACAACCGTCGCTTTTTGATATTCTCTTTCGCTTTCGCACATTCAAAATAGCCTTAACCGGTGATATTTGCAAAATGTACCGTTGTGTACATGTTTCACAGCGAGATAGCTATCTGCAATGCATTTTGTGGCGTTAATCTCCTGAAGAAGACCTCATCATCTTTAGTTTGGACACAGTTACCTATGGCACTAAGCCAGCTTCATTTTTGGCAATTCGATCAATGGACTAGATAGCCCTTGATGAGAAATTATCATTTCCAATAGAAGCTCATATTATGCAGCGGGATGATATGATTTCCGGTAGAGATTCAGTAGCTGATGTGCTCGAAATAAAACGTCTAATATCTAAACTTTTGCTTCGAGGGAATTTCAAATTATGCAAATGGTGCTCCAACGCATCTGAAGTAATGAATGATATTGCCGACAAAGATAGAGAAAAACAATTTTCCGATGGTTCAAATTTTACTAAAACGATTGGCCTTGTTTGGGACCCATCTAAGGACAACTTTATATTTTCCTGCACATACCAACAGCCTAATTCCAACATTACTAAACGTTCTATTTTATCTTGGTCTCATTGGTCACATCAGCCAAAATCTTTCTACAATCACTATGGAAAGATCAAGTCGATTGTGACAAAAGTTTACCACAAGCGCTGCATACTAAATGGAATTTAAGGATGAAAAACTAAAATATCCCAGGTTACTCGTAACGCCTGGTTCAAATTTACAAGTGCATGCATTTTGCGACGCTAGCATCTCGGCATACGGAGCATGTATTTACATTCGATCGGAGACTGGAGACGCAGTTGAGTCTAATTTGTTGTGCTCAAAATCACGAGTGGCCCCGCTTACGACTTTAACTATACCCAAGTTGGAATTATCTGGAGCTTTATTACGGGGTGAACTTACTGCCTCAATTAGATCACTCAATATTTACAAATTACATTTCCACTGTTGGTCCGACTCTACAGTTGTTCTATCTTGGATTCGTGACGAGCCTTCTAATTTTAATATGTTCAATTCAAATGACTTGACATTACGTTCCGTCTCTCAAGAATCCTTCAGACATCTTGTCAAAGGGTGGAACTCTCAAAGAATTAGTAAATTCTGTTTTGTGACGACATGGATCTCCGTTCCTAACAGACAATTCCAATAGGCCCACCTGTCCGGCTTTGGAGAAACCGATAATAGAAAAAAGAAAGAATGCCTCGATTGCCGCAATAAAGTTTGAAGATTATTCTGTAACTTCGAAGTGTGTAAACTCATTCGCTAAAATGCAGCGCATATACACTTACATATACTGATTCATCTCACAAAGGAACATAGATGCAATTGATTCTTATGGCTCTCTTTCAGTTAGAGAGATCCAACTAGGAACTTAGATATTGCTGCGCATGGTCCAAAGATGTAGTTTAGCGGATGATTACACCAATTTGAAATCAGAGCGCCATGTTTCTCCATCTAGTAAAATTTACTCACTCAATCCATTTATTGATGAATTTGGCCTGATACGTGTAGGAGGTCGACTTCAAAACTCATCCCTGGACTTTGAATCTCGCCATCCAATTTTGCTACCATAGGATCCAATTACCGTACGCTGCTATCATATAAAATTTATGCACGCTGGTTCTCAATCTTTGTTGGCATCACTGAGACCTCATTATTGGCTTATCGGTGTCCGAAAGGAGATTGCGAAAATCACAAACGAATGTATAGCATGCTTCAAAGTAAAGCCCAAAATCATCAACCAAATTATGGGTGCGCTGCCTACGGAAAGAGTATAATCTAATCGAGCATTCTTAATTGCAGGATGGATTTCTGCGGGCACTTTTAATACCGTTCGCAAATAAGAAATAGACCATCAGCTAAGTCTTACATATCTATCTTTGTCTGCTTCAGTACAAAGGCAGTTCTTATGGAACTGGTCACCGATTTGTCTTCGTTGCCGTATTGAAGCGATTTATTTCAACTTGTGGCAGGCCCTGCATTTGGTATGACAATGCCACTAATTTTGTTGGATGTAAAATGAACTCACAGAATTAAGGAGACTTTTTATTAGCAATGCTCATTAGCAAGCAATTGCACATCATTGTTTGGATGAAGGAATCGACTGGCGTTTTATCCCGCCTCGCTCACCCCACTTTGATGGCCTATGGGAGGCTTCTGTAAAACTCGCGAAATACCATTTCTGACGCACAGTTGGAACTTCCACTCTGACCTTCTACTATTGTTAATTCACGTCCTTTATGTCCACTTTCAGATAGTTTAGATGGCTTAGACGTCCTCAGTCGTCGTGGAGACTGAACATTAGCCGGCTTGGACGGTGGCAAAGAGTTTGTGCACTGCAGCAGACTTTTTGAAAGAAGTGGAGCACCGAATACCTCACCCTCCTTCAGCAGCGAGCAAAGTGGAGAGTGGAACATCGCAGCTTAGCAATTGGTACACTCGTCTTGGTTAAGGATGATAATCTGGCACCGCTGCGTTGGCAGCTTGGTCGCGTAACCGAGGTAATTCAAGGGAAGGACAATGTTGTTCGAGTGGCCATAGTGAAGGCGACGAATGTTCTTACAAACACGCAGTGACTCAGCTAAGCCCTCTCCTTATGGATGACGATTTTGTTGGAAGCATGGATCTTCCAACGTGGGGAGTATGTTCAGAGACGGTGGAATAATTATGGCGAGGACTGTAGTCATGATCACCAGCCTGCAGCTGTCATGACAAAGCTATATATTTGCTACGGCACTTTTATTGTAGTTATCACCTTACCCTCTATTTGCTTGTCGTTCGTATACGTGTTTCTGTGCTTGCTTGCGCTAGCTTGCAATTAATAAAGATTATTATAGAATTTGAATTCGAAAGAAACACACGTCTTGTCATTTCTTTGCTGTGCTGATTTACAGTTGCAATTGCAACTAAACTACGTAAAAAGGCCAGCAGAAAGGCTTGCTGGTCTCAACACCATGCAAGATTCATATCTAAAAAATGATACACGTACCGGTTATGTGGCAGCAAACCGACGGTTTCGAAACCGGTTGTTTTCGATACCACTCGATAAAAAGCAAAAAATTATAAAAGCGCCAGCAACTTTGGGCGATTCGAATGTTCGAATGAACAGCTGATTGAAAAGTGTTGGCGTTTCATGTGTTTTAACTTTTGTTTGTTTATTGACCAAAACACTCGATTGAATAAAAAATAACAATAATTCCCTATATGTGTATTACTTACATTTTGTTAAAAAATTCAACTTTTCTAATTTTACTCTTCTTCTTCTAACCTGTGTATTCACTACCACGTTCGCAATGTAGACTTCCATCAATAAGAATATTAAAACTTTTAATAAAACTAAAGAAGCTCTACTCATTTTTAAAACAATTTTAAACCCGAAAGAAGGCTATCATTGGCTATGCCAAAGATATAATACTCTTTACGATTCTCCGGGTTGCATCCAACCTTCCTTTCTTAGCATGACCATATTCTCTCTGTTACAGTTTGAGTATCAAAAAAGAACACATTTTGAGTATCAACAAAGAACACAGTTTGAATTTTTATTGTACTTATACTCTTTTTTATAAGTTTGTTATTTAATGGCTAATGTTAATCCATGGCTGACGGATACGGAACAGAAACTTATACAGGTGTGTCACAGAAATCTAGAGAAATTGAAATTGAATTGATTTCAAAGCCTAAGAAAATGCAATTAAAATTTTCATAATACTTATACTTTAATTATGGAGTAAATATATACTTGTATACTAAAATTATGAAAATTTTAATTGCATATTTTTAGGCTTTGAAATCAATTCAATTTCAATTTCTCTCGATTTCTGTGACACACCTGATAGTGTCCAGATTTCAATTCAATAAGTCAAAAAACAAAATACTTTTTCTAATAAGA
Organism: Amiota communis; assembly: GCA_037043315.1. Classification (NCBI taxonomy): domain Eukaryota; kingdom Metazoa; phylum Arthropoda; class Insecta; order Diptera; family Drosophilidae; genus Amiota; species Amiota communis. The sequence continues at coordinate 1,411,694 of JBAMAV010001329.1, read as the reverse complement.
ACATTAATTTCAAAAGGGGTTTGTATGGGAGGTACCCCTCCTGCTAACCCTAGAATCATGAAATTTATATGACGATGGCTACGGACCAGAAACTTATGGTGTCCAAATTTCAATTCATTAAGTCAAAAAACAAAAAACTTTTTCTAATAAGAACATTAATTTAAAAGGGGGTTTGTATGGGAGGTACCCACCTAGTGTTCCGATTCGGCTGATTCCGACAAATGTGCTGAGTTTGGTAAAAAGAAACCTATGTACTCTCTAACTCAAAAACTGTGGGACTAGTTTTGCGAACAGACGGACATGGCTAAATCAACTCGTCTTATCGAGCTGATCACAAATATATATATTATGTGGTCTGCGATGTCTCCTTCTGTGTGTTACAAACTTCATGACAAACTTATAATACTATTCACTCCCGTAAAGAGTATAAAAATCACACATTTATTAAAAACATTTGTGCTTTATTTTAACATATCAATTAATTGAATTAAAGACAAATTCGAATTTGATCGAAAATGACAAATATTAGATGCAAGCATGTTGTCATATCTAGGCATTACCAGTAGATTTGCTGCTTGGTGGTTTTTCTTCAATTTAAAAGACATTTTTGTTAAATGCAAATTTGTACATACTGAACACAACTGAAATGTTTAATTCTTTACATGCAGATTATCAAGAGAAACATTAAGCTAAACTTGTTGGTCCTTTTTTTATAGTTTAATTAAATTGTTAACTTTAGCCAAATAACAATAAATATTTCAAATTCGATTTTCAAATTTTCAAGCGTCAGAAGAGAAAATGCATCTGAATATCAGGGTACTTATAATAATTAAGCCGATTCACATAATACATTTTTATTTTACCACAAGTATGGTATAGGCAAGTGTCAACATAATTTCTTGAGGTAGGCATCAACACCAATAGAGTAAGCAAATTCGATATATCGATCCCGACCAGTCACACTTTTGACTTTCTGTCCAAGTGACTTTGTTACTGACATAATGGCGCCCCATTCTTTTCTGCACAATTTGTCTCGAGCGCTATATCAAATTATAGTCGATGAAAAAAGTGGTAGCAACGAATACTCAAATTACCGACCTTTGGCTCTCGCTTGCATTACTGTTGCTTTTTCTTGAAGTAGTTTTTAAAAGATTTTCAAGTGGCTTTCTTCGACACATTTTAGTTTGTAGACGTGTAAGGACAGTAGATAGTGGTCAACGCCGTTTTGTGGTCATCTCATAGTTGTTGTTATTGTTGTTTGCTTCCAGTGAAGAGCTTTAAAGAAACCCTACATGTCAGATAGGCGATCAATTAAAACCAATGAATGTAAACCAATATCCTGGCCTGCAATATTAATACAAAACATTGTTTATTTTTTGCTTTTTGCATAGTTAGTCTTTCAAGATAATTTTGATTTTAGTATTTAACTAATTTCTATGTAAATTTGTACAATGTATTGGCATTTAAAGTTTAGACTTATACGAATGGAGACTTTGACACACTTAAAAAGATTGTGTGTGAGCCTATAAGAGATCTATTCTACAATGCATAAAAATGTAATATAAATATGTATATTTGTAGGCATATCGGTTATTTATTCTGTTGAGTGTTCTATTAGGAGAGATAGTGATGAAAGTGTTCACGTGATATTTCAGTTTTATTATTGTACAAAAATCTTTTCAAACAATTTTAAAAGGAAGCATATTTATTGACATAAGTGAAATTCTTTCCCCATTTTTGGTTTCATGACAGGTAATTCTAACACTATTCGACATCTTGGTTTTCATGAGATTTTCTGGCCGCAACTTTAATTCATTACATTGCGTTGATATTGAAGTTTTTTTTAAGAACCTTACTGGTAGTATAACCTTGATAACAACAAGTTCTGTTTAAAAACAAAATGCTCGGTCTCACATCACCCAGCTGGCTCAAGAAACTCTGTTGTTATTATACTCTTCATGGGAGTGAATAGTGTTATAAGCTTGTCATGAAGTTTGTAATACACAGAAGGATACATCGCAGACTAGATTGTTTATATAAGAAATCGAGTGAACGAAATTTGTGTCTCTTTTTCTCTTAAATGGCTGGACCGATTTTGATGAAATTTTGTTTGTTGTGCGTATGGTCACCTAAATGGGTGGATCCGGTAGGTGGCGCTGTTATTGAGATACAGGCAGTTTCTTATCAAATTTTTAATTTTAATAATTTTTTTTTACCACAACAAATGAATCGTAATGAATCGAGTTGGATACTTATTTTTTTCATTTTTTAAATTTACATATCAGTACTATTTTTAAGTATTAACTTTTTGCAAAATCACTGCAAGGCCAAGCACAAAACATTTTGTACGTTTTTTCCACTCATTTATTGAGTACATAGAATAGAATTGCACTCTTTGTTATTTTGTTTCTGTATATGATGTTCATTGAGAGCGGGGCAACCGAGAAAGAGTGTGTTTCGTGTTAACGACAGCAACACTCTCTCTCTCTCTCTCAAATTGCGTTTATTGAGAAGGGAAGTGCGTGGTTCGCTCAATGGCTGTGTTCATTGTATGAGAAACAGCAATTACTATAACATAGATGGCGTAGCAACGCGCGCAGGGCAACGCTAGTAAAGTATATATATTTTTGATCATCTCGATGAGTTGATTTAGTCATGTCCGTCTGTTCGTCTCTATGTATGCAAACTATTCCTTGTGTTTTTGAGCTAAAGAACTAATATTTTGCACATATGTTGCACATTTGTCGGAATCAGCCGAATTGGACCACTAAGGAGCGTACCTCCCATACAAATCCCCATTTAAATTAATGTTCTTTTTAGAAAAAGTTTTTTATTTTTTGACATATCGAACTGAAATTTGCTCACTATAAGTTTCTGATGATATTCAAAGATCATTGTGGTACCAGGAGGGGTATTTCCCATACAATGCGGAGGACCGTAAAGAGTATCATATATTAGGCATAGCCAATAACCTTCTTTGTGATTTTTTATAACTTTCACACCAGAGATGTGCAGCGAAGGCTTGTGCTTATGAAGTGCTTCCAAGCAAACAAGCAAATTGGCCTGCTTGACCTTGTGTATTGTGTTCCTTGGCTTGCTTAGGCTTGCCTTTTATTTCTTTTTTTTTTTTTTTGTTTTTTAACATATCGAACTGAAATTTGGACCCTATAAGTTTGTAATTCATAGCCATAAATCGTGTAAATTTCTCCTTACAAACCCCCCTCAGAATGCAATGCAACACATCACCTTCAAGTCCAAACCAAAATTAACATGATAGAGCTCCTGGGCAAACCAAATCTTAGCAACATAAACTCGATCTATAATTTTTTTAATTCCACTAATTTGATCAATCTTATATAACTAATATTAATTAATCTTTTACTTCAATTTTATTTATCTAAGAGCTAAAAGTCATGGCAGCTAGCGCTCTTAATTTTAAGTAGTATAAGAATTTATTTTTTTTTATTCTACTTCTTAATAATAATAATAATAATAAGTTTGACATTCACCAAAACAGGTATTTGTAATTCACTACAACATCAAACAGCTCTTTTTGGTTCACAAAACAGTTCAAAAAGTAGTTCTTTTCCCATTTACCAATACTGTATTTTGATAATTTCACAGGTTGGCTTTGCGGACGAGTCCCGTTTTGTTCGCTTATAAAATTAATGTAGTTGTAATAGTGTTATAATTTATGGAAAAGGCATTTTCTGCTACTACAATATTGCAGCTTTTCATTCTTTACACAGCAAAGATTCTTCAAATGTGATTTTAGAATTAAATTAAAGTAATTATTATTATCAATTAAGCCATACTAAAAGGTAAAGAACACATTTGTTTACTTGCAAAATAAGGAAAATATGTCTCCTACCAACGATCAAATAGGTAGAGTAAATCATTTAATTCTGTCAAAGATCAATGGACTGACACACTGAAACATACTACTCTGTAGACAATGCTATTGATCTGAAAGAGGCTGTTCATTTCCCAACAGAATTTCTTAATTCTCTACAGCCTTCTGGTTTGCGCCCACATAAATTAGTTTTAAAAGTAGGGTGTACCTATTTAATTACGGAACCTTAATCCACCAAAATTGTGCAATGGTACACGTTTACAGATAAAATCATTAAAAAAAACTACATAATAGAGTGTACAATATTGACCGGATGTGGAATTGGAGAAGTCGTTTTAATTCCCCGGATTCCATTAATACTAACGGATCTACCTTTCCAATTTAGAAAATCGCAATTTCCTATAAAATTGTCATTTTCAATGACGATTATCAAATCACAAGGTCAAACATTCAACGTTGTGGGATTAGACCTGAGCATTCAGTGTTTTTCCCATGGACAGTTATATGTAGCTCTTTCACGCGTCACTTCAGTTCGTATTGTGTAATGACAAAAAAGCTGTAAAAATTGTATACAAATACATATTGTAAACAAAAATTTGTTAAAAAATGAATTAATAAAATTTCATGCTATCAATACCAAAGCGATATTTTTTAAATTGCACCCGTGCAAAGCAGGGCGGTTTGCTAGTTTAAAGAATAAATGTACAATAATATTGCCACTCAAACTGATGTGATGCTAAGAAAGGAAGGTTGGATGTAACCCGGAGGAGCGTGAAGAGTATTACATCTTTGGCATAGCCAATGATAGCCTTCTTTCTGGTTTTGATTTTACTAACTGTTCTATAAATAGTAATAACTAAAAATTTTGTATTGAATGATTTTTATTTTATTAATTCTCCGCAATTTAGGTACCAGTTTAACTTAAGACATTGTTGGTGGTAATGGACATCTACTACATTCTTTTTAGTATACAATAAGTGATGACGCTGTTGTTATAAGTAATTTTGGTTTAATATTAAAGAATAAGAAAATATGTTCATAAAACATAGCACGATGCCATTTCGTAACTTTAGTTACATGCCTGGGCAATTGGAACACTATTTTTCTAAGCAATTGTCTGAGTAAAAATAACAACAGGTCGATTGGCTAACACCGAAGACAACCCTTTTGCATCAGGAATTTGTAATAACTTAACAATTGTTAAGTTTTACGTTTTCAACTGCAAACAAACATTTCAACCCTCATTCTGTTTGCAATATTCAAACGTTCATGCCAAACATTGATTTTCTGAAGAATCATTTGCTTTTTCAGCCTTTTCTAATGCTTAACCAAGTGTATAAGCACAAAGTTTATCTTAGCTTTCAAATTGTGGCACTAGTGAGTTTTTGGCGACTATAAGTAATTTTTAAGTGGATTTGCTAATGGATCTAATAATTCATTTGAATTTTTCAATGCTGGGGATTCAGAACCCAGTATGAGAAATGTTGTTTTACCAAAATGGGATTAAGATATAATAAAAAATATCTTCTTTAACACTTTTAAAATTGTGTTTAGAACAGGGCTGTCCAACCCAAAGCCCGTGGAAAGCATGCGGTCCAAGTGAAGTCTGAATGCGGCCCAGGCGGCCAAAGCGGCAAACAGAAATTTCTTTGGCCGGATGCTTAGCGTTTTTATTAGGGTCGAGCTTCAAAAGACGTAAAAATTTTCCAACTCGGACTCCGTATGCTACCTGAAAGATGGGTAAAGTCGTAGCTAATGATGAACAGTATTATGATTAAAATGCATAAGTTCCTCGGAATAAAGCTTCAAAGTCTCTTAAAAATCACTTAAAACTTATTTGATGTTAAAACTCAATATGAAAATCATGAATATAATAAGACTTCATAGCTGACTATAAACATCCTGCCTGCAGAGCTTATAATTATTAGAAATAAGTTTTATTTTTTACAAGCAATAGATTTGGTAACATTATAAAAAATCGGTCAAGTGGGAGTCGAAGTCGCACACGAAGGGTTCCGTAAATTAATCTTTCTATTAGATAAAGTTTTTGATTTTTGACGTAACGTACTAAAATTTGGACATTATAAGTTTCTGATCCATATTCATCAACCATGTAAATTTCAAGATCCTAGGATTATCAGGTGGGGTACCTCCGATACAAGCCCCCACTTCAATTAATGTTCTTATTATAAGTTTTTGTTCCATATCCATCAACCATGTAAATTTCATGATCCTAGGGTTACAAACCCAAATTAAATGACAAACTTATGAAGAGTAAAAGTACTATGAAAGTGCCACTTTGGATTTGTATGGTATCCTTCCTGGTAATCCTACGACTTGAAATTTACATGGTTGGTGAGAGCCTAAGATAAATATCCTCATTAAGTTTAGTAGCAGGCGAGAAAAATGGAAATGGAAAAATGTATTTAGTGTTGAACATAATTTGAAAATGCTTTGAAAATTTGAAGAAGCAGTGTTATGAAGTCATTTGTTTGCTCTCTGGTCAGCTGTGGACTTAAATTAATAATGTGCATTCCTAACTACCTTAAAATTGTAAGAAAAGGAAAAGTGGCTGACAGCTTTAAGAAAGATTTCGTGGAACAAACGTTTTTACAATCGCCTCTCGTTACCAAGTTATTTTTAAAGCAAATGTGCAATTAGGAATGAGCAAAGGTACAAAAACCACAATATGACACTTTACAATCGTTTTTCTTAAAATGATTAGTAATACTTGTGAAATTTGTATATTTTATTTAAATTTGAATGTTTTTAAATAATAATATATTAAAATAATGTGATTTTAATAGCTTTTGATTTTTAGGTCACGGTGAACCTTTTGGTGGAAATGCCATATGTATAATTTATGTGGTCTGCGATGTCTCCTCCGGTGTGTTACAAACTTATAATACTATTCACTACCGTGAAGAGTATAAACAGGTGCCGAAAAAGCTCTGAAACTTCCAACAACTCCTTTAAACAATATTCTTTTTACCCGACTGCCAAGAAGGGTCATGTTTTTCGCGCGTATCTTGTATATTTGTAAATTTTTGTATTAGCTCGTATCTTCCAAATGGCTCGATGGATTTCGACAGTTGGGTTTCGTTATAATCGTCTTAAAATAGATAGATGTTTAAAAAAAATGGCAGATTTTCGGTGCGAAATAATAAAATAAAGTTGTTCTTATTAGAAAATTTTTTTTTTTTTTGTGTAGTGAAACTTCTTTAGCGGTGTTGGGCAAACATTTAGTACAAATTTTGAGTGAAAAATACAGATTGTAACGTTTTTCGGATTCTGTATATCATGAACTGCACCAGGTAGACACTTGAAATTTTCACAGAATGGAAAATCTACCGGAAAAGTCTTAAAAAAGAGATTACATTTCCACAACAACAACATGCAGTTTGTGTGTATACAACAACATGCAAGCAAACAGATTATGTGTTTTATAAAAACAAGCGAATGTACGAAGAAAATAGAACGAGAAACAGACAGAAACTCGTTGATGATCCAATTTTTTGCCAAGAGGGGATAGACGGCAAACGTAAACACAACAACAACAAATTACACACGCCAAAGAAAACAAAAGCAACATACAGACGGATAGACAGACGGACAGACTGAAAGATAGACATAGCAAAATTAGCTGAACAGAATATTTTATATGCAAATGTTGTATTGTTGTATTTGTTTTGAGATGATCTTCCTCTCTCTCTCTGTCCGTTTTTAAGAAGTTTCACTTCTATCACGTGTACGATGGCACACATGCAATTTTTTTGTCTTACCGAGCTAAAATTTATTTTATTTAAATATTTACTGGTACATATTTACTAACCATGTAAATTTCAATATCATAAGATTACTAGAAGGGGTACCTCCTATTCTAACCCAAATTTAAATTAAAGTTCTTATTAGTGCCTTATCTTTAAATTGTATTTTTTGCAGTCGGGTTCTTGATTTTTTTAATTAGCACTAGTTTCCATACGGTCCATGATATGTACACATACTTTCAACAATTATGTAGTGTACTTAGTGTTTTGACATGCAAATGTTTAACAATACTTATTAAGCTGGTTATAGACGTCCTGCATGCGTGAACAACTTGCTTGACTTGAAAAGCAATTTTACGTCAGTGGCTCTTTAGCCCAACATGTTGTATTCGAGTCAAGAATGATAATTTTTTAATTGTTTTGTACAACTGAAAGATAAATTTTGCAGTCCGCATTTTCGGTACTTAAGTTAACTCATCAATTATAAATAAAAAACCAGAAATAAGGCTATCATTGGCTATGCCAAAGATGTAATACTCTTCACGCTCCTCCGAGTTGCATCCAACTATCCTTTCTTAGCATCACATCAGTTTGTGTAGAAATTTTATTGTACTAAAAGTAGTTTTTCATAAGTTTCTCATTTAATTTGGGTTTGTATGGGAGGTACACCTCCTGGTAATCCTTGGATCATGAAATTTTCACGGTTGATGGATATAGATCAAAAACTTATATTGTCCAAATTTCAGTTCGATACGTTAAAAAACAAAAACTTTTTCTAACAAGAACATTAATTTAAGGGGGGCTTTGTATGGGAGGTACCACCTGGTAGCCCTAGGATCATGAAATTTACACGATTGATGGCTTTGGATAACAAACTTATAGATCCCAAATTTCAGTTCGATTCGTTAAAAAACAAAAAACTTTTTCTAACAAGAACATTAATTTAAAGGGTGGTTTGTATGGGAGGTACCCCACCTAGTAGCTCTAGGATCATGAAAAAACACGATTGATGGCCATAGATTACAAACTTATAGTGTCCAAATTTCAGTTCGATATGTTAAAAAACAAAAAAACTTTTTTTAATAAGAACTGTAATTTAAAGGTGGGTTTGTTGTCCGATTCGGCTGATTCCGACAAATGTCCTCCGCATGGTAAAAAAAAACCCTTGTGAAAAATTTCTCGTCTCATCGAGCTGATCACAAATATATATACTTTATGTGGTCTGCAATGTCTCCTTCTGTGTGTTACAAATTTCATGACAAACTTATAATACTATTCACTCCCGTGAAAAGTATAATGATGTCGAATAAATTTTGTCGCTCTTTCGAACCTTAGTCAAGCAAATTGGTCATGTATATGGGCCGTTTATGGCAACTTTAATTAAGAATTTTTTTCTATTCTAAAAAAAGGTTGGTACAAATGAAGAAAGAATTATACACTTAGTGTGTGTTTATTGTATTTCGACTCACACTACACCTAGCGTGGTCCTCGCTGTGTGTTGAATTATCTACATGACTGAATGTCCCAACACATAAAAGAACTCAGCCAAAAGGAAGCTGCGTGTTAATCAACGCATTTAACTATTACTTAAAATATAAATAAAAATTCCATATACATGTGCTTGCGTATGTTTAAGTAAGGGTGTAGTTACGTTGTAAATAACCGCGAGCAAAATGGTCAAGCGCATTTAATAGGTCGCTGGCAATGATGATGAAGTGCACCGTGAACTATATTCCCAGGCAAACCAAGTGAAAAAAAAACCAGAAAGAATATTATCTTTAGCTATGCCAAAGATGTAATACTCTTAACGCTACTGTGAATGAACATGCAGAAATACAATATCAATGATTTGACTTACGTTAAGGGTAAACTCAGTATTTATACACGGTGCATTTTGGCAGAGGCTGGCATGCCGTCGATAGAAGCCAAAATAACTGAAACTTCCTAAACTGTTTTGCACTCGAAATAAACTGCTGCAAATTTTTTTCGAAACATATTTAACCAACAGGAAAAATAAAAAGTGCAATCTTCTTTGGGCCGTCTAGTACGGCAATTTCCGAAAAATTACACCAGTGGTGAAGCCGTTTGGAAACTTCTCACCGAAGAGGTAACCAGGTTAAAGCTCAATAATTGGAAATGGTGTTTTACGGATGGGACAAAATCTGAATATGTTACAGCCTTCACTTGTGTTGACCAAGACGATTCACTTATTAAAGCAGGATGGCTCTAGGATACTGTCCGGTCTTTTCAGCTGAAGCAATTGCCATTCTAAATGCCGTGCTAATTGCGCTTCCAACGAAAAAGACATGCGCAGGACAATCATATACAACCAGAAATCTTGTCAATATGAAGACTGGCTGGCATTTTACCACGAGTATAAAATCGTTAATCCACATCTGGAGAAACCTGTCTTTCGACAAGCTGTTCCAAAAAAAAACAAAAAATGTGCCTTACCCATATAAGCACACAATTGAAGTGAAACTGCTGCACATTATGTTAGGACTCAAGTTTTAGTTTTTAGTTTTAAAATAATTACTAGAGTTGTGTTCTATAATATTATTCATTTATTTCATTATAGCACATTATAATTAATAATTTAAAGAATTGGGTTACATAACGTATTGATTTATATGACATATAATAGCAAAGACAGCGACATGGGTACAAATATGTGAGATCGGCGTCGTGTAGGGCACACACAAATGAAAAGAATAATATATGATTAAAGAGAAGAGCGAAAATGCAACTGCAGTAATTGCTGGTGTGTTGTTGTTGATAAGTTGTGCACAAAACCAAACAACAGCAGCGACCCGCACTTCCCTTCACGAGAAACGCAAATTCAGAAAGAAAGCTCTGTTGTACGTTCACTCTCAATAACAACAACGACGATACACGCTAAGAGAGTGAGAAAAGCATCTTCGGCTGGTGGTCAATTTTTCGGTTACTTTTTCGTATGCTCTTCGTAAAAACAGACACCAGTAAAACATTTTTTAACTCTCTCTTACTCATGCAAAAACATTCATTCTCTACGCTGCAGATGAACAACCCAATATGCAATGTGTATCCCCCATCAACGTTTCTTCCCCGCATCCACATATTTGATTACCATAGCGTTTTTTTTGGACACCTCACTAAAGAAGTTTCATTTCAAAAAAAAAAAAAAACTCTACATCTTTACACTGCTACGAATTGGACATAGCTGCATCACCAACACACATCTTCTAAATGGGGAAATGCGCCCACCCTGCCACCTATGCGGTCAAGAAGATGTGTAAACAATACGTATTTTGGACACTTGCACTCAATTACAAAGTATCAGAAAATACCTTTTTCCCTAATTTCAAGCCCTCATCATTCTTCTATCCCGTTCATCATCAAATATTGAAAAGATATTCTCCATCCTAAAAACTTGTCACCTATTAGATTTAATATAACTATTTTATTTTAAGAAGAGCCGAAAGCCCTAGCAGCTAGTGCTCTGAGTTATAGTATTAATTTTTTTTTTTTTAAATGTATTATAATTAATTTTAATATAAATAAATAAATACTGAAATTTGGACACTATGAGTGCCTAATCCATATGCACAAGCCATGTAAATTTCAAGATCGTAGGATAACTGAATCGTATAGCTCCCGATATGTATGATCAATACATGTACCATACATTTTATACTATTCATGCGCCATGGGACATTTGTGACTATTGGTGTATTAAAATCAGTTTGACTCACTACATTGTTATATGCGCGCATTTTTTATTGATTCTACCTTTTATTCGACCCAATAAAATTGCATAATATGCGCCTGGTATCGTTTTTCCTTTTTCTCTACCCTAAAAGTAAGTCAAATCATTAATATAATATTTCTGCATGCTCATTCACAGGAGCGTCAAGAGAATTACATCTTTGGCATAGCCAAAGATAACCTTCTTTCTTGTACTATACTATGATATGGAAGGGTATAAGTTAAAGTTAATGTTTTTGCTATTTTATTTTATAGTATTGTATACAGTACAAAATGTATGTGAGTACACGTTTTTAGCTACCATGCTGCCAATACCAATTCAGTTTTGCAATCAGCCCGAATCACTAGAATAAAGCAGTCAACCAGCCATCCATCCAACCTGCCAAAGAAGTATGTAAGTCCCCCTTTCTATCTCCCTTTCTTAGGAAGTCTTTCAAGACCGCATTTACTCAATGCTTCGCGCGCAATTTTTCATTTCAACATGGCCGCATCAACAACAAGATTTTGCCTCAGAGTATGAAAAATGTTTGTATCGCAGTCAATCAAAACTTCGCGACGTTGACTACAAGTTCATTATGATTACTTCACTGGATGTTGTTTGGTAAGTTGTTGTAATAATGTCTGCCATTTTCGTTGAGATTTTTGTTGTTGCTGGTTTTTCTCGTTTGTTAGTGCATCTGCCTTCATCTAACTGTCTGAGTACTTTACTGTCAATTTGATTGTCGAGTTGAATAGTTATTATGAATTACTGCCAGCAATTGGCAACTATTGTAGTTTTTCCGACTTTTCATATTATTCCATAATAGTACAATCGGTGGCCATTCCCTTTTTAGGTTGTGTTTTTTTCTACAGTGCACAATTTCATTTGCATCGCCAGCTTCTGTTGAATGTGATTTCGAATACGCTTCGTTGATTTTATGGGCGTGTTTGACGACGTTGTTCGTTGCCTTCAATATGTAAAAGTCGGGACAATAGATAAAACGCTTCTGTCTGTTATAGTGTATCAGACAGAGCAAAACTGGAGTTTTGGCATAACACGCACAGAACTCAAGTTCAAATGATACAATAAAAGAAGGTAGCGACAGTAGTTTACAGTTATATGGTTCTCTCTCAAGAATATACTTACGCTCTTCTTCTTCTAAAATTTTACGCTGCACAACACTTATCATATGTTGTTATATATGATTTTTTAATTTATAAATGTAATAATGTGCATATTTAGCTGCCTGAAATTTGGAATTTGATGAAAAATAGGAAAGTTGGTGTTTTGTTTATTACTTTGTTGTTTTATTCATTTTTTGTGTGCCATTCACGTAATTTTTTTTTTTTTTGTTATGCGAAACAAGGAGGAGAAAATCTTCAAAAAGATACACATGGGCCGTGCCACAAGTTATGTCGGATTTCTACCGACTAAAAAGCCCCCTACGCCTCGAAACCCTTTAATCCCTACGGAACTACCAAAGCATTACTTCTTAGGTAGGGGAAAAATTGCCCTTATCTGAGCGCCATTAAACGCTCGTACATTCGAGCCTCACGAATGGTGGTCGCTATTTCGGTAGCGAAAAAAGCACACTCTTCCGAGGAAAACATCATACGCCTTACGAACTCCTGCGAATTGCATGGGGATCCAAGGCGGTCATACATCCTGCATCGCTGAGCTTCAAACCGAGGGCACTCATGAGCGAGGTGCTCTGGGTCTTCTACGATGCTCAGGCAAAGGCCACAATATGGATTCTCGGCTTGCCCAAATAGATACTGCCTGAAGCACCCGCGACCAGTAGCGAATTGGGTAAATTCGAAACTAACGTCTCCGCCGCTCCTCTTTAACCAATCCGCTAAATTGGGGATAAGGTGATCCAATCCTTCGTGGTTCTGCACTGCTCCACCTGTGCTGCCATATGTTTAGGTACCTGCTTCTGAGCTCCAAACGGCTATTCCTATGGGAAGTTGCTCGGGCAAGGTTATATCCCTTGCAGCCAGGGCTTCCAAATCAATCGCTGCAAGTACGCCCGCCGTATCATCTGCAACTGTCCGATAGGCTCTACAGATCCTCAGGTTCGCAACACTGTGTGCACTCTTTATTCTTCGCAAGTATGACCAAGTTCCGAGAGCCCCAGCCCAAATCAGAGCCACATAAAGAAGTACAGATTTATTCACGTTATGTTCAACACCGAAAGCGTATTTTTTCAGCGTTTTAGCACACTGATATACTTATGAAATAAAAATTGAGAACGAACAATTTTGAGAGCGTAACAGGCCAAAATGTCGCAACCTTGTTTTATTGTATCATGGGAAAAATTAACTAAATATGTAGTTGTTATTCAGAGATGTTAATTATTTGAATTAATATATTTAAAATGCAAATGCAAAATACCTATGTATTTTTATTTTGCATTTGAAGTACTTTTTTTCAAAATGCATTTCCTATTTTATTTGAAATGCTTTTTATAAATATTTACCATTTGTAAAATGCAAAATGGTTTTGTAAAATTTTATAATAAAAAAATCTCTCAAAAAGGGTATGTTTGACCCGATTTTCACGAAAGAGAGAGAGATATGGTGCAAAACCAGCGAGTCGGCTTAGATCTTATCTTATCTCTCACAACAACAACATTGCTTCACACTTGGCCGAGGCGACTCTTTCGCTCTCTAGCCTCGCTATTATCTTGAACGATCTATTCATCATAACTAAACGGTAATCTTCTTATTAGCTTTACTTTATTCTTTGATTCAATACAAAAATGCTTAATTTTATTAAGTCTACTTTTCAATACCCTACAATTATCCGACATATATATTTTTAATATTAAATACAATTATAATCTGATCTGATATTTCCTTGTAATAAAGACAAAAATTATGTTTATACTACCACTTTATTATTTACATTATTTTTTAATTTAAACTTTGTTTTAACCATACTTTTAATATACACACTCGTACCAGTGATGTGATACTCTGAAGAGCGATTTGGATGCAAAATAAAAAAAATTAAAAATTTATGATGCAGCCATGCCAAAATGTTAAGCAGTTTTTAATATATGTGTTCAAGGTCTCCTAAAGCCTTTGAAATCTATTCAGATTCAACTGGAAAATCTCCTCCTTCTCCAACCAAAAAGATGAAATTCATACTATAATTCCCTTCAAGATCTACATTCTGTAAACAACACCCTTAATGATACTTTAAGGAAACTTGGATTTTTAAAGAAATTGAAATCCAGTTTCTTAATGAATATATAAATGAATATATATGTAGGTTGTTCAGAGCCTATTGCTGATGGTATCAGAAGTTTAGAAGGCGACAAAAATACTTACTACGGATGTCTTATGCGTGAACTAATGAGAATACAAAGATTTCTAAGTTGTTTGCAAATATTGTGGTGTATTGATAGAGGTTATTCAAGAAAGCTTTAATAGACGTTTTGAGAGATTTTATAAATAAGAGGAACCAAAAGCAAAAGATGGCATAATAGCCAATCAATCTATATCTTATCCCTTTTTATACTCTTCATGGGAGTGAATAGTATTATAAGTTTGTCATGAAGTTTGTAACACACAGAAGGAGTCATCGCAGACCACATAAAGTATATATATTTGTGATCAGATCGATGAGATGAGTTGATTTAGCCATGTCCGTCTGTATGTATGCAAACTAGTCCCTCAGTTTTTGAGCTAGAGAGCTGAAATTTTGCACAAAGGTTTCTTTTTACCATACGCAGCACATTTGTAGGGGGGTACCTCCCATACAATTATCCCTTTAATTTAATGTTCTTATTAAAAAGTTTTTTTTTTTTTAACATATGGAACTGAAATTTGGACACTATAAGTTTGTAATCTATGGCCATCAATCATGTAAATTTCATTATCCTAGGGCTACTAGTTGGGGTAGCTCCCATACAAACCACCCCTTTAAATTAATGTTTTTGGTAGAAAAAGTTTTTTGTTTTTAACGTATCGAAATGAAATTTGGACTCTATGAGTTTCTGATCTATATTCATCAACCATATAAATTTCATGATCCTAGGGTTACCAGGAGTGGTACCTCCCATACAAACCCAAATTAAATGGCAAACTTCTTTATATAGTATAAAGGAAAGTCAAAATTTCAAGAAGTTAGAATACTGATTACTTCTAAACCACGCAACGTATTTTGATACGGGTTTCACTGTTAATTAAAGAATTTCATTAGAAAAGTTTGCATGTACATAAATAATTGATTCAATAATAAAAGTAATTATGATTATTATCATTAATTATCCATATTTGTCATTCACTAAAGACACTAAGTTTGACATTCACCAAAACAGGTATTTGTAATTCACTACAACATCAAACAGCTCTTTTTGGTTCACAAAACAGTTCAAAAAGTAATAAAATAAAAAAAAATTACATAATAGAGTGTACAATACTGACCGGATGTGGAACTGGAGAAGTCGTTTTACGGATCTACCTTTCCAATTTAGAAAATTGCAATTTCCTATAAAATTGTCATTTTCAATGACAATTATCAAATCACAAGGTCAAACATTCAACGTTGTGGGATTAGACCTGTGCATTCAGTGTTTTTCCCATGGACAGTTATATGTAGCTCTTTCACGCGTCACTTCAGTTCGTATTGTGTAATGACAAAAAAGCTGTAAAAATTGTATACAAAGACATATTGTAAACAAAAATTTGTTAAAAAATTAATTAATAAAATTTCATGCTATCAATACCAAAGCGATATTTTTTAAATTGCACCCGTGCAAAGCAGGGCGGTTTGCTAGTTTAAAAAATAAATGTACAATAATATTGCCACTCAAACTGATGTTATACTAAGAAAGGAAGGTTGGATGTAACCCGGAGGAGCGTGAAGAGTATTACATCTTTGGCATAGCCAATGATAGCCTTCTTTCTGGTTTCAAAATGAAAAAGGTGCCAAAATCTTACAAAAAATACATTAAAGAACTTTTTGTTTCAAAAGTGAGAGAAATAAAAGAAGAACAAGAAGATGAAAAGAGCTCCCAACAAATTAACTCTAATGAAAAAAAGGAAAACACTGAATCCTATAATATGTTTGTTGAAGAGTCTGATTCTGAGCCAATACTTTAATACAATAGACATGGAAAAGATGAAGACAATACTTTCAAGTGTAAAGAAACTCTTTCTTTAATTTGTAGTAGACTATTTGTAAATAGTTGAACGACTATTTTCATTTGGTGGCATGATTATGAAGCCACATAGATGGAACAATAAAGATGAACTGGTTGAACAAATTTTAGTTTTAAATCTGTGAAATGTAGCCGCACTTTGCTATGTATTAGTTTTCAGGTTTTCAGTACTTAAGATTAGTACTATTATAAACAAAAAAAAAAAACAAAAAAAAAAATCTGTGAATTTATTTAAAAACCCTATTTTGAAAATACCTATTTTGCGTTT
Organism: Amiota communis; assembly: GCA_037043315.1. Lineage (NCBI taxonomy): Eukaryota > Metazoa > Arthropoda > Insecta > Diptera > Drosophilidae > Amiota > Amiota communis. The sequence continues at coordinate 1,394,912 of JBAMAV010001329.1, read as the reverse complement.
TGTATTTAAATACTTTTTTGTGGAAACCATTTTGCATTTTTATTTGAAATGGAAAAATAGCCAAGCATTTGCATTTTGCATTTAAGTGCTTTTGATAAACCATTTTCAACATCTCTGTTATTAGTATAGCTGAGAACTCGAGTTCTGTGCGAGTTCTGCTAGAACTGAGGTGTTCTGGCATGGTCAACCTACACAGTGTTGGTAAATTTGGTCTCATTTAGCTGATTTTTGATAGTCTTGTTCTTTCCTTTTATTGCGCGGCAGTAAGCAGCTGATGATGACACATAATATATTTAAGTAAAATTATAATTGTAATCTATTAACAAAATACGTAGCAGGAATGAAAAAGGGAGCTGCCAGACCTATGTGCATACACTGCAAAATATTCTAAATCATGTATTTTGCACAAAATTTCAATTTTTATTTCTCACTATTGTCACAACGTTCCACTTGTGTATAATCAAAACAAAACACAGCTCCTCAGAGTTCGCATCTCGCAACTCGGTGACAGTGAACGGATAATCAGAACTCGCTGTCTGAACAAACTATTAAATTATTCAGACAGTACTAAAATTGTGGTAAAAATGTATGTTTATTGTTTTGAGAAGTGAAAGTGTTTTATTTGTGCTCTGTGTTTAAAATTAATTTCCGTGTGTAGTTTTGATCATAGAATTCTTAATTTCGTATAGATTTGTTTCTGAACTGATTGTGCATAGCTCGATTTCATTTGTTTAATTTTGTAAATTCAATTTTTGCTTTAATTAACATTTATTTAATTAATTATCAGCTTTTGCTTTGTGCCATTTGTTTTTGTGTTATCATTTGCTCTTCCATGCAGTGACGATGCATAACTTTTAGGTTCTGTAATTTTTTTTTTTTGTACTTCTTTAGCAGCGTTGGGCAAATATTTAGTATGAAATTTTCAGTGAAAAAATACAAAATGTAACGTTTTGAGATTTCTGTATCTCATGAACCGTACTAAGTAGAGACCAGAAAAGTCTTAATAAAGGGATTACATTTCCACAACAACAACATGCAGTTTGTGTGTATAAAAATGTTTATAACAACAACATTCAAGCAAACAGATTATGTGTTGTACAAAAACAAGCGAATGTACGAAGAAAAGAGAACAAGAAATACACAGAAGCTCGCAGTTTATCTAATTTGTGGGCAAGAGGGAACAACAGACGGCGAACGTAAACACATTGTTTAACACAACAACAACAACTACACACGCCAAAAAAACCAAAAGCAATATACAGACGGACAGATAGACAGAATGACAGACAGACTCATCGAGCTGATGAAGAATATATGTATTTACTTTATGTGGTTTCTCTTTGTCTCCTTCTATGTGTTATGGCAGCCACACATTATGCGATTTTGATTTCCCATGCAATCGTGCCATGATCCGTCCCCGCACACGGTGCGAGTGTCCACAAGCACAATGAAATTGTACAATCAGTCGATAATGTGTAGCCGGCATTACAAACTTCTTGATAAACTCATAATACTATTCAAGCAATAGTACGAGAGCTTGACAATTTTTCTATATGATCATCAGAGAGCAAAACATTTTTTAAAACAATGAGAGCATGCCAAATCTTTATGCATATTCAATGTGTTTGGAAGTGCTCGAGCGGTGACAAAATTTTATAGTCAAAATAATAAAATTTTGAGATGATCACTCTGTCTGTTTTTAAGAAGTTTCACTTCTATCGCGTGCACGAAGGCACACGCGCATTTTTTTTTATATATATTTTTCATTTCATTTTAATTTGTTTCTCTTTTGTTTTTTTTGGCTCAATTTATTATTGAAAATGTATTTTTGTGTTCCGAAGTGCAGCAACAAAACATTTACAGCTAAATGCCGCATTGTGGCATGTTGGTTGTGTAAAAACGCGGCCCACGTAAGTTGTGGTGGAATAAAAGGGAAAATTGCCGATATTATCGAGGACAATATCGGTCTTCGCTGGTTTTGCCTAATTTGTAGATCTGATGAATTAGATTTACATAAGTCTATTAAATTAGTGCATGTATCTTATGATGATCTGGTGAAAGACTTTAGACGCTTGAACGATAAGTTCACATCGCATGAAAAGTTTTTCAAAGATATACAAATCTATGATTTGTCGCCTAAGCGAAAACGGCGTGACTCGAGAAAATCAAAAATTTCCTTACGACCTGTAAACCTACCATCTAACAATCATAAGAATTCTTATGCATCTGTTGTATAGCTTGCACCGGAAGTTGTTGCATCCACTACCTTGAATGCTCGTGCCTCAATTGAGCCAAAGCAACTTGTTGCTATACCTTCTGTTAAATCAATTTTTGTGTCTAAGTTAGCGGAAAACACTTCAGAAGCTGATATTAATCACTTCCTTTTGTCCAAACTGCCAACTATAACTAATCTGAATACCTCTATATTAAAATTTTCCTTTTAAAAGGTCCATTTCGTCGTTTAAGATATCCTTTCATCCTGAATACAGCAGTGAACTAACTTCTGGACTGCCGGCTGTTTCGTGCACGAATATAATTTTAAAAAACGGGTAAAAACGGGTGTCACTGCCAAACTGCCTCAGACAAAAACTCAAAAAAAACTTATTTCTTGCCGCCCTCAAGTAGACCTTCCGAAGGATCCTTCGAACCTCAGTTTGATCATTTATTTTCAGAATTTTAGGGAGTGAAATTCTAAACTTAATAATCTTTTCTTAAATAGTTTCACTTTTCATTCAGATATTATTGTATTTCTTGAAACATGGCTTCGTCCAGAAGTTCTTAATTCTGAATTATTTAACAATTCTTACTTAACGTTTAGGAAAGATCGTATTGATCGTGTTGGTGGTGGAGTTGTAATTTCCGTTAGATCTTCTTATTCTACTGACATGCTATCTTTAGATAACACTGATGGCATTGAGTTTATTTGTGTGAAAATCTCATTTGCAAATCTAATTTATTTATTACATACTCCTATATCCCACCTGCTTCAGATGAATCTGTTCACTTATTGCATCTAACTGCTATTAATAAAGTTTTTTCTTTTGTTAAAGACACTGATAAAATTTTAATCATGGGAGACTTCAACCTTCCGAATACTTCTTCTTCTAATAATTGCATTGCTGTAATAGCATCTGTTAGCTGTGAGTTTATCGATTCATTGCTGGATCTGTCCTTTCAGCAAGTAAACTACATAGCTAATAGCATTAACCGAATTTTAGATTTGGTTTTTACCGACATCATAAATGATGTTTCCTTGTTCAGAAGCAATTATTTTTCCATTCTTGAGGATGCATATCACCCAACCTTGGAATTAAACATAATGCTGAAAGATTTTGGACAACGTTCTGATAATTATCATTATAATTATATAATTTTATAATCTTTCTAATTTACTACCTACATCAAGACGCATTTTCTGTTTTAAACAAACTGATTTATTTAAGCTTAACTCTCTGTTTATTAACACTAACTGGTCTTATGTGTATTCCTGTGATAATATCGAACTAGCTACACAGTTTTTTTACACTACTATGAATAAACATTTAAAAATATGTGTTCCGAAAATTATATTCAAATGTAAACCACAGACTCCACTATGGTTTTCTCGTGATCTAATTAAATTAAAAAATTTAAAAAATAGTTTATTTAAAAAATTTAAAAGGTCCGGTCTGTTCATTGATTACTCTAGATACGCTACATCCCGATTTAATTTTCAACACCTAAACAATTTCAATCAGTCATATGTTGGACATGTCAAAGAGGATATCAAACAGGATCCTAAAAAATTTTATAACTTTAGAGATACTAAGCGCAGACTGGATGTATATCCATCCTGTATGAAATTTGACGATGTTGAATGTTATACCGATCAAGGTATTTCAAATCTTTTTGCAAACATTTTTCAAAGCACCTACACAAATTTCAGTAACAATTGTGATAGTTCATACCCATATCACATTGCTCATTTCAATGAATTCAACATTCAGTTATTTCAGTGATACAGTATTACAATGCTTAAAATCTTTATAATTAACATTTTTACCCGGTCCAGATGATGAGCCAAGTTGTGTTTTAAAACGGTGCGCAGAAGCTTTGTATACACCGGTCTGCGGTTTGATTTATCCCTGAATACCTCAGTCTTACCTAATATTTGGAAGCAATCCTTTATTATCCCCCTCCACAAAAAAAGCAGTAAATCTAATATTTCAAATTATCGAGGAATAGCTAAACTTTGCGCTATTCCAAGATGTTTGAACATTTTATCACTGATCAAGTGCAGCATTTCATTCTTTCTTTATTAAGTACATCGCAACACGTATTTACCAAGAAGCGTTCGACTACAACCAACTTATTAGAATTTACTTCGCTGGTAAATTGTTTTTCAAAACAACATTTAATGGATGTCATATACACTAATGTCACTTCTTACTCCTTGAAAAACTGGATATCTTTGGTTTCCCCCTAGTTTAGTTAGCTGGATTACATCCTATCTAACTTCTAGAGCCCAAAGAGTTATTTTTAAAACAGCTATATCTAATACTATTCGTGTTTCTTCTGGTGTCCCGCAGGGTAGCCACCTTTTTCCATTATTATTCAATATTTTTATAAATGATTTACCATCTGCCATACAATATTCTAGCGTCTTGATGTATGCTGATGATGTAAAGTTATGCTTATTTATTATATCTCCCATCCAAAAAATGTTGCTTCAACAAGATCTTGATTCCTTATAACAGTGGTGCACCATGAACTACCTCACGCTTAACTGTGACATATGTAAAACTATGTCCTTTTACCGTATAAATTTAATTGTAAACAGTTACCTCATTAATGGTCACACTCTGGAACGTGTCACACAATTCAATGATGTTGGGTTTTGATGGATCCTATGCTGCATTTCGGCATACATATCTATTCTATCATTAATAATAGTTCTAGGATATATTAAACGTTGGACTAAAGATTTTAATGATCCTTACACTACTAAATTATTATTTACCTCTAAGCCTCTGCTGCTCTGTGGGTCACAGCACCTGGTTGTATAACGCAACTCCAAGCGAGCTAACACTCTACCCGCGTTTGGGTACAACCACAGCCACCACGATACTCCCATAGAGGAGCCGTCTCCGCTGGCCAGGACGGAATCAAGTTTCGTGGGCTCCTGACCAACCACCACGTTTCCCCGATCGCGCCACAAGGGCATTCCGGACTGTCACTCAGGCCCCTTAACTGCAAAAAAGCATTAAGGGTACCGTGACCAGTCAACAGGAATCCGAGCCAGAGGTTAAAACCAAAGGCCGGTCGACTGCCAACAAATGTTACATCCCGAATGAACCTGTATGTTGCCCGCCCAATCACACCATTGTCCCAACTGATTTGCCAGTCAGTGAGAATCTCTTACACTCGTTTCGACCCAAGCTCTCTACATCTAAACAATGCAACCAACCATCCTGCAGCAACGGTAATTCTCTTGATTTAGTAGTCAATGGCCTTACGCCTGACCTCCAAATCAAGAGTGACCACACCAAGCAACACCTGCAAAACCTCAGTAGAGACAGTGCGACACAGAGGAACACACCCTAAAATCATAACCCTCTGGCATGATAACACTTTCTTTCTGCCTGCAGTAGAACATACCGCTTTGTACCATACAGAAGATCCATATGTTGCACAAGCAACAAATAGACCCCAATAAATGACACGAACAGCACGTCTACTGAGACCCCAATCATTCCGCAAAATACTGCGCACTTTCCCAACAACACAGAACAACTGGTCTCTAAGACGAACAATGTGAGGAACAAAATTCATTCACTCACCCATGGTTATGCCAAGGTACTTAACCTCAGTAACATACCGTAGGCTGCCAGTGTTTAGCCTGACGACTAAGTGACAATCTGCCCTTGAGCAACATTGCCACTGTCTTATTCATTGCCACACCAACACCACTGCCCCATTCAGAAACTAAGCGTATGGACTCTTGGCTCCTACGCTCAAACTTCAAACCGCGATTGCCCCTCAATCATGATGAACAAATCATCCGCATACGCACAACACTTATATACTTGTCCGAGCTGCCTCAACAGGGAATCCACCATGAGGTTCCAAGTAAATGGAACTCTGTGGACAACCACGAACCACATCCACACTCACAACAACTACATATGCACGCCTGTCAGAAAAATAGCTTCTCCATAGAGCCATTTCCACAATCCCTCAATTTCCTCAACAAACAATTCCAGCTCAGAGAATCGAACGCACCCATAAAATCTAAAAACGCACCTAGGACATACTTGAAAGTACTTGTCCGAACACAATCAGACACATAGTTCCAAGCATCCTCAACGCATTTCCCTCTTTTGAACCCAAACTGCAAATCAGACATTTGCTCATTTACTCAGTATAGTGATAAAATTGAATCTGTTCAAAAACAATTCTTACTATTTGCACTGCGTAGTTGACACTGGAATCCAAACATTAACCGTCCATCCTACCAAAGCCGTCTTAAGTTAATCCACCTCCCAAAACTGTCTAGTCGCAGGACGACTCTTGGTGTCACTTTCCTGCACAACCTTATTCTTGGTAGTGTTTCTTCCCCATCTTTGCTTGGAAACATAAATTTTTTTATATTCCTACTCGGGTTACAAGAAATTTTTCCCCTATATTTATTGGGACCTGTAAGACCACTCATTTACAGCACGACCCATTTAGCGTTTTATGTCAATCGTACGACCTATACTTACATATCTAACTCTATTTCTTCCGATCAGCTAAAATTTAATCTTTTAACTTATTTAAACTCTTAGCTTTCTATTAACCGATCAACGTATTTTCATTTGTTCTCATTTTTGGTAATTTTACTGTATGTTACTAGTAATAAGTTGAAGCTAAAGTATCTTAATTGTACAATCCTATGTTTTAAGTCTGAAATTTATCTTTATAGTGCATGCTTTTATATATGGCTGATGACGTTAGGTTTGTAGCCATAAAATAGTTTACTAAGTTTGTATTGCATGTCTGCTAAGCCCAGTAGTTCAGTACCAAAGTGATTTGTGGTCGATACCCAGTCGTGTTCGGTTTTTTATGGACCCCAGCTCGCGCGGGCTCTGGGGGTTTGATAGAGTGTATAAGTGAAGTCTGATAAGTTTCAAATCTAACAGAAATCAAAAATTGTCGGGAGAATCTTATTTTATATTTTCAACGACTCCATTTAGATCTATACACTTAGCTTAGCGATGTTCCAATTTGCTTATATATTCCTTATCATTGGTTTTAAATCCAATTCTTCATCTTTATTAACTAAAAATAGTTATGGGGAGCAAATGCGAAGAATAAGGCAGCAATTCGTAAACATATTCATGTTTTTCTCTTTACGATTACCTATGTTTGGCCCACTACATTATTATATGCGCGCAGTTTTTATTGTTTCTAGCTTTTATTCGACCCAATAAAATTGTATAATATGCGCCTGCTATAGTTTTCCCTTTTTCTAGGACGTCGTTGAAAATTATTTCTTTGAATACCAAAAATAAAAGCCATCCAATGTTTTGACTGTTTTTGCTCTTAAATGTTTAGCGGTAGATCCATTATTCATGAACGATGATGAATTTATTTATTTTGATGACTTTTCTAAGTACATACCTGTTTCCAACTGATAATCTTTTTCAGTCTGAGCTGACTGACTTTGAAATTGTACTTATTTAGACAAATAAAAGTATTAAAATTTTCACAAAATAATGATACTACACCACAAACATATTTATGAAGTTTGGCCTAAAAGATGTTCGGTGTTCTCATATTTAATATAATTCAAAGAAGTTCTTTAAATCATACGAGGTTGTTCAATTACTTTGAAAAGAATTTTGTTTTTTTAAATCTATTTTAAAGGTCAACTAACTCAATCTATGTACAATACATTAAAATTGCATCATATCATCACTATTATCAAAACATTAGCATGGTTAGTTGGTTGGTTACCGTGGCTGACTCGTATAGGCCACTACGAGCCACAATTAGCACTAGAGTGACGTTTTGAAACCACAAATCCAACCTGTCGAATTTAGGTATTTTGGAAGTTCACCCGGACATGTGCTTGAACAGTCCGAGAGGTTGTCGATTATGTATTTGCCCAGAAACTTATTTCTAGTCTTTGCCAGTGCTGGGCATTGACATAGAATGTGGGTGAGTGACTTCTCTTCCTCTACGTTTCCACAGCTTCTACAATGGCGTCTCTCCGCGTGAGTCCCTACAAACCAGTGACCAGTAATAACCGCTGTAAGCCTTGCGGTATCTGAGCATTAGGATGAGTTCAGTCAATATTCACATTTACTTACAATATTATTTTATTGGACTGTTGGTACTCGTTATAGATCATTTCAAAATTTTGTAAGAATAAGTTACTATGCTTAGTCGGGTGGGCATGGGTGTTCAAAATGAATACTTTTAACAACTAAACTAAAAAAAATTTATTGTTAAATACACAAGATTTTGTCATATTGCAAACGATTAATTTATATATTGTATTTATTTAAATTTTATTCAGGCACATTTTCATAGTCTAAAAGGTTTGTTTTAGCAAGTCTCGAGTGGGTAAAATTTTTTTTTACGTATTTAGTGTTTTTCTCGGTATAAATATCTAATTGAAATTTGTAAATTTGAAAGGCCGTCATCAGCAACTTGAAATATATTTTGTCAGAGTAGACTTGAACGGAGCCAACATAGGAAACATGAAACTCTCAAGCTTTCCGAAATATTGGCACCCGGACAAACAGAAATAGTTCCATGGATCGGCTCTTCTATATGGGACTACTTACCGTTGTTCGCACAAACTTTATTTTTAAGGTAAAGGGTAAAAAAAATCATCAGTGTCTGAAAAAAAGAGTGTAACATTTTTAATTAAGATATGACCAGTCGTTTATGGCTCTGCCTTTAAATCGGAAAATCGTCGTCTGTCCCATGTTAACCACCATTAGTCTAAAAGTGCACAGTATTTGCATAAAGGCGGGACACGAGCTCTGCTTTTGTATGAAAATAATAACCACAGCTTACCGACAACAGAAATAACACATGTTTGCACATACATACACGTACACTTACATACATATGCATGTATGCATTACTTTTCTTTTTCGTAGCTGCACCAAAATGTATGCATCAAAAAATAAGAATCGCGACGCCTCACCACTTGCTGCTTCAGTCCTCCATGCAACATTTTTCCATCCATAAGTTAATTACTTTTTCGTAATTTTACTCGAACCGCTCTATTCATCTCTCCACCATTTCTCCACTACTGCGTCATGTTGTCCATTTAAATTTTATTTTTTCCATTAGTCTATCTCACTTGTTTCTTCATTTATTCGTTCGTTCATTGGTTGTTTGGTAGATTTTTAAACTGGTAGAATGGTTGGTTGGTTAATTTTTGTTAGTTTAAATGAATGCGTCACATTTGTATGCAAATTTCATGTTTGTTGCATGCTACACAAAAAGGCTGCTTGCTTTGTTGGTTGGAACGCGCTACCAAATGTCTTTTTAGGCTACACTTCGTTGATTTACCTACAAACAGACGAAAGAGCGAGAATGGTCTTTATTGCTGAAATAGTTGAAATGACCGGCATGGCGAATTAGTTTTCGGTCGCCATGGTAGTTTGGTCCCAAATTAATGTCCCAACAATAAAGCGTAAGGATTTAATATTACACTGAATACAACAATAACATTTCGTTAACATAAGTACTTTCGTCTTAAATGATATACATTCATAAATATGTATACGAATATAGTAATTTCATTCTTTAATTTGGAATACAGTTAAACTTGAATGTTTTTTCCTTCAAGAGCTCATATTTATTACCAGTCTTCATAAAACCGTAAACTGTAGAAAAGATGTCACTTAAATGCAGGGTTCCACAGGAAGAAGATCCAAACAAATGTTTGTAACGCTAGAGTACTAAGGTTTTTTCTTTTCATTTGTCAAACCCTTCCATATTGAAAATATGCAGGAGATCGTCAGGGAAAATTGTAAAACGAAAGAAAACTACTTTCAACCCACATAATATAATACGATGAGAAAAAAGTAATCTAGTTTTATCCGATATATACATACAATAGTATATGGGCATTTTTTATATATAATATATTAAAAATGTGTCTTAATTTTTATAACATAGTTGTAAGTTTATCTATGCAGTTATTATGAGAAACTTTGACTGTAAATACGTTTTTCTTGTTCTATGCTACTTTTAATTGCATTTTCTCTTTAATATTTTTAACCACACACATACATAGGTATATGTACATATATTTGTTATGGTTGCACTCATCTAATAATGTTTTTCTAACATATAACAAATAAAACCAGAAAGAAGGCTGTCATTGGCAACGCCAAAGATGTAATACTCTTCACGCTCCTCCGGATTGCATCCAACCTTCCTTTATTAGCATCACATCAGTTTGAGTGGCCATTTTATTGTACATTTATTCTTTAAAAGTTTGCCATTTAATTTGGGTTTTTATGGGAGGTACCCCCCTTCCAAATACAAAAAACTTTTTTTAATAAGAACTTTTGTTTAAAGGTGGGTTTGTATGGGAGCTACCCCCCCTAGTGGTCCGATTCGGCTGATTCCGACAAATGTGCTGCGTATGGTAAAAAGAAACCTATGTACCTATGTATTTCAGCTCTCTAGCTCAAAAACTGAGGGACTAGTTTGCATGCATACAGACAGACAGACGGACATGGCTAAATCAATTCGTCTCGTCGATCTGATCACAAATATATATACTTTATGTGGTCTGCGATGTCTCCTTCTGTGTGTTACAAACTTCATGACAAACTTACAATACTATTCACTCCCGTGAAGAGTATAAAAAATAAATAAAATAACGGATGCAACTATGCTCGTTTAACGCTTAATTCACATTTTGCTTTCACTGCTGTTCCAAATTCGCGTTCTTTTTTAAAATTTTTCATCCAATAATAAATAAGATATTTTGGGTAGTTTATGCGATCTTTAGTTGGAATTACTTAAACTTATCTATATAACAAACATGATGGGAAAATATGTCGCGTCGTAAATATTGCGTTCTAAATTATACTTAATCTTAAAAAAAAATGCATATATTTCAACATGACATCTATTAATAGAAACATACTTTCTATTCTATTCTATTTTAGTCTAAAATTGATCGCTTTAAGATAATATGTTGAAATTCGCAGATTTTTTCATTTTTTCTGGATGCAGTCGAAAAACAGTTTCATTTTATCGCGTGCTATATCTAAGGTTTATTGCTGATAGTATATTGGAAACCTCAAATCAACAGAACCTTCGTTTTGCACCAAACATAGTGTTACAAAAACTTTAAATTTGTACGAATGCCGCGTTCGTGATCGTATATATATATGTTACGTATATGCATATAAAGTTTCTTAAATTGCTGTATTCCTAAACTGTTATTAGATTTCAAATAACTCTATTTCATCATTATTATGTCTTCAGCAAACGTTTTATGTATGAATGTAAGAGCAGACAATAAAAGTAAGCCAACTATTTCAGGCTACAGTTAGACCTGGATCTAAGCCAAAATCCTATGCGAAAACAATTTCTGATATTGACAGCTAAACAATGGTCGTATTCAAAATTCGCATCATAATTTGTGGCACTACAGGCGAAGAACAATAAAAATAGCGATTGCAATTGCATTTGATTGCATATATGTATGTATATATAAGGAAGGAAGCAAACTGTTGTTCTTATTGTTATACTAGTTATTGTTGTTATTGTTTTGGCTTAAAGCTATTGTCATATTTGTGGGCGAAAAGTAAATTTGACTGCAAGAGATTGGGAAATGTTCTCGGTTCTTATTAAGCCTACAAATCGACCGACGTCACTCTCACCATCCGATTCTGATCCAAATGAAATGAAAGCATACTGGTTACGGGTTGAGTCACATATGAATACATAAGCAAAAGAAAAGCAGAATATTGCACTCTGTCAGCGGGTGAAAATGTGTTTGTGTAGCCATTGTAAATTATGGTTCTGTGTGGCATGCAGACTACTGCTTCAATGCAAGTTGACAATGTGCGAACAAATAATTCCATCAGCAGGCACAACGACCAAGTACCAAACTCACTGCATATAGCCAAAGGATAATAGCAAATTGTAACACGTCCTGAATATAGGACCATTGGATGCAACATGCGACATGAGTTGTGGGTTCAACTTGTTATCATACTGCAATCTATGCATATGTGCATACCAACCGGCAATACGGCTTTCAAAAGATGAAAACCATATTCAAATTTACTTTCAAATACATCATCCTAACATCCTTCTCCCTTATATTGAAATAAAAGTACAACTCAATTTGGAGTCCATAGGTACTGCACTTGGAGTTGCATACGTTACAACGTTATTTGTAATTAGTTGATTGTATCTTATAAATTTTAAGATTTATGCTATAGATGGTTCTATTGTGTCATTAGTTGTCGTTTGAACATGTTTCTATTCACTTTATAATGTACCTTCTCTCGTTGCTCCATTAAAATTTTAAATAATGCAATACCGAATGAATTATTGTATTTTATCTCTCTTTTATTGTGCTCCATTGAAAATGAAGTCAAGTCTTTTGGGCGACCGTCGACAAATGTGAAATTTTTCACAAAATAAATCAAAGTGTTAAGCACGCGACATCAACAGCATCATTTGACACCGGTACATTGCTGTCGCAATATGTTATTGAAGAAGTACAAGCACATGTACGGTATATATATCTTTAACATCTTGTTATCACACTAAGGTATCATATCGGTGTTTCTCTCAGTCCGATTTATTGTATTGTAGTCAACAATAATACTACATACACGTAAGATGAGGTTGAAATGATTTGAAAAGCCTTGGCAAGATAAAACCGTTTTATGGTTCAAATATATTTTATTTTTCAACGTAGTCCTCTTTTGGCTAAATGTTTTACTACTTTAGGTGTATCCAATTCTTTAACTCTCCCAAATAATAATATTTGTCAAGGTGCTACTCTCTGGTGGTAAAACTCGTTCATCCCAACCATATATTCAAATTGTTAAAATGGTTTAATAACTCATTTGTCATATGATTCACAGGATGGAAATCAAATTGAATTATAAAACTATGATCATCAGCCGACTTCAAGTCCTTCGCTTTCTTTCAATCCCTTGATTGAACTGTACCTTCAAGCAGTTCTATGAAGTTCTAGTGAGTTTTTTCAAAACTAAAAATTCGCAGATAAATTTAAAATGTTATGGTGGAAAATGGTGGTAAAATAGGATAATTTACTTTTAACTGTGTAGGATAATTTGATGTATTTGTAGCAATGTTCTGTTTAAGTTTGAAAACTGATAGATTGGTTTGCTCGAATGTAAATGGGCGCCACACACCATCATTTCAATTATTGGGGACTGAGCTTACCTGTTCTCAGCAATATATTTTTTGTCATATGATATTGATGTCATGGCAAGGAAAGTGCAGGATGATGTGTTGATTGCGCCAAAAGACACTGCGACTATTTTTCTTTCAAGTATTGTAATATGATCCTAATGGCAATGGGAAGCTGACTAGTAAAATATGAATAAAATGATGAAAATTTTTAAATTGCATTTAAAAACCGATCCTGGAGTAGAAAGTTGCGGAGATAAGTAGGTATATGGTGTAAGTTGCTCATTAAATATAAAGTCTCTAAATTTTAAATTTGGTAAGCAGGCTTGCGTTAATAATATCCTTAAGAAATTTTGATGTCTTGAAATCATATGCATATAACTCTTACAGTCTGGGACATTACTGTCTTTAGGATTCCACATTGATTTATAATTCCTACTCACTACCTTCATCAAAATTCACATTAAAAATGAGTTCATCGCCCATTCACACTTCGTCACTTTCCTTCAGCTTTCACACGAATTGTTCTATGTACATACATATACATGTATTTACGGTTAAGTAAACATTGGTGTAATATACGATTGGGGAAGATATTTCATAAACAGGCTCTTCCCAAAGAAATATTAGACCATGTATCAAATTTTAAATGACAGTAAATTTTATCGATTTATGCTTTCTATCGCAACGCATTAAAGTGTTTATAAGTAACAATTCATCCGCAATACCTTCTATAACATAGATGAAGATGTGTAGATACATTAATTTGAATCTAAATTTTTAACTTTTTTCATTTACAATACTTTATGAGTGACGTTGGCTTTTAATATGATGTGTAGTCACCAGCACTACAAATAACAACCCTGAGGAACAAAGATTTGGCATCTGTCATATCAATTTCTTTCAGAGTGTTGTTCTTTTTATTAAACATGAATTTCTCCAATTTACAATTTGTATATATGTACATACAATATAAATACAATTTAAAAAATCTAAACTACTACTGTTGCGATTTTTCCTCTGTTGTCGATCTTCTTCATTTTATTCCTAATTGAATTGAACTGTGTTTCTGACATGAGATATTATAATAACAATGTTTCTACTTCACGTATATATACATATGAATGTATACATATGTATATGGAAAAACAAATGCATTTACGACACTTTTTATTATTGTATTATTGTTGGAAGTGAGAATTGAAGGCTCAGTTAGCGATTTATTTGATTTACATATTTTTTAATTTGTTATTTTTTTTTTTTTGAAATTAATATTGTACTAGCCATGAGTGTTTACGAAATCAAGTTTTTCTAGTATCAGGATTATCACGATTGAATCAAATAGAAAGTTTTAACGATAATGCAATTAAATTATAAATTTATTACAAGGTCTCCGATGCTTCCTCTAACACGTTGAAAACATAATACTCAAGTGATATATAACAATATAATAAACATGCACCAAGTATGAAGTGTAATTTAAGAAAGTACAAATATTAATTAATTATTGGCATGTCTAAGGACTGTTAAAGTTTTATTTATAATACATATATATTTTTTTACTATTATGAATTTCATTAAACACAATTATTACTTCTTATGTATTTTTCCAGCCAATTCCAATCTCGTGTCTGAGGTGATTTTATACCTTTTCATCAGCGCGAAAAGGTATTATCACTTTGAAGTGATGAGTCTGAGGCAGACGTAATGTACAATAATATATATGCACAATTTGAAAATGATAATTATCATAATGAGAATTCATTTCCCTATGACCGTCGGTCTGTTTGTGTGTTTGTCTGACAGGCTATAGTACATTTCTGTTTGAATATGTTTCGCAATTAAATTTTGCACATAGGCTACTAACTTTTATTACCAAATAACTGGAAGAAGTCATAGATGAAATGGTAGACAGAAAAATCAGTTTGAGATAGTTACTTTAACTACTTATTACAAAGAATTATTAGATTATTGGTTAAAAAAGCATATTACTATGAAAGTTTTAAACTTCTATTTGGGACTTTGTGTCTTTAATATATGGTGTGAAAGTTGATTATTGTGTTTAACCTTTGGTTAAAGTAAAGTAAATGCTGTATGTGGATGTGACCAATGTATGGTTTAGTTGATATGTAAACCTCTAAGTACATATCGCTAACTTACAAAAAGACTGTCATAACTTTAAAAACAACATTTCGAAAAAATAACATTTAAAGTATTAAATTTACATACAGACAATTTGGCCAATTAATTAGAAATATTCTCTTCCCTCGCGGAGACTATGTAAGTTATTAACTTGAAATTTTTACGCAATGTAAAACTTAATGTAACGAATAATTCTGCGTTATTACCTGATATATGGGTTTTGTATGAAAAACTTGCATTACCTAAGGTATTCATATGAAACTTCAAAAATTAAGTTGAATTGACAACATACAGAATATATGAAAAAATTGGGGTGAAAAGTATGTAACGAAGTCTTTATTCTTTTATTATTTTTCCACGTTAATTTGTTGATATTCTCAAGACTTATATCCAATCGTTTTGGTTAAGCTTTCAGTAAAACTCTACTCCGTAGGGAATATGGATAGGCAACATACATAGACTACTTTACTACATTTATGTTTGAATGTTTGTTTTTTGGATGTAACCTTCTTATCAATTCGATTATAACAGACTTTGGTCCATTTCACTAAACATATCATTTAATTCAACTTTAACAGCAATAGCTAATAAATTTCAAACGCAACAAAGTGTCAATCCATAACGGCTGTTCGTCTCTATCTACATCCCAAATTCGCTCAAAACTAAGATTGATCTAGCGGAAAATCTGACTTTTGTACGATGAACGGTTTCAAATGCCAGCCAAATCACGAAACAAGTGATTTCATTGTTATATGTACGTGTGTATATATTGTACATACGTATTGCTTAAAACATTATTCATTGTTTTCTTTCCCCTTCACACATTTTACTTTTTTTTGAAACACCCCAAAATTGTGTAAGTCGGTGAAAATAAAGCCCTGTAAAAAGTTGTTGTGCATTAGGCGGGCGGACGGTTGGTCATTGGTTAAAGGAATAGATGGGGCAGGAAGAACACGCGCGTTCTGATGTCCACTCGTATAAGCAAAATGTAACCAAACAAGCGAACATGAAGTCGCACAGCAATATCGAAAAATAAAATAGGTAAACGCGAATACTATGGTCAAAGTGTGAGTTAAACGTTTCGACATGCTGAAACGATGTTCTTCTATGGACGTACTATTGTAAAAATATATGTATTAGAGAACTACACGACTCCATTCATTTGTCATTTCGAAACAACTCACATGCAGGAAATTATTCGTACTTTGCCTGCATGAATGTATTAAAAAAAATAGATTTGTGCAGGTCTCCAGTACGTTTGTATGAATATGTATTGTACAATACTTCATTGTATTGTATCTGTATGCTTTGTTGGTACCTTATGTTTTTTCCTCTCTTTTGTTGGTGTTGTCAAATTGTTACTGTTGGTCTTGTCACGAAGCCAAAAGAAAAAGAATGCTTTTATTATTGTTCGTATTTTTCTGGATACTTGCATTTTTGGGGATGCTTGCTTAATGTGTTTGACTGACTTGGGTGGATTAAAAGGGGCATCTAACATTTAGTAGTCAATAAAACTTGTTAACGGAGTAATTTCCAACAATTTATTTATTTCTTTGTTCGTTAGTTTGTTTGTTTCTTGAATTGTGTCCCCGGATAACATGGCCTTAATATGTATTCTACTTAAAAGGTATATTTATACTCTTCACGGGAGTGAATAGTACCTATTATAAGTTTGTCATGAAGTTTGTAACACACAGAAGGAGACATCGCAGATATATATTTGTGATCAGATCGATGAGACGAGTTGATTTAGCCATGTCAGTCTGCCCGTCTGTATGTATGCAAACTAGTCCCCCAGTTCTTGAGCTAGAGAACTGAAATCCTTATAAAAAAAAAATTTTTGGTTTTTAACGTATCCAACTGAAATTGGGACAATATAGGTTTCAGATCCATATTCATCAACTATGTAAATTTCATGATCCTAGGGTTACCAGGAGGGGTACATCCCATATAAACCCAAATTAAATGAGAAACTTATAAAGAACTAGCGTAGCCCGGCCCGCTTTGCTGCGACCCCGTCGTAATAATCAATAGCCTCAAACACGAAACACAAACACAGCAAAGCACAAACAACGAAACACACTGTCTCCTTCTTGTCCCACTCTCAATGAACATCAAATACAGAAACGAAGTGCGCAAAAAGTGCGTACTAAGACAGAAAAAATAGAAGTATAAGAACAACCAAAGCATTAAAAACGAAAAAACGTACAAAACTTTTTGTTTGGTCTTGCAGTGGTTTTCAAAAAACTTAATACTTTAAAATAGTATATTAAAAGTTAAAAACTGAAAAAAATAAGTATGCAACTTAAATTAAATTATTTAAATCGGCTTAGTATAGTGTGCGCCAGATAAAAAAATGTTAAAAATTTGGTAATAAGTGCCTTTATCTCGACAACAGCGCCACCTACCGGGTCCAACTGATGCATAAACCATCTTGGTGACCCCATAAGTAAAACAAAAAAAAAAAGAAATCGAAATTGGTCTAGCCGTTTAGAAGCAAAACAGTCACAAAATTTTGTACACTCCAATAATATATATAAAGATAAAAGAACAATAAAATTGCCACTCAAACTGATGTGATGCTAAGAAAGGAAGGTTGGATGCAACCCGGAGGAGCGTGAAGAGTATTACATCTTTGGCATAGCCAATGATAGCCTTCTTTCTGGTTTTTATTTACTTTAACTACTCACTGTTTTATTTAACCTTTCACGCATTTCCGTATATGATAAGGTATTCGAACAGATCGATTGGAACTTCATGAAAATAAAGCTCTAAAATAATAATTACTTTTGATTATAAAATTACAAATTAAAAAATAATAATTAAGATGTTGTGTCATTGTTTTTATTAATATAACATATTTTAATATTCCATTCGCCATATAACCCGAACACAATTTAATGAGCAATTTTTGCAATTACTCAGTTAATAACACTGCCGCTTTTTTTCGTCCATTTATTCACATATAGATAAGTTCATTATAATGCAATCTGTTCAACTCTGGTTCGACCTCAGAAGCGGCGGAGAAGATAAACAATTACTTGGAACGGTTGCATCTTTCGGTCAAGCGCTGGAATATCGGCATCAATTCAAGAAAATCTTTCAATGTGGTCAAGTTCGGTACCTAATCACTCTCCTCTCATTAGAGCATGTTACTACGCAAAGTTACGGAAATACAAAAAATATATAAGTTCTCACATCGAAATTACACCTGCGATCAACCAAATAGTATATTGACTAAATAATAAGTGACCTGCACTCAACACTAGTATTTTCAGATGGAGTATCAGTTCCTGAGATTGTTGCACGCCATTCTGCCCGAAACACTTTCTCAAATAGGGAAATCCAAAAACCTGTTGCCATTAAAAATGATTAAGAAGAGAATGGAAACAAAGCACATATCCCGCTGCTAAACAAAGGCTGAACTACAACAAAAAACTTAGTCAAAGTACTTAATACAAACCTATAATTCTGCCTCTGTGTCTTTCTAAACTGTTCGAGAAGATTCTTATTCTCAAAATCAATCAACTTACAAACTAATCACTGAATTCGAGTGTGGATTTTGATCAAATCATGGAACGAATGAGCATTCCAACAGAATCACTACTGAAATAAGAACTGACTTTGAATTACGAGTATATTGTTCGGCAGTATATCTTGGATGTAGCATAAGCTTCCGACCGAGTAAAGCATGAACTTCTCAAATCGCATTTTTGTGGTGAGACATACGCATTTCATAAGAAATTTGTAATAAAAGCTGTCGTTGCCCTTGGGCCAACTCTATACTTTACATACATTCCTTATATTCGAAAAAGTTCTCGAACTGACACTGCCATAATGAGCCATGGTATATTAGGAATCAATATATCCAAAAATACCTGCAAGTAGGGCTAGTAAAACAATTTTCTAAGCTTAAACGTAATAATATATTGATAAACTTGATTAAAACGTTAATCCACTAGCCAGAGCCCTTGTTCATACAAGAAACTCATCTCGTCTGTTTCAAAATGATCGTCCAGGCGTTTTGCTCATTTAGACACCCGTAGTGTAAAATGAACCTCTTTCTCTTCAGGAAGATCAAATATTTCTAATTATTAAAGAGTTGAAAAATAATTGTTGGTCCTTATCATGGGCGTAGCCATGATTTCATCTTGGGAGTGGCCAGAATATATTTTGCACTATAATGTATTTGCACTATAAAGGCCACACACTACCGAACAACTACACCCAGTAACAAATCATATCCTCCAAGCGTTTGACTCAAAAGGGTACTGTAATGCAGTGTTTATGCATTTCGAATAGGCTTTTGACCGGCTGTGGCATATTGGACTCTTGGGCAAGGTGTCCGTCCTTCACCTTATCTCAGACTCATTCAATCATATCTGGAAGTCTGTAAGGGTGCCTTTCCAGCGTCAAATCGAGGACTATTTTACTCGACTCTCACACCATCCTTGCTGCGGTTCGCCAAGGCTGTGTTCTGGGTCCAATACTATTATCTTTATTTTCAGCAGATATGCCAGTCCCTTCCGCTGATGAGATGTGCATCGAGCCAACAAAACGGTGTTGACTACTTACGCCGACGAAGCTTACCGTATATGCCCAAATCATTGCCCATCCTGATGGGGAACTTCCGCTAAGTCCCAACGGAAGAGAGTACAAGCCTTGCATAATAAGATAATACGTCTAATGAATGTTACGACTGGTGTTTGCGGACTTTCAACCGAATGTTCTTGATTTAAGTTAAATGTTCTCGGTTTTCTCTATCTGTGTATGTATTATTAGAACAAAAGAAAAAAGATGAAAATAAATTTGAGAATACGCTTGCCAAATCTTTCAATTTTACGCTCTTCTCTTTGTCTCTTTTGCTATCTGCCGATAATGTTGTCAATTTATGTTTGTTTGTTCTCGATCTGAATTTTGTGTGTACTTGTTTTATTCCAATTTTGATTCAAGGATAAATTGGGTTTTTTTTTTTTTTCATCCAAAGATTATACCAACTTCTTGGTCAAAATCAGCCAAAGAATAATTTTTTTAGAACTAGCCGCTTGCAACATAAAATAGGCTTTTGTCAGTTTAAGTACATATGCCAGATGAATATAAAATAATGAGAACACGGGGTATTCTTTTTAGGCAATCAGTTTTTCAACGATGAGTTCTAGGAATCTAAATCTATATTTTTATACTAATATTATGGAGGAAATGTTAATATTTTTCTTTGTATTAAAAATACTCGAAAACTAAGATAAGTCTTATTTTATAAATTTTTTACCTATAGAAATCTATCTTATTTTCAAGAAAATTAGAGATCCCTTCGAAAATCAGAATAATATAACCCAAGGTATCAAAAATCATACTACAATATTTATAAAATTGCTAACATGGACGCACAAAACTTTGTGATGTTGTTTTTATTGTTGTATTTGTTCCTCTCATTGATTATTTACTGTGAGAGAGTATTGCGCTCTTCGTTGTTTTCTTTTTGAATATGATATTCAATAAGAGCGAGTCAAAACAGATATAGTGTGTAGTGTGTTTCGCCCACAGATGTGCAGTTAAAGTAAAATACGCACTCATGAACTTTTCAAAAATAAATGGGCGTATGCAGGTCGAGAAGGAACGCAAAACTAAAGAAAAGGAATGTGTGGCTCTCTTAAAGCCAACACGACGAACAATACCAAGGACTGTGACAAAATATAGACTGGACAAATGGCTATTAAATAGGGTGCTCTTCTTATTTTAATTATTGACAACAAGAAAAAAATTACACACAATTTATTGTTGGATAAGCGAACTTTGAAATAAGAACTCAATCTTTTTGAGCGATTTGTCCAGTCTAATCACTTTATTGTATATTTTTTGGGAGCAAAGCTTGGTTTGAAAAAACATTATCCTAAAAAAAATATTTTCCTTTAAAAAAATCAACAAAGTTAACACGTATATACCATATCTAGAAATTCGACACGGCTTTGCACCGGTAGATAGATAGAAAGAGAAATTATATTTTGAATTAGTACTTCATTTAGACACATAGAAGATACTATAATTATGACGTCCTTCTGACATTGAAAATTTACACCAAAGGGATTTTCATTGGCTGTGTTCTAGAACAATAATGTAATAGGAATGACACTCTCAACGAAATAAACTATTTGATTACACAAAAAGTTCACGGCCAGGTCAAAAATTATAAATCGATCGACACCGTAACTAAGAAGACACAGTACATTGCCCACAGGAATTGTTACATTCACTTAACTGCCACCTCATAAATTATCATTAAAAATCGGAACGCCAATCATGGTTTTGAGAAATTTAAGCCCTCCAAGTCTACTTATAAAGTTATTGAGGGTCAATTTATTTATAGCGACCATTATTACCAGTCAGTTAAATCATATTCCTAGGAATAAATGATCCCTAGCCATTTACCAATTCCGTTCAAACGACTTCAATTTCCGGAGAAAATCCCGATTTAATAGTGACTGACCTACGAAAAGAATGCTATACTCATTGCCAAATGAATGTTGGCCTATCACGGGTTGGAACTCCCGAATATCAATTTATTTTGCTACCACAAAATAACCTTGACTTACCTGTCCTGCTGCAGAGCCGTTGGTGAGGTGGTTCCTACAAAAAATAGCAGTGTAAAGTATAATTGTTATCTTCTATTTGTTCAAATGAAGTAATATTTTAAGATAATAATTTATCTTATGAAAGAAATATTGGCAATTTCCAATACTCAACTTGTATTGTCGGCTACGTGGTTCCATAGGATAGATAAATTTCGGTGATAAATGAATGCTCAAGGTTGAAATCTTTTGTGTTGGGTATCAGAGCTGGCTGTTGCCCTCTCTGCACCTATGGTACTTATGGAGACACAAAAAGCAACCAAAATATTTAAAAAAAAATTTTAATACATTCATATTAATCATTCTAATAATGATGTTTTAAGCAATAGAGATTAATGTTCAAATAAAATGTTGAAACAAAATGTGGAATATGTTATAAATATATTTTGCTGTAAAATCTCTATTTGTTTCCTACAAGCACTCTTTTAATGAACTCTTTCTTATTGGAGTAAACTTTATGGTAACACCTCCGGATTCTTTTAACATTTGCCAATTTTTTCACATCGTATCGAATTTATCTTACTTCTTTTTATTTATAATGTAACATATTGAATATCTTTCTTATCATCTGTTGTTATTATTTTATTCTTGCCATTTTTATTACTCTTTCTTCTTATTAATTCGTATTCCTTTCACTTTGTCATGATATTTGTAACACAAAGATTCATATAAGTATACAAATATGGAAAGAAATCTCTCAGTTCAGAAAGTTCTTAAGAACATATACATCTAATATGTTTCAACCGAAACTTCTTCATTCAGAAAGATTACAAATTAACAAATCTCTTTCTATTTTTTTAATGTTGAACATAAAATCACTTTTTAATGACAATTATGATATGTATGGTATAGGTATGTAAGATTCGGCGAAATTAAAGTAAAATCTGCCCATGTTTGCGTTTTATTCACTCATTCGCGATTTTGAAATTTCCACAATTCTAGTCACGTACGCAAAAATTTAATTGCTCTTATTAAAACCGAACAAATTATTCTTTCTGTGAATATGTACTACGATAACGTTAGTCGTTCCGTCAATCGTTTATGATCCAAAATGAGAAATGAATTTTAATTTTTCAGCATCGTTCCTACTTTCAATCGATTAAATTATAACAACAGATGGGCGGATTGACAATGTTTTATCGATTCCTCTCGTCCTGCTGATTTCCTCAATAGGTATCATACCTATATGTTTTGATTGTTGCATACTTCCAAGTGAGATGGGATCAATATTCGATATAGCTTCTAACTAAAACTTATAATATTTATGAGCTTATGTATAAAATTTCATACCTGCATTTTAAAATTTGAGACAGTTCTTAAGAAAACGATTTGAAATAACAATTAACATAATTGGGACAAACATAACATTGGACTGATCTGACACATAAATGACCTTTTAAACTGCCCCAAAAACAATTACAAATCATCATCAACACCCCATTGTAAGAGGAGGTCTTATGTGTGTCTTCAATTTTTTGTTTGTCACACTCATTCATACACTAACTGGTTTGTTAATAGTAGTATTTTAATAAAAGCATCAGATACATCCAAACAATACAGATCTTTAAATGTACATCGATGTTTTGTATGGTAACATCGATGTTTTGCCAGCTCTAGTTAGAAGTACACGTATGAGGTATGTATATTTAAAGATCTGTATTGTTTGGATGTATCTGTACCATACTAACCATCGATGTTTTGACAGCTCTACTTCTAAGGCATACAATATAAACATATCAAAGTTACTACAAAAACTACACATACTACACATTAAATTCGCAATTAAAACTTTATGTCTTTTATTAACACATTTTACTCTTTACACATTAATCTTGTCTATCATTACACGCTCTGTATCCAAAAATGGTAAGTAGATACCAGATATTATTGTAAGTTTGTGCAACTAACTGAATGACAGTAATATGAACAAGTTCACTATGACGAGACAAATTTACTAGTCATGTCTGTCTCTCCAGTAAGTCCAATTGGGAAATATAATTTTCTATAGAAAGTGGATTTTCGGTATATGTATATATAAATAACATGTTATATGTTATATTGTCAGAATAACTTGTAATCTTCTTAAAAACCTTGATAACATGTATATACTCTTATAATAAACCATATTCGTATAGCCCAAACTGAAATGGAATGACCAAGAAACTTGAATAAATTTTGTCTGATTTGGTAGAGCATATAATTTACGCTTTAAAATAAGAACTGGTTACAGGGTATCCAATTGTCTAGTTGTATGTTTAAGTAGTGTAAGAATGTTAATTGCGTCCCTTCATAAGTCATACTCTCCAACTTTGTTGACTTTTATTGTGTGAAAAAGCAAAACAAAACTTTAATTTACGTTGTATGGCTTATTAAGCGAGCTAAAGAATATGCAAACACACTTTGTATACTTACGAAACACATACATATATAGATAAGCACATAGATATACATAAATGTGTATGCATGTGTAAGGATGAATAGAAATAGAAATGTACATAGTAATTTAATGTAATTATGTGGCCGCTTTGATGTCAAGTATAAACATTTGTACAATTATGTATGGATACACTTAATTTCAGGGTTTCCATGTTCGCAATCACTTTTGCATAAAGTTTGATTATTTAAGGCGTAAAAATATTTTAATTAAAGAACATAATGATGAATGAATTTGTCATCGGTTTTATTTTTTTGCATTTTCTTTGTTTTTTCAATTTGTTTTGCCCTCTTCGCAACTTCAAATTCCCAAAATACAAGCTAAAAGCAACAAAGACTCAAAGAATCAAACAAATTACAATAACAAAATCGGATATTTATTTTTCCATTTCTTCTTATATAATATGTCTTTAACATTTGCATTAGGTAAATGAATTCCAATTAAAAGTATGTATGGAATATTCAATGGTTTATATTGTAGTATTACATTCACATAAATTTTCTACTGAATGTTAATCTTTTAATATTGTTTTTTTTTTTTACTTTTATAAATGTTGCGAATGACACATTTGCACTCTTCTATTGTTATTTTTATTATAATTATTATTTTTGTAACGAATCCTTTGCATATTTAGTATATCACAGAGTCACTTCTGCCAGTGTAATAATTAGGAAACCAATCAATCATAATTCATCATTATATGTATACATACATATTCTGATTTTTGTTTAGTTTCAGAAAAATATAATTTTAAAATTGTTCAATTGCATTTCCAAATCATTCTCACAATTAGCACGACCGTTTATTAAATCAGTTCATGCAATTTGTCGTTTTATTATAAACACAAAGTGTTGGGTCAACGAAGCAGATATCGGAGACTTTGGAAAGTAGTATGTATATAAATACGCAATGATCACCACTTCACAATGTAAATTTTCTGCTTCTATTTTTGAGCTATCGAGGCACTGGTGTTTCTACAAAACATAAATACTCACCGATTAGGCAAGATATTATGGTATAGTATTGTTGCGAACTTTAAATGTAATTCCATTAAATGTTTTGATTTAAGGATAAATTGTATACAGGGCTTACGTATCCCTTCATTACTCAACTGAAAGGAAATTTTACTATTTTTCCTACTTTTATTGTATAATATGCAATGAAACAAAAACCAAATTTAGAGAAATGCATAAAATGTCGAATCGATTTATCTAGAGGGAAGAGTGGTGTTTGGATTTGGGTTTCAGTTTTATATTGTTGATGGTAGAAATGGTAAATGATGGTGGCAAAAAAAAAAATGTGTTTAAACTCAATTAGCATAAAACGTAATCCATCATCTAAAATGTCAAAAACTGCTGAGCTAAGCCTGAACAGAGTCAAAGCGAAGCGTTCTCAGAGTAGTAACTTGAGTACTGAATTGCCTCATAAAAAACAGAAGCAAAAAAGAGAAAGAAAAAAAATTTAATATATTAAACAAATATGATAATCACAGCTGTCTTAAGGGTAAAATCGGTGAAAAGTCTGACGAGAATATGAATAACAAAGAAGCGATCTATGTGCGAATATATGGGTACACAATATTTAAGTAATAGTACGAAGGAAACTACAATATTACACTAAAAATATTACAAACGTCAAGCGGAAATGTTTAGGCAAGCAGCAAACCTTTTGCAAAGACGTAAAATATAAACTTGACCGAAGCAAACAAAGTTAACTTCCAGGGAAAAATTTAAAAAGGATGGACTATTGTACATCCATGGCATATTCACTTGGTTGTGGATTATTTTATTGTATAATATTTATACCTGCTATGAAATCAAATTTTCACTCGTTCAAATTTCTTCCAAAATCGATGACAGTTTATTATAATAATATTGTATATTATTTAGTATTTCATAAAAAATATTATCTTAATTAAAAATAACTTATGTGAAGTGTATGTAAGCTTTGGTGAGACTAAATTTGAATTTTTTTATTACTGTTTTTGCAATAATTCTCGTACACAAACACAAATACAGGCTGGATTCATATTATATTGTGTATGTATGTATGCACATAATACCAGATATTTACGAGCAGCATAGAATGTCCTGTATCCTGCTAAACCTATAAACATCTAATGGCAACAATGACGACGTTATGAGCAGTTTTTTAACCTGTCTGTAGCATTTTGTGTCTGCACGTGAATTATTGTCTCTTTTAAAAGGTGATGAAGAAAACAAAATGTATACATACATATGTCAGTCATATTCGTAGGCGTATTCATAACAATAGTAAAAAGTACCATCATTCTCTCGAATTATTATCTGTTTGTTCATACTAGTTAGTTGTGTGTAGATTCCATTAAAAAGGAAAAGCCATCATAGGCATTATATGCTGAGTTGTGTGTGTAGGAAGTTGCCATGAATAGCGTTATCCTTAATCGCGTATTATGATATGTGATTGTGTGAGTACGGCAAAAGCTAATAAAAAAATGCAAAATATGTTTAGGATTTTTGATTTTTCATATCTAAATTACGCTTTTCCTGAGCATAAAATCCGAATAATGTCACATTTAATGGTGGCAGCATCCATTGGAATTGCAGATGTTGGAAATATTAACTTTTCAAATTGAGAGGAAGGTGCTTGGATTTTTATGAAAGAGTTGATAAATATCTATATTCAATTTTGTCCTTTCTTTTATAAATATATAATGGAAACTGACTGAAACGACTTTAAATTGACTGCATTGCGAAATCGATAATTTTTTAAAATAAGTATAATAGTAAACACTCAACACATTATCAGGCTTAAATATAAATTACTGTGAATTTAGAATTAGTATTAGTTTTATATTCAATTGCAGATAGTTATCAAAATCAGAATTTTTAGATTACTGAAAGAGTTACCTCCCACGTATTTTTATGAAGCCTATTAAAATTAAAATCAGATTTTTCTCAAATCTTTTTGAAGCGACAATTAACTGAACATACACAAAAATGTCGAAAAAATTGTCTTTACACTGCCGAATACAGGTAAGCCTTTATGCTCCTTTTTAGTTCGAGTCAGAGGAACTTCCTTCGTTGGTATTTCTTGACTTCTCATGGTGTATAATGGCATTTACAAATTTAATGCTAGACAAAAAAATCGACCACAAAATAGTGTTTAAGTGCGCACACCGAACGCTGAGTCCTGCTATTAACATTTCTATCAGCTGCATAATAAGCGGCGCAAAAAGATGGAGAACAAACAAATGAAATGAAAAAAGATGAAAGAGAGATGTATCATTTGATATCCTTTAAAAAATAAGGAAAAAAATGCCGAAAACTGTCATCACCACATAGAAACATAAGGACATCACGATAGACCTTTATATATATACATACAAACATGTACATATATGTGTTTATAAAACAACTCAAAAGAGAGAGGGAGATAGAGAGATGATATGTAAATTTATGAGAACTGAGCTAACTAACCCTGCCCTTTGTTCGATCTTAAAATATAATTAAGGCGTGGTCGCATAATTCTGTTTAATATCCTTATAAATGGCAGCATAAATCCCGCATAGCGCATAGCACGAAAACTAACAATTGCAACAACATCTACAACAATAGTAAATTTGCAAGCAACCCCTCTGAAAAGCGCAAGAAAAAAAGCCAGAGTTTGCAAAGAATAAAAAAAACAGAGTTTTAAGAAAAAGGACTTCCTTCACACAGAAAGTCGCTAAGAAATATTTTAGCAAGATGATGACGATGAACGAAAGAAAGTAAATTGCATTTCTTTGTTGCAGATGTTGCAAATTACAAATAACAAACCACGGGGTGTGACAGAACAAACTTAGGAGAATTAAAACAATCAGGCGTTTTAGGGTACGACGTTTCATATTTTACTTAATGTTGTAGTGTATATGTACAAAGAACATACTTATATTGTTATAAAAATAAGCATGTTGGTTGTGTTGTTGAAGTAAAGAAATAGTTGTCTTATTGAAAATGTTATGAAAATTTAATAGAAAAAACTAGAGACCGACCGAAGGTTCCGGCTGGTTTTGGTCAAAAAGTCTAGTTTTGGCCACAGTTTCGGTTTCGGGCAATAATTGGCCGTACTTTCGGCATGGCCGGAACTGTGCGATATAATATAAATTGTAAATTGTTTCATGTAAAAATTGTCACAATGTTTTTTTTTTTATGGTGCTTTAATTACATATTTTATTGCCGTTTGGAAATTTAAAATTGGTCAGTAAAAGAATTTGTATTTCAAGATAACAAAAATGCAGTTATATTTTCCAATGCATTAGAAATAATTATTGCTAAAAAAAAATAACATAAAAAAATTAGGTAGTAGGAAAAAATAAAATTGCTTCTTTAAATTTTTGGTAACACTCAATAACGTCCGATGCTAAAAAAAAAAAATTTATTATTGTGGAGTCAAGTTATCAAATAAATCGAAACTTGTTGAAAAAAATTAGATATTGTCCATTTAGTTATGAAATCAAAATCAGACTAATAGATGACACTCTCTTTACTAAGAAAATTAAAAAAACTCTTTTTCTCATTAAATTTTCTTGATGGGATTTTTCAAATAATTTCCTATAACTTAGTACGTAATACCTACCGAAATTACACTTCAGTTTTTCTGTGGGAAAGTCCTCGCAGGACTTCATTTAACACAAGTTAACTGTCTCTATATTAGTAGTATGTGTAGTATAACATATAAATTTTAATATTCAATTTAATATGTTTAATAATTTTTGGTTTCGGCTGAAAATCCTGCTTCGATCGGACATAGAAGAAACCAAAACATGAAAAACAACTAACATCGGTCCTATCAAAAATTGTATGCCTATCACAAATGACTAACTAAATATGTACTTATGCAACTATGATTTTGCTTACATTGGATTTTCTTTATTATTAAGTTAAGTTAATGTGTTTTTATTGAATGCATTGTAACCAAAAGCGCGATGCAATTAACTGTGGAGATTCTGATTTTATACATATGTGAAAACCAAATAAAATAAAAATATACCATATATGGTATACGTACTGATTAAAGAGGTGTTACCCTTCAGGCCTGTCATTCCATGTTCCAAAGGTATTACAATATATCAAAACTAAAGGTTACTTTACTTTGGGGTTTTAATTTAATTTTGATACAAAGTTTTAATTTTAAGTATAAGTAATTTTTAATATATCTATGTTTATATTATATATATAAGATTGGATGTATGTATGCATGTGGCTACGTTCCTTGTGGATTTCGTAACTGCTGAACCGATTTTGGATAAATTTTAAGGGAATCTCTAGCATAGTCAGCGGAGTGTTTCTGAAAAGTTTAGTGCGAACTTGCTGTTGTCGAGAAATTGGTGGATAAAATTTTGTATTTAAATCATAGAAACATATTTTAAAATCAATCAAGTCGCCTTTGTCAAATATATCAGGTAATTATGTCAATATTAATACAATATACATAGTATGTACATATGTACTTACAACCTAATAGAAAATTATTAGATTATGGAAAATTTGCGCTTCCGTCGGTTTTTTTTTTTTTTTGAGCTACTTAACAATTGTAAAGAGGAATGAATTTCTATAAAACTTTAAAATTAACAAATATTTAACACTAAAAAATCTCGATTTCAAATTATAAAACGATCGGGTTGGGTTGAATTAGATAAGAAATACGATACAACACGCGAGGTCAAGTTCATCCAGAGGTCTGAAGGTCCCTTGTAATGCCTGCAATATGTGTGATGTATTTCTGAATCGACAGATTAACGAAGCCTTTCAAAGAATGGTTTCGCGAGGAGACGGGTCAGTATGTTAAAAAGATATTTTAGAAAAAAAAATTAAAAACTAGAGAGAGCACCATGTACAACCATAGTATGAATCTATGTATTAATTTACAATGTATATGTGGAATGTGAATACTTATTTGTATAAATTAGTTAAAACTGAAAAAAATTACTACTACTCATACTCATTAAACGCAAATCAAAACCAAAAATAAATTACAAAAAATTTAAAAAATAAGAAAACAACACTAAATACAACAGACGAACTAACTAACAAACTGACAGACTAAAGCAAAATATTATTTTTACCTTGGAACTAAAATATTTATTTAATATTTGTGCATATTTTCGTAAAGTCGAAATGAAATGCCTCAAAGAAAATATCCATATACACGCACACACATATATATTCATACACATATATATATATATATATATATATATATATGAACATAAAGATGTGTATGTGTGGATATTCGGGACATAAAAACAAATAAGCGCATACAAATCCAAGAGAAAAATGGATAGATAAATAGATAGTATATAATATACACAAATACATAAAGAACATAAGCACGAAATTCTGATGTAGCCAAAGACACAAAGGCACACAAATAGTCAAATAAACAGACAAATGGGAGGCAGGCAATTACAATATATATATATATATATATATATATATATAGACTCATATTTGTAGGTTCATATGTATGTATGTAAGTCGTATGTCGTATATTTCAACGAAATATTAAAATTATTTTGCATGCTCTCTCCTCCAACAAAAGTAACAAAAATGAACAAATACAATGGCATGCAAATTTAAATGTTATATATGTACATTATATAGGAACGAAGTGACAATAAGACAAAAAAGGGGCGGAGCAAACCGTTTAATAGTGGAACAAAACGGTAATGAAATTGGATGGAATCGAATGGCATGGAATAGATTGACAGGGAATCATGGAAATGAAATGAACAGAAATAAAATTGAAAATGTAACATGATAATACTAAAACAGAACGCCGACGGCAAATCACTTTTTTTTTTTTTTGAAATTATCGTTATTGTTTTGTGTTTTCTTCCATTATGTGTACATACATATATCTTTTTGTTTATAATAAGCATAAGTATGTATGTACATAGTATTTATGTATGTGTATATGAGTGAAGTAATAATAAGAAAAATTTTTAAATATTTTAATTTCGTTTTCATTAAATCAAATTATTATTTTTTCATTTCTTCTGCTAGGTATTTATAATACTACCATATCAATTTATAGTGAAACTTAAATAGGAAAGCCCGAACTCAGACCTAAAGACAATAACTTGTAAATTAACAAATATTTAACACTAAAAAATCTCGATTTCAAATTATAAAACGATCGGGCTGGGTTGGATTAGATAAGAAAGACGATACATCACACAAGGTCAAGTTCATCCAGAAGTCTGAAGGTCCCTTGTAATCCGTAGAAATATTTCGAAGATATAATATAAGAAATAAATAAGATACTCTCTGGTACTCTATGATTACTTTTTAACTGAAAACAAATATTAATTTTATCTTCTTAACCGAACAAATTTTTCTTTTTTATATTAAAAATTGTTTCATTTGCTTTATGTTTTATGTGTCTTTGCATTAGTAGCAATCTGCAAAATCTGGACATTATTTGCTTTTTTCCAACTCTTAAGTCACTTTTAAATTTATGATTGCGATTTGCGTACTGCACTTGATGAGTTTAACAATCTTTTAATTTTATTTTTTAAAGTTGTCAATGTGCAATACAATCATGTATTAAGAATTGTAGTGTATTGAGTGAAAATTGTCAGTTATACCCCAAAAAGAGTTTACTTACACATCTTATATTCTAATATGTATGTCACACATGTGGATGAGGAATCAGTGAAATATAATAAAATAATCAATGCACGTGTTAAAATCAAATTCCTCGACACCTTTCGTGTGGCATACTTTAATAGCCACAGGACATTCAACTACACATACATACATACATACGTGTGGTATACCCACATACCCTACAAATTCCAGCTTAAATATACTTGAATAGAATATAATGGTAAATAGTAGGATGAGATGATATCCATACACTTACATACATATGAGTGAATGAGTATTAAATGAGTTGAACCAAGACTAAGCGAATTAACCCATACACACCAACCAAGTTTTTCTCTTTGTAATTCATTTTACCTTAGAAACGTTAATGTGGTGCTCATATTTATTCATTCATCAATGATGATTATTGCGTTAATTACAATGTATTTGAGTAAAAATAAAGCATTCAGGGTTGTCCAATAGAGTCGCCACCACCACTCCCAAATTCTTCTCATTGGCTTGCACTCACATGTCTGGATGTTTAAGCGTAAAACTTCAAAAGGAATGCGAGCGATTTATGCTAAGGCATTTAACGAACGCACACACGCGCGGACGCACGCACGATAGGACGGAGTCGTGATCCACCCAGCCTTACAAGCATTTGGTGCTGTAGGCATCCTGTGTCTACCGTACCTACGTCTACCCTACTCTTCTTTACCCTTTTTTATACATAAACACAACGGCACCCACCTGTCAGTCATCTGATCTAATAATCAATTAAGTAAAAAAACCTACGTATGTACACCTTCTCTTCCTTAGTTCTCATTCATAGTAATGTGGGTTGACAACCCCTTTTCAACACACTCAGTCGTCTATGCTGCGTCCTTTCTTTATTTTATAGACTGAGTTTTAGTGCGTTCGTTAATTATTTGGAAAATACTTTTGTCCTTTTTATTGTCTTGTTTGTGCATACAACAGGCCGGCTACTGAATACTTTCAATATTTTTGCCATTCACGTTTTCAAGGACTTCGCTATACATATGTAGCTTTTTATTACAATCTTCCTATAAATTTCTCTTTTTTTTTTAATCGACTTTTTTTAAATCCACAAATCATGGTTAGATGCGTTTATATGATTGAGGATTTACTTAAATTTTTAATTGATCATTAACAAATGATGTACTAGTAAGAAACGATTAACTATGCGCCGGCGCAAACGGCACTTTGATCTTTAAAAAAAATATTGTAGCGTATCGAACATACGTTTTTGGAATTGAACATACATATGTAAGTGAGTGAATGACTCTGTAAATGAAGCCAAGAAAATGGATAAAAATCTTTGTTGCATCAGATCATTAATCAAAGAAATTCTTTAATTTAATTTGAAAGAATACCTTAAGAGTACACAGTTCACATAGATAACTCATGAAATTTATTGCATTTATTGTAATTACTGTACATATGTAGTATATGGTTAAAACGTTGATGTTATTCGGAGATAAAAGTGTAAAGTGCCTAACATTAACCCGTCACCACCAAGTTCAATAAACAAACAACTTTGATGATCACTTATCGGGAATTTAGTTGTTGTCCCTTCCAAAATATCGGAAGGCTCTTCAATTCAATGAAATATAGACACCGATCAGCTGCTTTCTTGCTTGCCTGCCAACCAAGTTTTAAATATTTGTTCAGTTTAACAATGACAAGTAGCAATTTGTCTAATTGGTATCGGTTTAAATGGGTCGATTCCACCGTCCAAGAAACAAAGGACACTTCAAATTTAGCTTCAAGAATTGAGGTTGTGGTTGAGTTAGCGGTTACGTTAAGGTCCCAATTATTATTACGACTGCCAAGTTGTTCTGTTATTTCAACAAATTCCTTTTGCTTAGCGTCAATATTAAACAAGTACAATCTAGTCGCACTTGTTGTTTTATCATTTTTACTGAACGTGACATTCGATTGTCGATTTTTAAATGCGAAATGTTTCTCTTTTTTGGTCTAATCGAAATTAAATGACGTGTGAATATTGACAGCTGTTCACATATTTCTGTTCCTGTTTTATTCTGTTTTTTGTCCCTCTTAACAATTTTTATACCTTTCACTTATACTAATGCGAATAGGTATTTTCACTTCATCGAAATGTTTGTGACTTATATTGTTCATAAGGAACAATTCGGAATTAGCATCAGCAACAGAGAGATTTGTTTGTTTGGGAAACTTAGCATTCATTCAGCATTGCAACCAAATCTAAAAAGCATCTAATGTTAGACTTGATAAAAAAACCCGATCTGGTCCGATCAGTCCAATGAACAATATTATTATATGTAGTTATTATTTATTATTTGTAAATTGCCACAAAAATTATATTGTACTTTAAAAGCTGTAAGCAACTTCTTCGTTTCTTGAAGACAAATGGTAGAAGCTTATCAATCGGATTACTATGACTTAACAAACATATATATGTATAGTATTTACAATAACTTGCACACAATCGGATCATTCGCCTTTATTGTATTTTTGTATAAAAAAAAAATTGTGTTGTTAAATGTTCTTAATGTTTCTGATTGGTACTAAAAGCATGTAATCTTCGTTAGAACCTTAATGTTCTGCCTTGTTTTGTTTTTTGTTTTGTTTTATTTGTCTTCCATCAAATTGACTTTACTTTGGCGACAGATTGTCCTTCTCACACTAGCTCTTTTAGTATCTATTTATTTTTATATTTAATTGTGGCTTTTGTTTGTATTAACCTAGTATCTTTGTTTGCTTATTTGTTAGTTAGGCAGTTATATACAATTCTCTTTAACTGCATGTGTACATATACATATCTAAACACACAGCAGTGAGTCAGGCATACTTGGAAAATAAAAGGGGGACCCACCAGCAGTGTCTATGTATATACAATAAAAAAAATCTGAAAACTATAAAATTTCGATTTTCGGTGTTATTTTGATGACTTCTAAAGTATAATAGGTAATTCGCCTACTGATATTGCATCCCAGACTGTACCTACTGACTCAAACTGTCACTTAGTCAGTGCTTACTAGACAAATTTTAAAATAATAAATAATTTTCAACAATAGGAACTTTTATATTGCATATCATCAACTAAATTAATATTATACATATATTGTACATACTACATACATTATTACTTATGTATCAATATACATACATTATACACGTATTTATATATAATTTAAGTATAAAAATATAAGTAGAAATTCAAATTTCACATAGCTTCGTTATAAATGATGGCAATGAAGTTGAAACATATGATGTACATAAACACAAACGCTTTTAATAATTAATTTATTCATTAATTAATAACATTTTTTATCTTTATCTTTAACTATAAACCAAATTTATTAATCACACCATTGGTCACGTATCTTAATGTGTGTGGTCTTAATTTTTATTACCTATATATTTTTGAGATTTTATTTGTTTTTTTTTTTATCATAAAATGCTCAGTCACAAAAAGAGGGAGCGTAGTAAGTCTCCTATAGAAGACTAAGGAGAAACACAAAATCTTCGCAATTTCAACTATTTACTTTGATCTGAAAATCTAGAAAATAAGTTTTTATTGTATCACTAGCGAACCCGGCTTGATACGCTACGCACCAAACGTGATGTTAGTGCGTGATGCTGTTCTCTTTTTAATTGCAGACGAATCAAATATTAATATTGACATAATTCTCGGATATGTTTGTCATAGACGACATGATTGATATTAAAATATGTCTCTTAGCTTTACATGTAAAATTTTATCCACCAATGTCTCGGAAACAGCGGGTCCGATCCGAAAAGTAAGTATGCCACTCGATTCCTTAGCACAATTTTAAGCGTTACATACAAAACCCATATAAGAAATTTTATATAATAGTATAAAGTATAGACAGGACTATGTTGCTAGGCATAGGAAGTAGAAGCAGACCATTCCATTAACTTCACTACAAATTGAATTATTATAAATTATTTTATATGAAAATATTGTACTTTTAACTACTTGGCTATTGCACGGTATTTTGATTAGAATTCTTTAAATCAAAATTATTAAATTATTATATATTCACATTTCTTGCATTCTAATTTGAAAAGATGAGAGTAATAAATGGTCGTGCTTTGACCATCCCTCGCCTCATAGCCACAGACCAGACGATTAAATACATTTCTTCTGCAAAGACTTACCACATTTATTTGATGGTAATATCTGGCCTTCTTGAGATGGATGCGTTGGGACCCTCTCTGAAATCCCAAAATTTCGTTACACCATAGTTAATAAGTAATTTAACGAATTGAGCGACCTAAAACTAGTACTTTTTGATTGTAAATAATAATGTTAGGTTTTATAGGTTATAACTTATAAATAAACTAGAGGACATTAGGCAGCTATTTCCCATTTCATATTTTCATTTCTTCATCGTTTTCGTCATTCGGAAGCAACCGATGTCTGTTTGCGTTTCTTGTTCTACGACCTATATAAGAAGTAGTTCGTTCAGCAATCTACACAAAACACTTGAAAATATAATTGATTTAATATTGACGTTCAAAGAATTAACAATTTTATAAAATGTTTCTAGGCCACCAATAACATTTATAAAAAATTTTCATTAGAATTAATTTAAATAAATTGTACATCAAAATCCGTTCCGTGGCTTTAAAGTCGACTTTGCTTTATACTATGTTATGATGATAAACATAAATTAAGGTTTTTAATATACTTTTCTTGATTTGACTCCCCCTTAGGCTATTATGGTACGTCCGTGACCATATATATATGTGCACATGAGTGTAAGGTTGACAGAGGTTGTGAATTTTCATTTAATTTCTAAAAATTGCAATATATTTTTGTGTAATATTTTTATTGTATTTACAATATTTAGTGATTTGGTGCCAATTGTTAGTAGGCTAATTCATTTTTGTTAATATTTTCTTTTAAGTCAAACAAAGTTGTGTACGTAATTTACGAAGGCATGTCCCTTTCAAGAGACAAACATACAGTAGTAACATATGTATATACATGGAATAAATGAAACCCCAGCTCTCAAAATACAGGAGAAAAAAATTATACGAGTGGTTAGAAAGGATTGATGTTGAGAAGATAGGTGGCTGTTCGTGCAATAACATTCCACACAGAATACAGAATAACATAAATGCCACTCACTTATGCTTCATGGCTTCGTGTCTGGCATATTTCCACAAAATAATAAAAGTATTGGTTACACAAGTATAAAATTAAATATTGTACCTCGTAACAAAGTCATCGACTATGGATAACTATGGATAACTATTTATATGGTATGTCCTCTTTCAGTATAAATATAAAGGATATACAGTTTGAGTTTGAGATTTAACCATAAACATTTTTCAAATGTCTTTTCAAAGCTTTGATCATTTAGAATCATAACAAATACTACAATAAACCAAATGTCGTCCAAAACCCGGTACACCGTTCAACGTTCTTAGCATTCCATCAAGAAGAAAGTTTTCCTTTTATGGGAAACTTGAGAGTTTGGCAAAGAATTTTAACTGTAATCAGTATTTTGAAATAGTTTATTTTTTCTTTTGTAACAAATTTCATGCATCGGTTTTTGAAATTTGCTAACAATAAATATTGTAATTTTCCCATTTGATTTTGATGTTGTGCTTGATGTTCTTTGAGTATGGTTTTAGTTTTTTTTTCAGATTGTGATTAAACCATCAAGATCATTAATTATGGGCAAGTCCAACAAACACTACGTCAAACTACAATAAGTCAGGAGCTATTATTTTTTAACTCAAATCATCATTAACAAATCGAATCAAACTTAAGTTAATATGCGGTTGATTTCTTTGCGCTCTCTTTCTACTGATTATTTGTTCAATTTCACGGTGTGAATTTTTCAATTTTTCTGCTGTCAAATTTTTACGATTTCAAAATTCATCGATACAAATTAGTTTTGCTACTCATGCGGACTCCACAGTGAAAATAAACGATTTTGAACGATTTTTTTCAGTAGTCATCGCATAATGATTCAAACTTATTTGTCGACTCCGAACCAATAGAATCAATTCCAGTCTTTTTTAAATTGTACTTCTCATACATGCAGATATCACTTTGACTTGATGGTTGTAACTCATAGAACCATATATTGTTAGTATTGCTTGAAAAACTTTTCCTTTAACTCAACAAATATCAATCATGAAAATTAGGGCATGTAATACTTTTGTGGTCTTTCTTTAATTCTGAAAGTGTCTGGTAGATACGATTCTTACAACCCCCGAAACATATTGCTCCTCTACAGAAGACACATGTAATATGATAAAACTTTGTGTATTTATTGTATTGTATTTTGTCGATACTATAAAATGATTTATGCCTTAGTTGTTGTCAGTTTTCATTGAACTTTATTATTTTCTACGGTACAGCTTCGAAATGATTTTGAGGACATAGGGTATCTTACAGTTGGGTCAACCCGACAATATCGTACTAACTTATTTTTTTTTTTTATTAGTTTCGTGTTGTATAAAATGAAAAATGATCATCAATTGACTTTAATTAGTTTTTCTTCATTTTAAAAGTAATAAATCTTCAATATCATAACATATACAGTTGTATAAAATCAAGTGCACAACTCAGACCCTTTGTTTTCATTTCTGTTTTTTTTTTTTTTTAATAGAGATTTCCAATTTTGCTCTATTCAAGTTATTGATTTTGTTCCAATTTAATGGAAACTATAACCCGGGCACTGAATGAACTTTTTACTTATTTTTAAAGAAAGAACATACAAATTATATCTATATTTGTTAAATTATTCTAAGTTCTCGGTAATAAATTTAAAAAAAAAATAATAATAATGTTATTTTCGGTTTCATCGAATATCATATATTTAATCATAATATTGTCGTATATCTTTCATATGAACAAATCTTTATTGATAACTTTTTATAAACAACAAGAAATAGTTTTTGAGTTATAGTGTGTCGAAATTAGTTCGTATTAAATTTAAAAAAGTGCCTCTGACTTGGCTTAGACACTGCTACTGTCTAATCTAGATTTTATTTTATTCAATTCCATGCAATGAAGTATCAAATCATCGATATCTCGTTTTTCTATTGAAATTTGAAGTTATCATATAATTCGTATTGTTATGACATTCTGATTTTAAAAGCGGGAAGACGAAGATTTATGTAATTCAAAGATTTTTTATTTTATCAAATGGCCAAAATTGAATAAAAAAATAAAAAGTATTTCAAAAACCCAGACGATGACACACAATTGCAGTAGCAACAAAGAAGTTGTTATGTTGCTGGGCCACCCTTAGCCGCACAAACCCAATAATAATGCCTTAATATATTTTTATGATTGTGTATTTCTATACCCATTTTGACTATTTTTTCATTGTCTATTTGGGCTACTTTTACCCATAGTTTTTGGCGGAAGGGTCTAATTGCAATAATCCATTTATAACGTTATAATTTCCTTTCGTACAATGGGTAATATGACCGAAGGCGCTTTGAAAAAAAAGAACTTTAACAACAACGACATCCAACGACGTCAAAAGCTACTAAGAATTGCATTAAAAAAAAAATAAGAAAAACAAATGGAGTTGGATTTTTTACAGCCGAAGAGTAAATAAATAAGGGCAACGAACAATATGGAATAAACAATGACTACAAAGCAAAAGGTACAAAAGGAGCGCACTAAGATTTCGTGGAAATTCCATTTTATTAGCATGATAAGTGAACTTTAGACTACAGTGACGATGAAAAATCCACCACCACCGACAAAAAACACGAAAGAGAAATAGACAAATACATATGTATGTACGAGTATATACAGAAAAGCTTAGCCGTTTTTATATTGCATACTTTTAGGATGGGGTTCGTTCTTCTCTTCATTTTTATTAAAATCGGTTTCACAGTACATAAAATAATTTTTCTTTCTTCGTTTTTTTTTCAGCAAATAGTGAATTGTATCATAAGTGCTCATTTATTGATCACCTATTCATTTACAAGCAGTTTGCTGTTGTTTTTTTTTGTTGTAAAATGTTGCTTAAGATTTTGCCCTGCCAATATATATTGTACAATCAGACAATGCAACATAATATTGAAATAGTAAGATTGGAATGATTACTTAGATTCTATCCAATTAAATACTACTTAGTATACAATCCAGACACCATACCAATACACCATAAAGGTGAATATTCATAATACGAGAAATATCTTATTTTTTTATTGTGGCTTTTGAGTACAAGAGATTTTTCTTCCATTATAAGCAAAGAATCGATAAAATTCTATACTTGCGAAAAATGTGCATTCAACTTGATCGAGGTTCTTACCTATCATGTGAGGGTCGCTAGACCGGTATTCTACCATACTCCCCCTTTTGGAAGACCAGGCCTTCCAACAGGTTAAAGAACAGAGTTAAAGAACCGAATGTCCTTTATATGTTGCCGAATACGATCGATCACAGATCACATCACGCCGGGGTCACCAGATGTTGAATCCAAGACCGTTTTCTTGAACTTTGAAGCGAAGAATCGAGAATATTCTATACTTACACAAAAAAAAGGACATTTAACTTGATCGAGGTTCGAAACTGCACTATGCGAGCAACGATACGAGATTCTTGATGGTATTATACATATTTATATGCATGCAATAAATCGGATTAATGCGGCGTAGGGAATCCTTTTAATACAATATTTAATTCGCCCCACGTCACTATTCTAAATAACCACAGCAATAATTTTTGCGATAATATTATAATAAATGATTTAAAAAAAAAAAAAAAAAATAATATATATAATGTTTCAGTACATTGTAAATTGCTTTAATAATCGGTATACTACAGAAATATTTTTTGATACATACACCGTGACCCGATCCTTAACACAATGAACCAATGAACTGTAGTTATCCCACACAATCCTTAAAGGCATAAAATCCATATGCCTGACATAAAGGCACACATTGATATGCTTATGACTACCCTTGTATGATGCACTGGAAAAAAATTAATGATTATTTGTAGAGTTAATCTTGAGCAGTATATTCGCGTTTTCTCGTTATGTATTTGTTTTTATGAAAACTCTTCTTGTTTACATAACTTGTCTTTAGAAGCAGATCTTCCTGAGTGACGTTCGGGTTGTCAGATGAAAATGAGTCTGAAATAGGAAATAATATTAAAGTGCTTAGCAATATTTTGGTTTGTGAAGTATTTTACCAAGAAGGCATCTGTAGAAGTTTTCGAACTACATACATACTTAGTTTCTTATCTACTTACCTTGCTTTATGCCACCACTGGTTGATTACAGCCTTTCTACAGTGAGTAAAAAGTGTGAGTTCCGGTTTTGCGTCCACATTGAGCTCTGGTGTGTTCTGAACAGCTGTTTATTGTTTTGGTTATACACATACGTGCAACTTTGCGCGCACGTTGGTAAAATTAAGACTGAAAATTTGTGAAAAATACATGATTAAGAATATTTTGCAGAATATGCACATAGTTCTTGCAGTTTCTGGATCATCAGTATCGTACACAACTATTTTTTTCGAAACTGTGTTCTAACTTTATTTGTTTTTTAGGTAGCAGATCACTATCGGTCTTTGGCGTGTCGTTGTGCAACTCTTTTTCATGATAACGCTTTAAGTGTGTCCACATGTTTGATGTCGTGTAGCCTTTGTGTCATTATCCTGTTTTATTTCACAATTTTTCCAGATGGAACTTGTACACTTTAAAGGCTTCGCCATTCCAAAAATTGTTTGCGCCGACTTATTTATGTTGTCACACCACCGGCTTTTTTTAAATTAGTGATTTCAGTGATTTTCACTGTTTCCAGGCCTGCCAACTTGGGAGAAAAAGTCAGATTCAGAAGAAAAATATAAACTACGACTAAATAGCCTTTTAGACGATCATTTCAGGCAATCCTACTGTATCGACCGATATATCGGAATCGGAATCGTTACACCCCTAATTTTTTCTTTACTCTGTTTAACGATGCCACTTGTAAACAGTATAAATCGTAATGCTGAATTGATATTTGATTTGCACTGAATTCCTAATATTGATAATGAAAATGAAAAAGAATAAACACATGAAGTTAATGCACCACTCACTTTACTTTATTTTCTTTTCTACTTACCTTGCTTTATGACGCCAACAACAAATAATATTTTTCACTTTGTTCCCACTACAGTAAACACCACTCAGAATGGACACAGGTCTTCTTAAATGCACGGGTTCAATAATACACATGTAAACTGCACTGTTTTAACGTTTCGTTACCACATTTGTTCAGAATTTTCGCTCTCGACACCAGTTCAAAGAGAGCAAACAAATACTTGCCTCTCAATTGCTCTCTCTTATTGGTGAATAACTGGTGCAACGGAGACAATTGCCTC
Organism: Amiota communis; assembly: GCA_037043315.1. NCBI lineage: Eukaryota > Metazoa > Arthropoda > Insecta > Diptera > Drosophilidae > Amiota > Amiota communis. The sequence goes on along the minus strand of JBAMAV010001329.1, from coordinate 1,352,313 downwards.
CCAGCCGGTGTTGCCATTTCAGCTGGTTTCCCGCTAGATCTAGCTTTTTTTTTAGTTGAACAGTGGGAAAAAATTAAAAGCAGCGGAAAGCGGAAATTCTAGCTTTTTAAATATAATTTTTAACTTATTTATTTTCAGCTTTTTTTTAAATTTCTCCATAGTTTACAAATCGTCTGTCGGAAAACGAAATTATATTTGAAACATTAAATAACTTATAAACAAAGAATATTACAAAACGTAAATTGTTGTTCTAGGGGTTTTGCAAGTAGTTGTATTAAATTATAATTTTTATTCTGAATCTGACATTTGATTATGCCCCTAAGTGGCATGTCTGTGCATTCGTTTGCTTTCCCACCAGTTATTTATAGCATCAAGAAACTCTAAAGTTTTGAGTTTTGTGAATCCCAAACTTGTATATATAGTATGTACTTAGTGCGGTATTTCATTGATATGTACAACAACGTAGCTGATCGTCGGTTCTTCTTTGTCGGCAGCTCTTTGTTGTTGTTCTTCGTATAATAAACGCAGCCACTGAGAGAACCGAGCTCCCTTACCAACAAATGAAAATTTCAAGAGAGAGCTCTGTCTGCCCGCACATAAGTGTAATCCGCACTTAGTAAACAATCGTTATGCCTAAAGAAATATTTAAGCAAAAAATTCGTGAAGCGTGGTTGCAGATACGGATTGAACTTACACGAACAATGCTATTATCAGCATACATTACCACCGAAATATTTAAACTTGGTATGCAGTAATGACACATACAACAATTCCAATGATAAGATTGATGAAATCGATGAAATAATTGACCTTATATAAAGGAAAACAAATAAATAACTCAATATAAAAAAAAAGTTTTTTTCAGATTTTTTTTTTAAAATTTCAGCTTTTTTTAAAGATTTATTCCCTCCAATCCAGTTTTTTTTTTACTTTGAAAAAATGGCAACACTGCTCCGAGCATACTACACGGTAATTAAACATTAATTCAGTTACATGGTCAAAGTGTTTCAAAACAAAGGCTCGTGAGTGCTAAACACACATTTTATTTCATATTTTATTTGGTTTATTAAACTTTAATAATCTTGGCTCAAAATAAACTTTGTTGTATTGCCAATTATTTGTTGTAGTTACGAACAGTATTTATAAAACCGATCAAACCGGACATACATCCCACATTGCTTAGTTTTGGTGATCTAAAAACTAGGCCTTATCAAAAATAAACGATGACGATAACGCGAATGTAAAATTTCATTCTACCGATACCAAAATGCTTCACATAAAAAATTTATATAAAAATGCTACCCCTAAAAGTATACTTTACTTTTTATTTATTCAGATTTATATACAAAAAATCCAAATTTCTTACTTTTCCGGTGGATTATACTAGCCTATAAAGAACACACAAAAAAAAAAAAAAATTGTACGTGTTCCATCGTACACATGATAGAAGTGAAACTTCTTAAAAACAGACAGAGAGAGAGAGAGGTCATCTCAAAACAAATACAACAATACGACATTTGCGTACAAAATATTCTGTCCAGTTAATTTAGCTATGTCTGTCTTTCAGTCTGTCCGTCTGCCTATCCGATATCTTTTCTTCGTACATTCGCTTTTTTGTACAATATACAAGCTTGTTGTTGTTATTAACATTTTTATAACACACAAGCTGCATGTTGTTGTTGTATAATTGTAATCTCTTTATTGCGACTTTTCCGGTGGATTTTCCAAAAATGTTATTATTTGTTGGGGATATGGCAATAGAAATACACATTCTGTGAAAATTTGATGTATCTACCTAGTGCGGTTCATGAGATACAGAATCCGAAAAACGTTATAATTTTTTTTTTCACTCAAAATTTCACACTAAATTTTTGGCCAGCACCGCTAAAGAAGTTTCACTTCAAAAAAGGAAAAAAAAAGTGACAAATCGTTCAAGGCCATTACCATCATTTTTTTTTTCAAGTTTCAACGCCTCTACCCCCTTGAAGTAAGCCCGCAATGGCAAAACTGCTCTTTCAGGCACCGTGTAGTTTCTCTATTTAAATGTATAAATTACTTGACGGTACGGCTTTTGAGTCATGAGATTATTAAAAATATTGGCGACATGTTTAGTGTTTCATATGTGTCACAACGTCAGATAAATGTTAAAAACGTTTTCACGTTAATACTAAACTAAAGAATTACCTGCCGTCAAATCTCATGGTCAATGCCAATTACAATGAAATCGTAATGGACCAATTTAACAACATTTTGTGTGGTAATGGTACAAAACTCCTTAACAACTGAAGAGAGTTTTGGATCTTTCTGTGGAATGGCATCACTTAATTTCTTTAGTTGTTGACAGTAGACTGAATCTCTGAATCTCTCCAGATTAACAGCATTACCTTCTTTGGGTAGATGTCCGCATTTGCTTGCCTCTCCGGAGTTTCATCTAACATACTTCAACTTCTTTTTTGATAAGAAAGAAGTTTATGCCTGCGGTTTATGAATTTCCTTCAACTCATACCTTAACCAAATATCGAGTTTCTTCAAGCTCTGAATGCTTAGTGTATTGCACTAATGTTTTGATTTCGCCGTTGAAAATCTCGGAAGGCATGTCGGAGCGAACCTAGTCGGGTGAAAATTCTTTGAAACCCGCGCTCGTTAGTGAGCGGTCACAATTTTTATCAACAATAACAAATTTACGTCATTAATAAATTTTTCTTTTAGTGCATTCGGATTTCTTAATGACACGAATAGACTTTTCCCTCAAATGGGCTTAAATAAAATATTAAGGGACGTGGCATATATTTGAAATCTGATTGACTATACAATTATTACATAATCGATTTAACTGTTCTCATATTTTGTGTATGTGCTTCTAAATAATTCACTTCAAATTCAAGACAATTACGTTCAAATAAAAATATTTCTAAGGGATGGGACTGTGATACCAAAACTGAAGTTGGTTTAATATTTTATAACTTTCCCTGTGAAGAAAGATTGGAAGCGCCGAACCTCCATGATGTGGAGGAGATTTCAATCTTCAAAGCCCAGATATAAATGGTTTTCAAGAATATATTTTGGTAATGTAGAATTATTCGAACTACAATTGTACAAAATAGATAAAACTACAATAGTATCACGAATAGATATTTCATTTTAAGCTCATAATTCTCATTTTGTTTTTAAGGTTTGGATATGAAATTTTTTACACGTTGATAGCCGCCAAAATGTGACATAGCTTCCTATATCAGATAAGGTAAACCGTGAAAAACACATTTTTTTTAAATTTTTAAAATTAGATGCCTATAAATTATTGTACTTTACAAAATTTAAGTTATATTGTATCATGATCCTATTAAAAAAAGTTATATTTTTGCACAATAACTCATAATATCACAGATCCATATATGTATACGTAAGTACATAGATGACTATGATAACATTTTGAGAAAGAAAATTGCATTATCAAATCAATTGAATAATAGGCTTTTGTAAAGAATTGTAAGCTTCAGTGACACCAAAGTTATTTTTAATTTATTTTATTCAAGGATACTGTCCAGGCTTGCCAATTAAGGGGTATTTTCAAAAGTCAGAATGGGAAGAAAATGCAATTATAGTTAAAATATTAAATTCATTTAATTTAAACGCAATTATATTTAAAATATTAAATTAATTTAAATTAATTCTATCCTGACTTTTGAAAATACCCCTAAATTGGCAAACCTGGTACTGTCCAGTATCGTCACTAACAGAGAGAACATTTGCTTAATCATAATTTAGTTTGGCCTCAAAGCAAAAAGCACCACGTTGCGTTATAGCGATCATCGTAACGTGCCTTCACATTTTCAAGTTGCATACAATTGCTGCAATAACAATAACCCAGCAAAGTTTGATGCCCAAGATCGGGATACGTGAGTAGCAAATTCAAAATGCCCTTGAGTCAGCTATGTATTACAGCTTACCATCGCAGCAGTAGCAGCAGTAGTAGCAGCAGTAGTAGCAGCAGTAGTAGTAGCAGTAGCAGGAGCTGCAGTAAGAACATCAAAGCGATCATGCTAAAAAGGTGGTTACATCTTTTAATGTTCAACAAAAGCAACAACAACATAGCATTATTCAGTAGTTTAAGCAATTGTCGAACAAAGGATTTCTAGAAAAGTAGTAGCCGCCATTGTTGAGATAGTATGCAAATTATCAACGAAATATTACAATTCTCGCATTATGATCATCTTTATCATCATCATCATCAATATCATTATCATTGATACCGTTCCTCAACTTAAATCATTAAAATAATGTGCGTAGAAAATCTATTCACAGTTTTCCATAAACATAAAATTAAAATCATCAGCATTTCAATGTGTTACTCAACGCTGCCACTAAGACTCCTCGTGTTGATACGTAGATACACTAGGATGTTCCTCTAACTTAACCTTAACGCGAGGGGGACAACAATTAAAAAAATTATATAAATTGTATAAAAATCTGGCTGGCTATATAGCTTAATCGAAGTCGAAGCCAAGAACTCCCCTTGGAACAATAACAAATTCCTTTTAAATGAACTCGTTGCGCCATTGTCAGGACGACAATCGGAAATATTCGTAATTCGCAGTTGCTGTTACTCGAATCAAAATTAAATTTCGTCTGTTAATTGAAACATTAGCAAACATTTTATCTCTTCATTTACATCCAAATTAACTCTTAATGAAAACGAAAGCGAACTCAACCTATGATCTTTCGTCCTGCACCGCATCGCGCCAGTTCTTACTACATCTTTACCAATGATTTTGTTGGTGTTGTAGGCATTTAATTAGAAGTTGTCCAAAATTCTTCAAATGCCACCTTTTTCATTCTTTCTTCTTTCATTTAATTTGGTTTGTTTGTATCTTTCTCCTTATTTAGTTTACAGACGATTATTTCTTATACGTTTATTGCAATTTACAGTGAGTTTTTTTTCTTTTCTGGACAGCATGTTACATTGCTTTTTATTGTATTTCTTGTGCCTCTTTCTATTTTGGTTGTTACATCGTCTGGCTGTCAATTTTTAGGGTTCATTATGCATCGTCATTTACTTCTTGTAGTAGGCAAATGTATTTTACTTATAATGATTGAAAAGTTGGAATCAAATTTAAATATAAAAGCATTGTTTCTTATAAAAAATTGTTACCCTGAATATATTGTAGTAAAACAAAAATTTTTTTAACTCAATTTTTTTATGTTTTTAATGACCGATAAAAATTTGTATATAAAATTGTGTATTTGAAAATTAGATAGAAAGGATTAGTTCCTTTTCAGATCAAAAAATCGCTTAACTGAAAGAACTGAGCGCTAAAAGCAATAAGGCATAATAACTGATTTACGCCACTTAAAAGATTGAAACATGCAATATTTTTTTCCGGCCTAACTGCATAAGCAAAAACTTAAAGGTAGAAGTTTAAATGACTATCGAATTCTCTGTATTACTGCAGCATTAAAGAGAATAGTTGAACAAAATTTGGCTAAAAAAATTATGTAGAAATGATTTTAAGGACTGTTCCTGCATATCAAATCATACAATTTTTTGGATCGTTTTCGAAATTATTCTATTGTAAAAAATCCAAAAAATTTGCGGGTAGAGGAGAATTGTCATGTATACATACATTGTATAATACATATGTATATTCTTTTCTGTGTCGTATTGTCAATCTTTTGGGTATAATTATTAATAGTATATATTTATATGAATGGATCTTAATAGGAGATCCCAAAAACTAAGCTTCGGTAATGTTGTCGTTAATAACTTATTAATAAGTTAAATATTTTAAATAGACTCGACATACCCCAAGATCCACTCATTTTTGTCATTCTAGTACTCATTTTTAAACAAAATTTTGCCCGTGTTTTTGGTTTTTATGTGTTTTGGGAAGTTGTATACAAAATTGATAAAATTATATAGTGAAATATATTGAATATTGTTCCGTTACATCTTCTTTATATATATAATTCGAGTGTACAAAATTTTGTGACTGTTTTGCTTCTAAACGGCTAGACCAATTTCGATAAACTTTTTTTGATGGTTTATGCATCAGTTGGACCCGGTAGGTGGCGCTGTTGTCGAGATAAAGGCATTTTTTTACCAAATTTTTAACATTTTTTTATCTAGCGCCCACTATACTAAGCCGATTTAAATAATTGTTTTTTAAATGACAAATGAATCCTTATGAAAAGAGTTGCATACTTACTTTTTTAAGTTTTTAACTTTAAATATACTATTTTTAAGTATTAATGTTTTTGGAAACCACTGAAAGACCAAACAAAAAGGTTTGTAGGTTTTTTCGTTTTAATGCTTTGGTTGTTCTTATACTTTTTGCGCTCTTCGTTTCTGTATTTGATGTTCATTGAGAGTGGGACAAGAAGGAGACAGTGTGTTTCGTTGTTTGTGTTTTGCTTCGTTTGTATTTCGTGTTTAAGGCTATTGATTATCACGATGAGGCCGCGGCAAAGCGCGGCGGGCAACGCTAGTATCTTTTATAAATTCTCTAATACAGACAAATAGGTAAAATGACAACGATTAAATCGATTTGCATCTTAGGTTTATTATATTTGTACATACGAGTACATATACACATACGCATACTTTATGGAATCTTATTCACTTTCTTCTGTGTGTTACATGATTACATAGCGTCAGCTTAATATGTATACCATTTTGACTTTAATAAAGGTACAAGCTATATAAAACAACAAAGAAACTTGTAAGAATCATGCCAGCCCAAGAGATACGGAAAAAGCACCGCCATGCGATAGATTAATCAGAGCTACTTGCCTTTGCGTGTAGACGTTTTGCATAGAAAGATGACGTTTAAGTCAGTATGTAGTATGTATCTACCATATGTATAGTAAGTATGGATGTAAGTTATACTAATTTTGTTATCACAAACTAACACCTTAGCAATAAGACGCAGCCAGAGTGGTATGTAGATTTTAAATTGTACTAATGCAGTTCTTATAATGTTGCATAGTTTTTAAGTATAATATGCGATGACTTTTGTGGTGCACTATGGTGACTAAACTGACTGACTCTGAATTTTGGATAAACTTAGCTGAAGATGGACAGTTTACATGATTTTATCGTGTTTCAACAACATTAATTTGTATATCAACAGGCGCAGACGATGCTCTACGACATGTTCTTGCAACAATAAAACACAAATCATACTAGCTCCACGTTCTTTTTATCCAGTCAAGTTTTACATTCTAAAGTTATGCCGACATTGAAGCTGAACACTTTAGGCAGTCTGAAATATTTGTTCGCTGTCAACGATTTGAAGATTTAAAAGCTGAACTTTAAATGGCAAAAAATATGCTGAGATTGTTGAGCCCAACAATGTAGCGCATCAACAATTTGCTTAAAACTTTTTGTTTTGTTTTAGAGAAATGTATACCTTTTTTGTTGTTGCTACTTCGAAGCTTTATACTATATAGCCTTTTGTGTCTGGCCGCAAACCAATCGGTAGCACAACCAATAACAACGTATTATTCTTTTCAGTCAATTTTTTTTTTCAATAAGAATGCAACAACAACAACAGCAATAGTAAAACACTTAAAACCACAAATAAAACTGGATTTATTTTGGATACACTTTAGCCACGAGTTGACGACTTACAATGTCTGTGGTAGATTGATTTAGCTGGTACTGCTCATTCTCAGCCTAAATCATTTTTAATGATCAATAAAAAATCATCGTCGTCTTTCCTTAGAAATATGTATTATGTATGTATGTATGTATATACAATAATACAAAACGTGTAAGTTGGCTCCGTTGTTGCGTACTGTGTCTCCATTGCGATGTGTGAACCAATGCTGCAAATACATAATTAAATATGCCACTTCAAAGACTAAAACTACCGCCGTTGAAGTAATGTCAATACCAGTTGTAGGAAAGAAGGAAAATTAATTTTTGTAGTACTTTTGATTCAAAGTGTACTTCGCATTACAAAACTTTATCATGCAGTCTGTCAGCTTGTTTCTATGCGAACTTGCCCTTTAGTTTACGCGGTATGCACCTAAAGATAAATTAATTTTTTTCTGCAAATCTGTTGTCAAAACATCTCATTTTTTATAGCGAAAATTTTCATCCTCAGACTTTAATTTTTACTGTGCTTAAATCGTATATTTCGACCAAAATAATCAAGCACTCTGCAAATTATGCAAACTCAAGTTCTTACCGCTGCTGGTTAAAGTCTTGTCGGACTACAGAAAGCAGTTGAGTGTTCTACCCAGGAACTTTGATACGGGAGAGGCCTCCAAATCTCAAGAAGGTAGAAGATATTCTTGCCAATTAAGACCCTACGAAGGTATTAGCTAAGTTAACATGTCAAAGGCAAGCAAATTTCAAAGATAAATGTTTTATAGAAATTAGAGCCTTAATACAACTTAAAATGTATTTGTCCAATGTTTTCTAAATTTCCATATAGGTAAATATGCTAAGCCATTCCAAAAATACCTCTTCGATAGAGAGGAGCAAAACAGTGACACAGCGATTCTAAACTGTGATTGAGTCACAGTCATTTGGAGGGAGAGACACAGTTTACTTAATATTTTGAATATAATTGCGTTTTTTCCCATTCTGACTTTTGAAAATACCTCTTAGTGGTCCGATTCGATGGAGTCAGACAAAAGTGCAGCGTATGGTAAAAAGAAATTCGTGCCAAATTTCAGCCCTGTTGCTCAAAAACTGAGGGACTAGTTTGCATACATACAGACGGACATGGCTAAGTCAACTCGTCTCATCGATCTGATCAAGAATATAATTTATGGGATCTCCGATGTCTCCTTCTGCGTCTTAAAAATTGATTTATTTTTTATTTATTGACAAGCTCGCGTTGCTACGGCCCCGTCGTGATGTAAGTGCGAGATTTTTGTAGTCATTGTTCCTTTCTCGCTCTCATTTTGTCCACGCACATTTGTTTGATTGCTACTAACGAAAGCAAGCATGCTTTTATGTTTGTTTATTCTCATTGTTGTTTTCTTGCATGTTGTTGTTGTTTTTAAATGTTTTCATTTCGTTACAGAAACATATAGATTCGCGCCATCTGCAACTTTAACTTTAAAACATACAATAATTGAACAAACAGAAGCGGAGTTCTATAGCAATGAGCTTTTGGTATTGAACTTACAGTAGAGTTAAAATAAATCCACTCTTATTAAAAAATATGAAAATATAGAGTTGCAATAATGTGTATAGCATATAAACATTCTCCTTGGAAAATTTCATATACAAGCCAATTTTTATGATGAGCGGTCAAGCGGTTTTGGAGTTCATCGCCGTTAAACTATTTTTCTCGTCCTATTTGATATATATAGATAGAAGATTCACTGCGTGAAGAGTATAAAAAGGGCTGGCTATACCTTGAACCGTATAACATTAATGAAAGCTTAAGGAAGCGATTAATACTGTAATGTTGAAAAAAATTAATGATGACAATAATTAACTTCTATTTTGGTAGTAAAATATTCTGTCCCATTTTAATTATTGTTCTCCATTCGTATTGTACCAATTCAAAATGGAAGTAAGTAAGCTAAGTAGTACATCTAAGGGTTCGACAATAATTTACTCATTCATAAATACTGCGAGCACAAAACGAATGATTTATTGTCAAAATGGAACTTGTGCAATATTTGTACATACTTATAACTTTAAGATGAAACTAAAACCATTATCTATTGACACAGATGTCAAACGGTATCATCGTCTTGGAAAGTGGAAGCGCCTATAACAGAAACAAAACAGGAACATCAAAAGCGACAATAATAGTGGTTGCGTAATGGATGAAGAAAAATTGATATCGAGCAAAGGAGCTTTTGGTAATCAGTTCCGGCTGAAATACGCAAAAGTCAAAAAGTGTCAACCTTTACATACACTCGAGTTTTTGATTATTTGAGGGCTGTTGCTCCAGACATTGGTTTCGATGCCAATATCGTTCTTGACTTCGGTGATGACAGTTTTTGGGGGCGTTAATGATGATGATGATGAGATCGTGTCGTGAGTGTCTAACGCGTGCTATTGACAGCGATTTATGATTGCCGATACAATTGGAATACAAATTTGTTAATACAATTTTTTTTTTATATAAAGAAATTTTCTTCTTTCATAAATTCAATTTTAATATTTTACATATTAACATATTTCAATAGAAAGTTTAATTGCAATAAAAAAAGGTTGTTCGTACAAGTGAATGACCTCATTTCAATCGACACTGTGTACATAGCCATGCATGCTGACAATAACAACAGTAAACCAAGAAGAACGATAATAAAGCAAGAAAGAAAATAAAGAAGCACAAATAATGAATGCAGCCTTTTGAAAAAGTGAACACGTTAAGTGTCAACATCAGCATTTTTCACAGCTTCTCAATTTGTTGACAAAAAATGGAAAATGTAAGAAGAATCGTGACGATGACGATGAGCACGGCTGTGAAAATTGTATATTTATAGGGGTCAGCTACCTTAGCAAAGTAAAGACAAAAGGCACAGATACACACGTTCCGACACAGACACACACACACACCCACACACACACACACACACACACACACACACACACACAAAGAGAGCTTGCAAAACATATCTCGGAAAACACTGCCAACAGGCAAAAGAAGATAAAAGCTAAATGAAATTCATGTACGAATTGCATTTCATCTCTAAACGAGATATCCTTTTGAAAAAGTTTGCAAGCAAAGGAATTATTGTGCAAGTAAAAGAAAGATCATATGGTATACTGGAAATGTGAATTAGTGTATGAGAAGTAGTCTTTCAGGTGGCTCTCTTCTTGTTGAATTTGATACTTCTTATGTGCACAAGCATGAATATTCATGTTTGTTTATACATATTTGCATGTCAAGTGATTCCTTCTAGACTACGCTACGCTACACTAGACTATGACTGATTCACACTGTTTATACTACTGTACAATATACAAATACATACATACGGGCATGTATGTATATTTTTCATTTCAATATACAATATTTTTACATTGTCATATGTCATTCCAAAACTCAAGGTTTCAATTACACTTGCTAAAAGATCATAATAGAAAATTAATTTGGTTGCAATGAAATAAAATAAAATGAAAACAAGAGCACGTGACCATTTTAATTAAAAGAAATACAGAGACTTCACCCAACCATCCATCTGAAATGGCGCGGTTCATGAATCCATTTAACAATAGTATAATACTGTTCGTACTTCCATAGATAAATAGTACAATATTGTATGTATGATTGTAGTTACAATATTTTTTTTTTAATTCGGCAAACGTCAAAATATTATATTTCATTTATTTGCTTTTCAAAAATATTTCCCAAGCTATGCTATTCAAAGAAAATATGAAATTGAAAAAGGGTAAATTATTGTAATTCTACGGTATGGTCAGGGAATATTGAAAACCCCTAAAAGACTGCATCAGCACGCACGAAAACATAAAATAAGTTATTGGTAGGCACATAACAGCGGGGGTGTCATTTTTGCGAAGAACTTCCCTTTAATTTTGTGTATAACACATATTTTTATACACTTCACAGGAGTGAATAGTGTTATAAAATTGTCATGAAGTTTGTAACACACAGAAGGAGACATCGCATACCACATAGGGTTACCTCCCATACAAACCCCCATTTAATTTAATATTACTATTAGAAAAAGTTTTTTGACGTATCGAACTTAAATTTGGACATTATAAGTTTCTGATCCATATCCATAAACCATGTAAATTTCTTGATCCTAGGGTTACCAGGAGGGGTATCTCCCACGCAACCCACATTAAATGAAAAACTTATAATGAGTAAAAGTACAATAAAAACACAGTGCCAATCAATCTGTACTCATATTTGATAGTCAAACTGTGTTCTTTGTTGATACCCAAACTGTATTCTTTGTTGAAACTCAAACTGTAACAGAGAGTATATAGTGATGCTAAGAAAGAAATGTTGGATGCAAACCGGAGGGGCTTGAAGAGTATTACATCTTTGGCATAACCTTTTTTCTGGTTTTATTTACTATTGTTTCTCTTTGGTTGATAGAAGAAAATCGTTAATGGTGGATTAATTTGGCTAGTTGAATGGAAGAATAACATCTATCTCTATATACTTGTATAAAATGAATCGCTAAAAGTGTTGGTAAGCGCCAAACTCGAGAACGGCTGGACCGAATTTGATTTTTTGTTGTACTTATTGGGTCAAGTGGATGGTTATACGGTACATTTGGACCCGGTTGGTCGTGTAGTTTTGGAGATACTTTGCATATAAAACTTAGAAACATTTTAAAATCAATCAAGTCGTTAAGTTGTCAAATATAGCAGGAAATATTTGATTTGCTGGTTTTTCAAAAGTAAAAACGAGAACTGTATCACGCACTAACACCACGTCGGAAGCGTAGCAAAGCACGACGGGTACGCTAGTATTTTATATACTTAACAATAAATTGAAGAAATTGAAATCAAATATCATGTAGTAGTTTACTTTAGTTAGATAAATCAACACCAAATGTATTTTAAACACAACGAAGATATTATTATATTGGCATACAAAAATAAAATCAACAACAACAACAATTATGAATTTATGAGCTTTTATCAAGTCATCATTTTGTTAAAGTAATTCATAGAATTTTATTTGAACTTTTTTTATAATAAAACAAGTCAGAACATTAACTTCGATTCACTGAAACTTCTATACCTCACACACTCCATTGTTTGTAATAACATAAGAACGTATGTATATTTAAAGAAAAAAAACAAAAACTATTTCCGTCGAAAAAAAAAATTGTTTGAAATGAGCGGCTTTAAAGAGAATTTTGTATGAGAACTACCTCTTCTATTTATCGGAGAACTATGATTTTGAACAGCTGTATTCGACAATAAAACATGTCTGTACCAAAATTCACCTCGTTATATTAAAACTCATGCTTTAATCGATTCTCTCCGAGATTCTGATTTTTTCAATGTACATATATGTGTTTTTATTGGGTCTACTAGACTTTTTTATGAATTTCAAACACCAAAGCAAAATGATTATACTTGCTCATATTAGTCAGAACGGTATAAAAATGAATGTACAATAGTAGCATGTGTATGTAGTACAATAACCGTATACTGCAATAATTTACTTACATCCATATTGCAATTTAGGGATAGCAAGAACACAATGTCTACAAGGAATTTTGAACAATGGCCAGCCTAAGGCGATTTGCATGATGCAAATGTATTAGACGAGCTAATTTTTGAACTTTGACTTCAGTTTTTCAAGTAAAAACTACAATATATACATATACACATACATATATGTACATTCATAACTAAATACTTACTAAAATTAAAATCCTTAAAGGTTTTCATTGTCCTGTTAAACAGTTCAACCGTAGAATCATTGTACGACTACATAGTAGTACACGTGATTCAAGCTTGTCAAACTCAGCCCGAGACCAATCAAAAGCAAATCTAAAAATCCAGCTTTCCAGCTTTTTTTACATATGAAGCTAAATTAAGTAGCTACAAAGTAAGATATCACTAGTAGAGCTTTGTAATAGTAGTTGAGTTGAATCCAATGAAGGAAGTAAGCTAAGCTAAGACGGTGATTTATTATTCGTATGTACATATGTATTAGAGAAGAACAATACTTAAGAAGCACCATGGTAGGTTTCTTGAAATTTTGTTACTGAATGAATGCACGCTCGGGTCACTGTGAAGTGAATTTGAATATGTATTATGGATTTAAATTGAGTTGAGTAATCGCGAGGGATGTTGTGCTGTAAGACTAGACTTTGGCAGAGTTTGTGGTAGCTAAACTTTTGCCAAGCTCAAATTATTCATTATTAATTGAAGACGGAAATGTGAAGAGTTTAGCAATGAACGATGAGCTACATGTTGGAATGGGTTATAATTTCAGTTGAATAAAGTGGTTGCTTTTAAGTTGTAAATATAATATTGTATTTTGATGTGCAATTGAAGTTTGACTCTTTGTTAAAAATGAAAACATTATGAAAAACATTTCTGCTTATTTAATTACATCAAAATATTCAAAAGTTGTAAATAAGTAAATTAAATACCAAATCAAAATGACTTTCTATTTATGCCTGGCAAAGATCTTACAAGTTATTTTTATTTTTTTAAAATGATGATTACTTTTATTGTATTATTGTAATATTAAAGTAAAATTAAACTCACTTGTATAAGAATTAGTGCACATAATAGTTTTCAAGTTTATTAAGGACTAACAACTGAAATATTATCAATAAAATAAATTTTCTAGCAATTTATCAAATTACATATTTTTCTTATCCATCCATCGACTTTAATTGGCTATGGTGCTGCGCTGCTGTACATAATCTCAAAACAACTCAGAAAAGACAAAGCCTTAGGACATCATATAGAAACATGGCATACGTTCAATGTGAATATGAATACAAATCTCAGCCACAGAGTTGTCTCCATCTTTATCGATTCATACTCCACCCATTTCAGAATAGAATGAAACAATGCAGAGCAGAGCATGGCAGACAAGAACAATCTCATAAAGTTATAATTTCAAAAAGAGATCTGCAAACGATATTGATTGAATCAATCAAGAATTGAAGCCATGCAAGAGTCAGTCTGACTCAATATAGACAAATGAGAAATGGCCGAATGCCAATTCAGACACAAACAGTCTGAAGAGGAGTCATCTTGCAAGATCATGTTTTTTGTATGCCTGTCACGTAATTTATTGATTTAGCTCATGGGAATTCTGTATCCCAAACATTGAACTTGCCAACAAGATGCACACTCGTGAAAGAGACCGAATAAGAACAGTCAAGTTAGATGGCAAGTCACATGGGAAGTAAGAGGTATTGAGACACGTATGTCCGTTGGCTACAAATTCAAATTCATTTCTAAATTGCTATACGCAGTCGATTTTGCCTTTACCGCCGCCACCGATCGCACTCACATTTCTTGTTCATAATATTTTAATGCAACATAAACGCGTATCTTTGTATCTGCAGATTGTTTCTTTTTTATGCTTATATCGTGGTTCAATTGTGTCTTGCATGGTGATCGTTTCAATGAGTAAAAAACAAAATACATAATACAGAATAAACATAAAATCACAACATCTACAAAATTAAACTACGAATAAATAAAAAAAAGTATTCGCAAATTACAGAAGCAAACATGCTGAGAAGCATAGCGTCATTCTC
Source organism: Amiota communis (assembly GCA_037043315.1). Taxonomy (NCBI): domain Eukaryota; kingdom Metazoa; phylum Arthropoda; class Insecta; order Diptera; family Drosophilidae; genus Amiota; species Amiota communis. The sequence goes on along the minus strand of JBAMAV010001329.1, from coordinate 1,337,118 downwards.
CTTATACGCATTTTATTCGTATTGCATGCTTCAATTATTTCGCGATTCGAGTTAAATCAACGGACGGATGGATGGATCGATCAATCGATCGAAAGTCGGCCATCCCACTTGTCCGTCTACTGTCCAACCATGCTGCATTCGTTGTTAACCGGCCATCATTTGTTTCGAACACACCATTTTGCATTTTCGCATTTGTAATGAAACTGAAAACCAGAAAAATATCATTTTCATCAAAATGGAATCAATTACAAAACGAACACTACAGATTTGTACAAAAATTGACTGTCATCTTAAAGATGAAGGTCGAGAAGAGAAAGAAGCAATATGAAACATCGTGGAAATGATGGACAAGTCAAAGCCCTCGTTCACAATTGCCTGTAAGCATTTAAAGCACATTGAACTTATCTTAAAGGCAAGCACAGTGGAATGATGTAGACAATCGTAGTATTCGAACAATCGGTATTTTGTAATGGATTAACATACAATATAAACCCACATGTGAAACTTAATTTGACTTAACACTTTCTAAAAAAACATAATTATTTGCGATGTTTCCTAAAATGTGCATAACTAACTGTTGAAACAAGAGAAGCCTAGGTGTATCAGATTTTCTAGTCTAATAAATTCGATGAATATTCTCTTTCTAAAGTTAAAATACAATTCATTCAACCTTTAAATAAAATTAAATTTTCATCTCATACAATTGTGTTACATACATTTTATCTAATATCTATGGCATGATTTAAGCTTGTTTCTTTATGAAAAAATAAAAAACCAACATTTTAAAAACCTCGAATAGCAACAAATTTATATCAGCGGAATCTGTCGCTTCTGTAATCAGCTACAGCTCGTCATTTAAATACTATATTGTATTGTATTGTATAGCAAATTAAGCTAAATTAATCTAAAGAAAATACGGGTATTATTTCTATAGAAATGGAAGGAGAGACTAACGATAAATTGGCTCGCTATGCGGTATAAAAAATATGCGGTATAAAAGACATAATTTACACGACATTATGGTGCATATGTTAAACTTTACGAATGGACTCATAAAAATTGTGCTCTTCCATACTTATTGTATATTGTAATTATCCAATTATGCTCGAGAAATACGTTTTAGTTCAAGTATAACTTTTTAGTCTTAATCTTCGCATTATTTTATAATTTTCTGTACGATCTTAAAGGATGGTATGTTATTTATTTATAATACTTATGTAAATTTTATCAGAATTTAAAATTTACACATCATCATGAAGCATTGCTGGGAGCACCTAAATTGACATCATAATATCTGTATACACAATATGAAATTCAAACTTTTAATTTATTAATTCATTTATATTTTTAATAACGATACTTACACATATGTAACGTTTAGTATTTTCCAACAAATACAATGTATGAAATTTATTGTCTCATTGTCACTATTTCTGACTTACAACACAAAAACTGTTGACATTGATGAGATGGACTTAAAAGAAAGATAAAATTTCAACCTCTATAGACTTTTCTGCCATTTGTATTGTTGTCGTAGAATAATGAAAGAATGCATTCAAGTCTTGATTATATTATAATGTGAATAACAAGTGATAATGTTTATAGAAGTCGCTTCGCTGAACGAAATAATAAAAAAATTGTTTAGTTTAAGTGTGCATTTGCTACAATCAAGACGTCTCACATACGACATTGAACGCTTCAAGTAATCATTCAATAGATTTTATGCTTGCCTTCATTTATTTCATATACCTGATCGCTTCGACTGCGATTTTTCCGCTGTCGATCCAAACAGGCTATACCGACCAGGTTGACTGCGCACGCCTAATTCGACGATCACAATGCGAGTGCTTTCATGAATACATCAAATGTGGCCCTATTACGCTCAATACTAATGAAGTTCTCAGCCAAATACGTTGTAATACCTCAATTGAAGTGAAGGATTATGAGCTACTTCCAAATTTACGCGTCGGCAACTTGAGCTTTTTAACCATGACAAACTGCCCTTTTCCGGATAAGTTTACAATAAAAGATGCGCTTCAACGATTGGGCATTACTGATGTCGCCGTGCTGAGGATACAGAATGGCTTCGATGTTACAGATGGACACATAAATCTTGATCAACAACACTACGAGGACTTTCCTGGGTTTAAGCAACTTGCTCTCTATCGTTTTCGGCAAACGCTGCCGGAAAACTACTTCTCCGACTGCAAAAATATAAACGAGCTAATTTTGTCGGGCTACAGTGACATACCGGCGACTATATTACGACCATTAGAGAATCTCGAGAAATTAAAAATATTAGTAAAAAATATGGAGCAAATATCAGGTGAATTATTTTCAATGCAGCACTTTCTGAAGGAGCTCGACTTGGACTGCACAATGGAAAAGAGCAACGAGAATATGTCCGTCTTGAGTGGAGTTATGCTATCACAGATGTCAGAACTGCGAAAACTTCGCATCCGCTATTGTGGCGATACCTTGCCTCGCTTACTTTTTAAGCATAATTCGAAGCTGGAGAATATATGTATATGCAGCAGTGTAAAGTCAATCGACAAGGAATTGCTAAGCAAACAAGTCAATCTTGTAACATTAAATTTGGCCTACAATAAACTGACTACGCTGCATTTAGACTCTTTTAAGAACACGCCAAAGCTAAGAGAACTGCAATTGGCACATAATATGTTTAGTAACATCCCAAGGTTTGTCGAAACAATTGACTATAATCAGCTAAAAAGTCTAATTTTCATATTTTTAGCAAACTCTTTGATAATTTGAAGTACATGCAAGTGCTTAATTTGGAGTCGAATCCCTTGGTCACAATCGATCCAAAAGCCTTTATACACCTAAGAGGTAAAATTTATATCGATAAGCTTTTTGTCAATGCTCAGAACGGCGAATTGAAGCTTCAAACTGAAGCAATGCTCTGCAATAGAGAATACATCTTTGGAGTTTGTCGCTTTTGCAAGCACGAAGATTATCTAGCGCATTTTGGGGAGGAGAAATGTCAAACAATAGAAACGTAAAAAATATAATTTAAATTTTAAAATAAGTATATACTTACAATTTGAGTAGTCAAAATTAAAGAAGTTATACAAAAAATAAATTACTACTTTAAAACATGGGTTTGTTTTCTAACAGCAATGGATAATTAGCTTTTATAGAAACAGGTGCATGAAAGGACTAAACAGATGCCCAGTTTCCGATAGTTTTGCTGATCTTTTGCGGACAAAACTATCGCGCCCGGATCCAAAAATGGAAGGCGAATGAATCATATGTCGTGCAGTTTGTGGCAGCAAATATATTATTTACGATAGTCGTAAGAGTTACTATAGTGAGGCTTTCGCGAGCACTTTCGTGATATCGCTTTTCGACCGCTTGCGATAATGTTTATGTATATTTTCTAATATAGTTTTTTGGACCGTTTGCGATAGCGTTTATGTCTTTTCTGATATCGGTTTTGAACCGCTAGCGATACTTTTTATTTGCCCACAATAATGAATTATTTAAAATAATTGAAATTTTATTTAATAAGCAAAATAAATTTCATTCGACATAACATACAAAAACATGAGTAATTGGAAAAAAAAAATATAAAATATAAAGAAAAATAGGTACACTGAAGGTATAAAACTTTAAAATAAATTATAAATGTACGCTCCAAGTCAATGTTATGATATTAACACAAGTTTTTTTATGTGTCGAAGGCCTTATACTAAGCACTCTTAAAACTTAAACTTATGTTGTATTATACAATAAATGTACGAAATCTTAACCAACGTTAAATAAATGTATAAATAGTTACTGTTACTTTTTATTTATTATAAAAATGATATTAATGTTATTATAACATTACCCTTTGTTTAATTTGTGTCACTTTTATTGTTATTATTGGTTTTTTTTAAATGTCACGATTATTGTTTATTTTAATGTAAGTATTTTAAAACTTGAACGCTCAACGAACTGCACCAAATACTAGTACGAGTAATTAAAACAAAATACAAAAGTGAAAACAACATGAAATAAGCGAATGCAGAACATCTTAAAATTTGTTGTTTTTTTGTGTACCATAAAAACCGTTTTTCACATCTTTTGCCTATGGTTTCTTATTTATCAGTTTTATACTCTCAAAACTATAGTGTGCGTGCACGTTTGCTCGTTTCTAAGCCCGTTTGCGATAGTTTAAGCGAACGACCGCTCAACATTCGCTGATTGGTCCACTGGGTCCATTCTTATTCACAATACTACAATACATACATATACATTATGGGACTCTCTGACGTTACAGCACCAAATTTGAAGTTTGAATCTCCTATATTAATGGTATTGACTGTAATAATGTAAGAGGTCATTTGACTTCCTCTATCAAAATATTTGTGCTCAATATTGTAGTATAAATCATGTACGAAAATAATTTATCTTCATTTTTTTTTTCTGTGGCCTGAATGAACAGTTATATTGTTCATACATCCCTTGTTTGAGAATCATCTTGTTATTTTCTTCAGTGACGGCTTATCTCAGTCTGAGTCACTTTGCAGAAGTCGCAACATGTCAAATATTTTTTTAAATATTTTTCTTGTTGTATTCTTAAATAAATATAGAAGATTTGAAGTCATTTCATAGAAATAACATATACCAAGTTATATTAGGAAGGGTATGTAGTTAGTTATCACTGTCGTAAAATTTTTCATGATGAGGGCTGTGACCTTTTACAGCGTTTAACAGCATTTGAGATAATCATCGTCAGTGAGTTACTGAAATCGTTTTGAGATTTGTTATGTAAATCATTTACTAAACAGATTCTTTGACAGTTGACATGCTGACAACATGCGAGAACGCGTAATGACAACTCATAAATGTCAGAAACGGTTGGAATTTTTTTAATAAAATGTAAATTTTGCTTTGATGTTTGAAATATAAAGAACATACACATACTATAAAGCAAAACAGTTTAGTACTTTAAAGTCGGTTATCCCCGACTACGGGATATCCTGCACCACCAAATTCAATTATTTAATGTGAAATACTAAAACAGACATGGTTAGCATGGAAGAAAATAACCAAAGTTGTGAATACCGTTTCCATTAAATATTTTTAGAATTCAAACACACAAGAGTACACCGATATCTGTAAAACTTTGGCAGTGGAACGTCTGTTTTTTATGAGACTCGTCACAATTTTTTTTTTAAACAAAGACCTTTATTTAACTTAACATACTAAATTATTTTCATTCTGGGTGATAGGCATATTTATTGTTTTATAAACTAGAAGACCCGGCGCACGTTGCTACGCCCCTGACGTAAGAGCCACACAATTCTGGTCAAGTTTGTAGATGGTGGTTGAAGAGCTCGTTGTAATGCGTTCTGTGCCGTGAAATATTATGTACCATATATGATATTTTCTTAACCATACTTTATTTTTGGTACACTAACACGGGAACAGCAACATACAATTGGCCATGCGAGAAACATGGGTTTTCAAGATTAATCCCGCAAACACTCAATAACTACCTCTGGGATTTATTTACTTTAACAGCAACAATACAAAATTCATAAAGCAGCAAAGCATAAAAACGTAAATGTGAACGAAAAACCCAATAAGTACTAAAAAATTTATATTTACCTTTATAAAATGGAAAAAAAAAGTAAGCAACTCGATGCAAATCGGAACAGGTAGTACCGCTAAACTACCGTAATTGTCTTTGCATGAAAACGTTTTTCATGAACCAATATTATTAAAGGAAATTCGAAAGTCCAGATTTTTTCGATATTAGTTTATTACCCCGTTTATAAGTCGCCCGGAACAGTTTGCATTTAGGTCAGCACACATGCATAAATTGATTTTCAGTACGGTTTTAACACGCGAAGCAACTTTAACAAGCGCTCATTTCAAACCCGTCGTTATTTTCGGGAACCGTATTTATGTGTCTTATAAATGCAAAGATTATTGCAGACGTGTTAAAAATCAGTTGTTCGCAAAATGTTGGTTTGTGCAGTGTTGCCATATGGTGCAGTAATTTTTTTTATTATCAATTTCTCAATGATTTTGTGAATTATTGATTTAAAAATCATTGCAAAATGTTATTCAAAATCAAAATAAGCATTATACATTAATCATTTTTTTGTAATTTTTAAAAAAAAAAACCTTATTTTGAGAGATGAGCTACATCATATTTTATGCATATGGCAACTTTAAAAAAATCATATTCGTCTTCAACAAGAGCACAATACCGCATAAATAACTAAACAAAAACTGTTCTGAGTCAGGTTGACCTAAGTGCAAACCGTTTCGGGCTTCTTATAAACGTAGTATATATATGTATATGCAATATGCATATGTTAAGTCAACTAAAACAGTAATTTGTAAACTGTAGAAATTAGTAGAAGTTCAATTGTCGGATATCGTTTCTTTTTTTATTACTTTTTCTTTATTTATTGGATCTTCTCTTTCTTTAGAGACTAACAATAAGAATCTTAACCTAATTTCTTCCTTATAACTTTTACTTCACCTCCAGTTGGAGGGAATGTATGTACTAAGTGCCCCTATAATTGAAGTTGGGCTGGTAGGTCATTTCTCCTAAGTCGTGTCTGTGACCTTTGTCGAGTGAGTGCTTTTGCTAATGGATTCCGGTGCGTGTTTAGTTTCTCAGCATAAGTAAGTTTTATTTTGGCTATTTCATTTTTTACTGTTGGTATATTAAGATCTATATGTAATCACTCGTTTTTAAAAAACCAAAGGGCTCCAGTTATAGTTCTTAATATTTTTGATTGCGCTCTTTGAATAACGTCAAGATTAGAGGCGCTTGCATTACCCCATAGCTGAGAACCATAGATCCAGATTGGCTTTATGATGCTGTTATAAAGGAGAACTTCATAGTCAATATTTAGTGGAGATCGTGAGTTGATAAGCCAGTGAAAGCTGTTGGCGTCGCGGTGTTCAAATGCTGTACGAATCTCAGAAGTTATGCGGCTTACTTGCTCGATGGTGCTGTGCCCTTTGCGAGTCCGAATTGATGAGAGGGTATAATGTCTAGCACATGTCTATTGATTTTTTCAAGCAGTGTTTTTTCAAAGAGTTTAGATAGACACGGCAGCAAGCTTATTGGTCTGTAAGATGAAGCTTGCGACTTGTCCTTCCCTGGTTTGGGGATTATTATTATGATCGATTTCTTCCATTGTGTTGGAAAGTACCCACACTGCAACATCGCATTAAAGACTCTTGTGATATATTTTATTGCTGAGCCTGGTAGTTCCATTAGCGTTTTGGGCGTGATTTGGTCGTGCCCTGGCGCCTTTTTTGGGTTTAAATGCTCTGTAATGTTTTTTTTTGTGTCTAATAGATGAATTCTGATGGGAGAGGTTTCAAGATACAACTGAACGGAAGGTAGCATGAAACTATTAGTTGGTGGGTTTGGTTGGAAGACATCTGAAAGGTGCAGTGCAAAAGTTTTTGCTTTCTCTTCGTCACTCCGTGCCCATTTACCATTTTCATCCCTTATCGGCGTGTCAACATTAACTGGCGGTTTTATGCATTTATTTTATGCATTCCACAAAGGGAATTTTGAGCTTGTAGGTGATAAGTTGGCTATATATTGGCGATGGGCGAGCTGATCCTCATATTTTAAGGCTTTGCTAAGTTCACGAGTTGCAACTCTTAAGCGATGTTTCGCGTCAGGAGACCTTACGTTTTGCCATTCCCTTCGTAGGCGACGCTGCTTTGCGACTAGACTATCTATGTGCCTAATGGTTATGTTGTGATTATAGCATATCAGGGCTGGTGGTACATGAGGAGTTGCATGATGGGCTGCCTCAGTAAGAATTGAACTTAGGTTATCGACGGATTTTTCAATATCATAATCGTTGTTTATCATTGGGCTCAGCTCGATATGAGTACTAATGGACTTTCAGTGTGCCTTGCTCAGAATTTTTGGTATGGATATCTGAGTTTCCACTTAGCAAATGGAACTTTTTTGTACTACTTTGCTTGTTTCATTGACGCGGTTTATTTTATCTTTATTCCCAGCCGTTGCATTTTGTGGGCTGAGCTTACGCTTTATTTGGACACATCGATCGATCCCAAATTGCACTCCTCTATTTGTCGCTGACCACTTTTTAATGCATTTGCCTCAGAATTTGGCGGAGTTTCGATGGGAGTATCATTTGAAGCTAGGTTAGACGATATACTGAAGTGGTGAGAGATCGCAGATTCGGCGCTCCTAGTCGTACTTGCCATAGTACCTAATAAAAAGCTTGCGGTACTCGTTATAGCGGAGTTAGTAGTTGTTGTTGTAGTTGTAATTGTTTGTGTTGTTTTTGTAATCGGGCTTTGTAAAGAGATAAGATTCGGAGTTTAGCATTGTTGACTCCATGAAAGCATTACATTAGAGTTTAAGTTTCCCAATTAAGATTGGCTGCGAGTTGTTGGTGGAGTTCTTTGAATACTCATATTTAATTGTATTAACTTTCTTAATTTAGAAACGCTTTGCCGTCAATTACACAGGTCAACAACGTTTTGTTCTAGGAAAGTGTAGGGTCATTTTTGAAGTAATTTTTTGCGTAGAATCCGAATCCGGGGTTTAAATTGCTCTATCACGTCAGGATTTTGAGATATCCTAACCTAAAAGTGCAAAAACGCTGTTTTTGCCCATTATTGAGGTTATGTAGCTACGCAGATTTTGCTCTTCATAAAATACGTAGACATAGTATTTTAAAGTATAAGTCTTCCTCTTTTAAATGCCGTTGAGTTTGCTTAATTATCTTTATTTTTCACTGAGATATCGCATTTTGAAGTTTCCATGTTTGTGAATTTTTCGATATTCGAAAATCCATTGAGATAACATGAGACGTGATACGGTCGATTACATACTCGCACCAAAAAAATATCAAAATGCGATGTGTACTCGAAAGAAAGACAAAAAAACCACAAAATGAATTGAATGGTTTAAGGTTTTTTTTTTTTTAAATTTTTTAAACTGAAACTTGCCTGCGTAAAAAGCCGCAGTATGCCATACTAGGCTGGGATTTTCCTATTGCAACCGATTGCAGGTAAGTCCCCGGCAAATTTAGAGCCAATATTAATATTAGTATACTTTGGCTTTTCACTAATTTGTTTTTTCTTCTAGGAGCACAGTGATTCACTCACACATATCGGCACATATACACATATGGATATCGATTCTGTTCATAACATCTGTTTACATGTACGTATCAACCAAATCATCTTTTGTATTGTAAAACATATATTTTGAAGTGAAACTTCTTTAGCGGCGATGGGCAAAAATTTAGTGTACAATTTGGAGTGAAAAAATAAAAATCGTCATGTTGTTTTGATTCTGTATCTCATGAACCGCACTAGGTAGACACTTCAAATTTTCACAGAATTGCCATATCCCCTACAAATAATAATAAGAAAATCCACCGTTTTTCAATTTTTTCTAAATAATAATAACACAAAAAGTCAAAATTTCCCACTTACCCGGCGAATTTCCCAAAAATTTTCTTTCACAATCTTCGAATTGACCTATAGCGAACATAACAAAAGAAAAATCTGCAAAATGGGGCAGACCTTACTCAAGCAATACGCTTACAAAAGAAATGTGAATTTTCTATTTTAGTCACCTCTTTGATCACCCCTCCCCCATTGTTAACATAAGCGCACCATGACACCTATTGGCGCTACTTCTTTTGAGTCACGAGATATATTAAAAACAAAGGCGACAATTTTCGAAATATTCTGAAAGAGTGGCATATTGTAAAATGTATACCCATTCTAAAAACGTTTTCATGTTAAAAATATCATCAAAATCGGTCAATCCGTTCTCATGTTTGGCGCTTAGCAACACTTTTAGAGATTCATTTTTATAGTAGTATATATATATATATATAATATATGTATGTAAGATATAGATAGATAAGGCATTTTTTTTTTGCAATGTGTGAAGAAATGTCGTGGGGAGAAAATATCTTGATTTTCATTAATGCATTAATATTTTTTTCCGGAGTTAAGAAATGGATGGAAGCAATATAAATAGTCACTAAATCTAAAACTTTTCTAAATATAAATGGTTCTAAGTTGTTATGCACGGGGGTAAGGGGGCGTTCGAATAGAAAAAATTGTAAAAGAACTTTATCTATATACATAAAAATGTACGAGAAAAAAAATTTGACGGTGATGGCTTTTGTCAATCATATCAGATATATATATCAATATTCATTTATTTTTAGTCATATATGACTGTGAAAATGTCGATTTTGACCAATTTCCAATGTTTAAATGTGAATAAAAAAAATGGTGACGTGATACAGCAAAACGAAGGTCATATTTATAAATTATAATATATAAATTCTATAACATCAAGTCATGGACGTGCAAGGCCGGGAACGCTATTATATTGTAAACCAGTTGTTGAGTGCAAGATCTTTTTTGTATTTAATAGCGAAGAAACCATAAATTCAATAATTGGGACAAAAATCTAGATTCAACTTCAGCTAGTTTCGAACCTGCAATATGCGCACCACGAACTACAGTTCTACCACACAACCACCATTGAACTATGAAACGAGGACGCTAATTCCAATAATTCTCCCCAGTTGCAAAACTTGGTCTTCCCAACGGACTAAAGAACCGAATGCCGAGTGCACCGCGGGAGACTGCGAAAAAAAAAACTATTTTCAACTTGAGCTTAGTTCGAACCTGTTTTGTGCGCACCGCGAGGCACTGTTCTACCACAACACCCCACCATGAAACGAGGAAGCTAAAACCAAACAAGTGTCTATGATCTATACTTTGTGCGCTATTACAATATAATTTTTGGATATAAAAAATGGAACTTCCCTAAATAGGGTGAAAATAGTGGGGGTTACAAAAATTTTTCAGAATTCAACCAAGTCTACTCTCAAAATTTCAGAATATTAGCTTTTATCAACAGATACCTAGATAGATAAACAGACACACAAATTTAGCTATGTCGATTCCTGTCTTTAAGCATTTTTTAAAAGCAAGCCTCTTAACGTCACAGATAATTCACTCATTTACTTAAACGAGAGAAAGATCGAGCCAGGTTCAAGCAGAAGTCTGAAGTTTGGACAGTGAGTATGGCATCACAATGCATCTCTTATGGTTAAGTGAGTCGTCTATATAATCTTAATTACGAGTAAATTCAGAGAGAAATCTTTAACTTTTATTTATCTACTCTATTTTATTTTATCTGTATATAAAAATCGACGAGCAAAATAGTTTGATAGCGATGGACTCCGACACCGTTTGACCGCTCACCATGAAAGTTGGCACATATATGTGAGTAACTGCAAAAATCGCTTACGACTTTGCGTTCCGGTTATGTAGCGAATGGAATATTAGAATATGTGATTCACGTCAATTATTAATAAAAAACAATGACTACAAAAATCACGCACTAACCTCATATTGGGGGCGTAGCAAGGCTAAGAACGATGGTGTATTTTATAGAGACAAACCCAACCCTGCATGACTCGAGTTTTAATGAAATAGTTTTCAATATCCTTAAGTCTATAAGTCTCTCTCTTAAATACATTAGTTGTAATAGATCGCGTTGGAGTGTGTTACTATATTCATTTTACAGAGTCAGTTTTAGAGAATTGTTTTAAATAATTATCATTTTTCCAAAGGTTAGTATTTGTACTTTAAATATTTTAATTTTTGAGCCTTACTAAGTCTGAAATGCTGCATCACTAGGGGAGTTGTGCCAAATATTATTTAAATGTTCGAATCGGTCATTGAAAGATAAATGTAAAAAGTAGAGAACCTGGTACGAAATGTGACTTTTTCATTGTGATCACTATTGCTAGATATTGGCCTATCTACCATGAAGGATCAGAAACTCAAAAATTCGTAGTTCTTTCGGGGCGGAATTCGTGGGCTTCCTAAAAAATGGAGAAAAATTGATAAAACTTTTTCAATAAAAAATTTTGAACCAATTTTTGTAAATAAGGCCACTATTTCAGATTTCATCGTTTGACTTGGCCCTATATGCATCTGGAGTAGGTACTGAATATATACTTACAAATTAAAACTCCTTTGTAAGCAAGAACACATTGTATATATAAGCATAAGATTATACTCACATCCTCACCAAACTACGCCGTATTTTTTAAGGTTCTTAAGGAAGCCATAAAGTCACTGTGATTCAATACTATTCGTCAAGCATAACATGGAAACTATATATTGTAGACTTTTGTACAAACTGTAACATTATGTTTTAGAATCAATAAATTTTGAATTGCATTAAAACTAAATTATCACAGCTCGAAAATAAACTAGGTCAGTAAAACCTGCAAAGCAATAATATAATAAGAAATTTTTCATTACCGTTTGTTTTTGGTCACATCAATGTTAACTTTATTATCACATTTAGCATATTCTTTGTTGAATTGAAGCAAAAGATAAACAAAAAAAAAAAAAAATACAAATAAAGTAATTCGTATCTGGCGGACACATTTCAAAGTGATTCCCATTTTGGATTTATCTTTGCGTAGGGTAAAGTATAAGACAAACAGAAACAGCACAAATGAATTTATGTGCATCATTGGTAAATTTGAAGTTTCGCCGAGGTAACAAGGAATGATTTGAACAACACATGTCCATATGTATGTAGATACATATACGTACGTAGACAACTATATATGCATGCGCAGCAGTTGCTGCTGTGTATTTCTCCATCCTTTGGTGACGTTGTTGTCTCCGTCAGCAGACTCGGCGGCAACAACAGTATTTGTAATGCCTAAATGCTTTAGTGAATTGATTTTTGGTGTAAACGATGTGCAATTTTAATGGATTGTGCTTCAGATAAGAAACTGAAAACCACTCTGCGTCGCACATCAACTATGATCGAGTTAAGTTGTGTTGGGGTCGGTCGCATTGCACGCAGTTCATTTGAGTCTGGAATGGACTGAACATTAAAAATCTCAGTGTAATATGGCTGTCGTTGAGATGGAAGATTGTTTAATTGAATTTGTTTTGATTAGTAGTTCACTTTGTTGCTTTGCAGAGAGGAAGAGTGCATAGTTTTGCTCGCCCGTGAGTAAATGATATGAGTCTCACAGTGCAAACTGCTTTTCGTCTGTAATATTGCAAGTTGGTTTTCCTGCACACGCCTTTTAAATGTCTTAAAAAGCGAAGTAATTGTAACTACGATTATGGATAATTTTGTATTTGCATGTCTTCAGAGAAAAAGAAACCCCCAGAAAAGGATATACAATACATAATCATCATAACAAGAACATAACAACATCTTGTTGCAGAATTTGCCATATGTATGTATTTCAAAAATAAAATATATACAAATACATATGTACATTTGTATGTACTCATATTTTAATGCATCTATAGCCTACAAATATTTTAACTATTTTTTGAGCAATTCACACTTTCAACCAAATTAGTTTAAAATTGATGAGAATCTAAAATCCTCATATATGGTACATAGTTCATAAGATTAGCGCCAAGACGTTGACCGGAGGTATACCTGCCGGTAGGCGTTTAACCTCCGATTGGGAATCAAATCATTTTTCATAGAAACATTAATTTTTAACGAAATTTATTTCTTAAGTAATGTAATAGTGTATTCAGACAGAGCAGAACTCGAGTTCAAATTACGATAACTACTGGGAAAATGATATAAATTAGTAGTTGTTGTTGTATCTGAGAACTCAAGTTCTGTGCGAGTTCTGCTAGAACTCGGTGTTCTGGCACAATCAACCCAAATAGTGTTGGTAAATTTGGTCTCATTTAGGTGATTTTCGATAGTCTTGTTCTTTCTTTTTGTTGCGTGGCAATAAACAGCTGATGATGGCTTATAATATTTTTAGTAAAATTTGAATTGTAATTTTTTTTTTGTAATCTATTAACAAAATACGTAGCAGGAATGAAAATGGGAGCTTTCAGAACTATGTGCATATACTGCAAAAAGTTCTTAGTTATGTATTTCTCACAAAATATCAATTTTTATTTCTCACAATTGCCACAACGTTTATTTGTGCATTTGTGTGTGTAATCAAAACAAAATCAAAACAAAAAACAGCTGCTTAGAACTTGCAACTCGAAACTCGGAAATAGTGAACGCCTAAAAATATTCTTAACAATAGCCTATTTATTTTATTGTTTACATACAAAACACAGCTGATTGAAGTCCGCTGACTACAAGTAATCAAAGTATTTTTATGATTGATGTTCAGTCAACGCAATCACTATATTGTGAACGATTTTGTGAATTTGACAGTCACAGTGAACACCAAATAATCGGAAAAATTCAGTGATTGGTTCTGCTGAACGCCCCAATTGTGACACACTGTTTAGCAAAAAGATATTGATTTTCCAATATCTTTTCACACGCCATTGTGTTGGCTGCAACAAAAGGCCTTATCGGTTTCGAAACTCCGAAAGGTAGGGTAAACTTAAATTCTGGCGCTGCATTTGGTTTTCAAACAAATGTGTTGCCCTGGTTACAATAAGATGACTTACTTGTTGCGTTCCCCAATTTACTTTAATTCTCAGTCCGCTCTCTCCGGCACATTCATACAAACTCTTAATTCCCTCATTTCATTTATTTTCCTTGCAGCTCATGTTTTGTTATTCTATTGTTTATTTCAGCTATAATAAGATTAATACAAAAGCAATTGAGATGGACATCCTAAAATCGAACGAACCAAAGACCAATTTATTTATTGTTAGTTGCATTAAACTTTATTTGTCCCTCTTTCCAATAGACCATATGTGGCTTGGCTTGGTAATTATTATGTCAAGATTAATTGACGCAGAAAATCGTCTGAACCTTTGGACTATGTTTGAAATTTGTGGTAACGCTTCACAGTTTTCTACATTCAAGTATTAATTGAATTTAATTGAATTTAATTGATTTTGATGGTTTCTAAAGTGAAAAGTTTCAGTTTATTGGAATTCATTGCAAATGGAGTTAATTTGAAGAAACAAATGAAAGGGGCTGTATGTGGGAGTGGAGAGAACTGTTGCTCCCAAAGGCCTAGGCTGCCGACGACTTCTGTCATGTCGTAAACCAAGATATTAAAGAAAAGTGTGATGTGGGAGAACTTCTTGAAAAAGGATAACTGGTGGACAATCACCAGAAAAATTCAATTCTAAGGTGTCAAGTATCATCAGTATGATAGCCTAAATACAGTGTGTCTATATCGCTGATTAGACACAGCCGTGTACAATGTGCCTGTTGTGTCTAAAATACACTTGTTGTTTTTTTTTTTTTGATTATACATACAAGTGGAACGTTGTGGCAAAGTTGAGAAATTCAAATGGAAAATTTATGAAAAGTACATGATTTACAGTTCCCTTTTTTATACCTGCTACGTACTATATTGAAATTTTAACAAAAAGATTGTAATATAAACTAATAACAGTTATTTGTTTCCATCATCAGAAGTTTTTTCACCTAAAAAGTTGGCAACAATGACAAAAATTGGTAACAATGGCCAACACTTTCTAACACTGCTGACAGACTGACCAATCTGACTGTATTTAGGCTATAAGCAGCAACTGTCTCTGTTCGCTCCTTACTACAGACAATTAAAAAATTTAATTTGTCGCCGACCGGACAAAGAACAACACTCAAATTCAACATAAAACCAGAAAGAAGGTTATCATTGGCTATGCTAAAGATGTAATGGTTTTTACGCTCCTCCGGGTTGCATCCAACCGAACGGTGACAAATGCCAGATATCAGATCAAAAAACTCAGTTTGAGTTTTGGTTGATGAATATGTATCAGAAACTTATAGAGCCCAAATATCAGTTCGATACGTCAAAAGTCAAAAAACTTTTTCTAATAAGAACATTAATTTAAATGATGGTTTATATGGGAGGTACCCCCCCTAGTGGTCCGATTCGGCTCATTCTGACAAATGTGCAGCGTGGTAAAAAGAGACCTATGTGCAAAATTTTAGCTCTCTAGCTCAAAAGCTGAGGGACTAGTTTACATACTGTATGTACAGAAGGACAGACGGCCATGGCTAAATCAACTCGTCTTATCGATCAAGCGGAAGATTGCTTCTAAGTCATGAAGGATGGTTCATAGAGAGGTATGAAACCGCAGGGTGGCAGCGCACAGACCTGTTGTGCAAAAATCAGTTTGTGGTTATAAATAGTGTTAACAATAAAATTTTTTTTTCCTTTTTTTGGCTTTTGACCTAAACTATGACTTTTGGCGCGGTGTCGCATAGGACAGAAACGGTAGCAGAACTAGACTGCGTAACACGGAACCTCAAAAATACAAAGTCAGGGCCTCAACTGTTACAAGAATCTTAAGCAGTGAAACGAAAATTTAGAAAACGATCTTAACAGATTTGAACCGATACTTAGTACAACAAAATAAAAAAGTGTGTATGATTATAGACAACGCGGCTTGTCATAAACTAAATGGTGAACTTTCAAATATAAAAATGGAGTTTCTGCCACACAACACTACGGTACTAATTCAACCTTTGGCGTTTTGAAAATTATGAACTTTTTTATTCTGTTTTAAATTTAATAAATTAAACATGAAGGAAAATGAAAATCGTTTATGTTATTTTGAATTTTATGTAGTAGGGTCAAGTATTCACGCGACCGGATCCATGGATAAAGGACACAAATGCCTCGAATTCATTACTGCTTCAAATTATCCAACTGCATTTGAGCTTTTAACAGCAGTTTCCACAGTCCTCCAAAATGTGAAGACAACGGAGGAATAAAGTGGAAACTAATTACTTGTTGACAGTACCCATCGATGATGCAACTCTTGCTGTGAGCCTCGAAGGTACTCAATTCTCAAGCTGTGCCAATGGAATTGGTATCGTTCTCACAGAATAATGTGAAGTTTCCTCCACGTCTACTAAAAAGTCTTTTAAGTACAGCAATGAAGGCCTTAGCGCTTAAGTAGGATATCACTTCTAGACGAAATAAATTCGTCAGAAAGTATAGAATGGTGTATAGGTACACTTTTACGGAACGCTTTCCCATTATATTAAAATGCATCCAAATAAGTTTTACAAGGTCCATTCCAGTTGTAGCATGTGGATAAAGTGTTCGACGTACTCTAGCATGAGGCTGGAAATCCTTGATGAAAAGATGGATTTCTGCAAACTATGAACAATATATATTAATCACTCTAACAGCTGTTGCCCTAAATTGCCCTCACTTAAATTATTTTATGCCATGATAGCTCTTCGCCAGCGACCAATGTAACAAGTAGTCGTTATAGCATCAGAAACTCTTTGGCAAACTTTTACCTGCCGATTATATCGGAAACTTCGAACGAACTACTAGCAGGAAGACTAAAATTGCTCTATCTTTGTTCTTGTAAGGGCTGAGAAATTGTTCAGTATGCCATTTCTCCAAAGATTGCTTAAGAGGTCAAGGTCCATGTCAACAAAGTGTGGACTTTTTTTAACCTTTATTTTTCACAGCTCCTATTAGCGAAGAATGTACTGCAGCAACTAGCACGAGAAGATAACCAATTACCGACTAACGTTGAATCTGGAAAATATTTGATTTGTGTTTCCAACGTTGTTATTTCCCTGGGACACATTGCAAGAAATATGGTCCTTGGTGTAAGGTAGCGGATAAAAAGGTATTCTTTACTGGTGTAGCTGATAGGTGACAGATATATTAAACTAACTTCATTTCTTTTCCTTACATTTCCCATTGACTCTTGTACATAGCTGGTAGCTCTTCATCTCAATTGTGTTTGAGTATATATCTTTCCAAGTACCACCACTGAGCGACATACAGCTGCAAGACACGCATTCAGAATCCGGGTGCTGCATCTTCTTAAGCCCTGTGTAGCTGGCCACAGCACTATTTTCCAAGAAGGGGTGAAATTGTGAGTGAAATGGAATGACAATTTTAATTTAATATTGCGGCAATGCCATCTTTTAACGATATGAATAGACTTTTACAAGACATCCTTTCAGGACTGGAAGCGAAAAACAAGAAGCCAGCAGACATGAAGTGGGGGAATGAACCGCTAAGACACTCCGGTCTTGATACCAACCAAAAAGTACGGTCCTACACTTTAACGAAAAAAAAAGGATGCCGATGATGACGGGAGTACTAGCTATGGCCCAAAGGACGCACGTTCCAAATCATGACTTATATCGTCACTGTGAAAATGAAGAATCAGAGAGTATTTAACACTTCCTACGTGACTGCCCTGCTATTCTTGGTCGACGGGAAACCATTCTTCGATGAGTTGGGAAGTTTGGTAAAATGTTCAGTAGGAAACCTGGCTCTGTTTGTGACTCTCAGGTTGGCTGTAGAGCCTGAGTGAGACCTCTGAGACCAAATATGGATATCATTTGATTGCCCACTTACTAAAAATACTACCTGAAGGTGAGCCAAATGATCCTTATCTGATTTTGAGTGCAAGATTGTGTTATCTAAATGAAGCAAGGACATCTGCCAGAAAACATTCGAAAATAATCAATTAATCAGTTGTTCAAACTTAGCCAGAGTATTCGAAATTCATCACATTCGATTTATATAAGCCATCTAGAACGTTGAAGCTTTTTAGGCACTTTGTAAATGCATAGTGAAGAACCAACAAGGTTCATTTCTTCCCTCTACACTTCCTGCCAGCTGCTTTCAATCCAGGGATCACACAGGTAGAGTTTGTCGGCACTGCCGAAATCAAAGTGAGATGATTTCCCATTGTACTTAAATCCTACAAAATCATGCTGACAGGATGCATTGATGCACTCTCGGTGGCTTCCAAGACCATAGAGAAAGGGTATAATGTTAAAGTGGTCACCAATATAATTAACAATAACAAAATAAAACAGCCAATGTTTTGAGTAGGGACCGACCGAAGGTTCGGTTTCGGCTGGTTCCAGCCAAAAAATCTAGTTTCGCCCACAATTTCGGTTTCGGCCTGGCCGAAACTATATCTTATTTTATAAATTCTTTTAGGTAAAAGTTTTCACAAAAAGAAATTTTTCGAGCGCATCTAAAGCTACATTTTTGTAAAATTTGCAATGAATCATATTCTTAGGGAAGCCACGAATCTAAAAAACAGACATTGTATAGACTAAATCAACATTCCAGACATCGGTTGGTCCTAAGGGGTAGTTTTATCGTTGTCCGTGTCGTATTACATACGAGGGTAGGTCAATAAGTCCTTAGAAAAAAGCATTAAAACAATTTTTTTTTTTCGTAAATTTTTTTTTATTTTTCAACATAATCTCCTTGGAGCTCTATACACTTAGTTAGATTTTTCTCCAATTTTTTTAACCCGTCAGAAAAATAAGATTTTGGAAGGTCCTCAAAATAAGCATTTGTTTGATCGATGACTTCTTCATTTGAAAAAAAACGTTGTTCACTGAGCCATTTTTTCACGTTTGGGAATAGAAAAAACTCACTGGGAGCTAAATCTGGCGAATACGGTGTGTGGTCGACCAATTCGAACTTTAATTCTTCAATTTTAGCCATTGATCGTAAACATGTGTGAACGCGGGCATTGTCCTGATGAAAGAAGATTTGTTTTCTGTTTAAATGAGGACATTTGTTTTAAATTTTTTCTCCTAGCTGGTCCAATAAAGATGCATAATACTCCACTGTTATTGTTTTCCCTTTTTGCAAATAGTCAACGAAAATAATTCCACGTGCATCCGAAAAAACAGTACCCATAACCTTACCAGCTGATTTTACGGTTTTCGCCTTCTTTGGACATGGTTCGCCTTTCAAAATCCACTGTTTTGATTCTTTCGTTTCGGGAGTGTAGTGGTGAATCCATGTTTCATCTACAGTCACAAACCGACGAAAAAACTAATTCGGATTACGTTGCATGAGTGACAGAGCTTTAGAGGCAACCACCCTATTGCGTTTATTGTTGACTGTGAGCAAAAGCGGAACTCTTTTTCATACACAATTTTTCATGTTAAATAGAAATGACGCTACCTATCTCTGTAACCTCAACTATCTCACTCAACTTTAATCTTCGATCACTTAACACCATATAATGGATTTTATTGATCATTTCTGGCGAAGTCACCTCTACAGGTTGTCCTGAGCGTGGTTCATGCTTTGTTGATGTACGACCACGTTTAAATTCATTTAATCAGTTATAAATAGTTGCAAGTGAAGGAGCAGATGTGCCGTGAACTAAGTCCAACTTATTTTTTATTTCCTTTGCTGTTAAGCCTTTTATATGAAAATGTTTAATTACAGATCTAAACTCAATTTTCTCCATTTTTGTAAACAAACAAATTTTTTATTCTTCAGTGCACGAGAAATACACAACAACTCAACCAATCGTGCTGAAACTTCACTGCATACCTAGACGGTAGTGATGCTGCATGAAAACAGACCGTTTACAGTAATAGTCGCGCTATCTGTTGGATTTTCTAAGGACTTATTGGCCTCCCTCGTAGTTTATACTATAACTTAAATAAATAACAATTTTTTGTTGATACTTACATAGGCCTGCAAAACTTGACTTTTTTCCCCTTTGAAATTTTTTATGTAGAATCCATAGATTAGAACCTCCTGATTCTAATCAAGCATAACCTTTTTTTGCTGTATCACGTCACATTTTTTATTGACGTTTGGAAATTCAAAATTGGTCAAATATTACACTTTTAAAGTCAGTAAAAGAATATGTATTTGAAAAAAACAAAAATGCAGTTCCAATGCATTAGAAATAATTGTAGCTAAAAACAAGGGGGACCCTTACATACCCATTTTCAGAGCCTCCATAAAAGATTTTTAAAATTTTCAAATTTTTTGCAAGTGGGGCCCTTCTTTTCTGAATTTTAATTGACAACCAGAAAGAAGGCTATCATTGGCTATGCCAAAGATGTAATACTCTTCACGCTCCTCCGGGTTACATCCAACCTTCCTTTGTTAGCATCACATCAGTTTGAGTGGCAATTTTATTGTACATTTATTCTTTAAAAGTTTGCCATTTAATTTGGGTTTGTATGGGAGGTACCCCTTCTGGTAGACCTAGGATCATCAAATTTACATGATTGATGGCTATAGATTGCAAACTTATAGTGTCTGAAATTCAGTTCGATAAGTTAAAAAACAAAAAACCTTTTGTAACAAGAACATTAATTTAAAGGGGGGTTTGTATGGGAGGTACCACCTGGTAGACCTAGCATCATGAAATTTACACTATTGATGGCAATAGATTACAAACTTATAGTGTCCAAATTTCAGTTCGATACGTCAAAAAACAAAAAACTTTTTCTAATAAGAACTTTTATTTAAAGGTGGGTTTGTATGGGAGTGGACCAATTCGGCTGATTCCGACTTATGTGCTGCGTTTGGTAAAAAGAAACCTATGAGCAAAATTTCAGCTCTCTAGCTTAAACTAAGCTAAAACTGAGGGACTAGTTTGCATACATACATACAGACAGACGGACATGGCTAAATCAACTCGTCTCATCGAGCTGATCACAAATATATATACTTTATGTGGTCTGCGATGTCTACTTCTGTGTGTTACAAACTTCATGACAAACTTATAATACTATTCACTCCGGTGAAGAGTATAATAAAAACATGAAACAATTGGGAAGTATGTATAAAACAAAAATATGTGACTGTGCTTAACACTCACGAGCCTTTGATGTGAAACACGTTGACTTAGGTAACTAAATGAATAAATGAAAGTTTGATATATACACCTCCCTTTTTAATATAGATTATATTTTACGCTTGAAAACAAGAAGTATATAAGTAAACTATTTAAGAAGGATAATTATACTGTTAACAGATCAAACAAACTATGTATGTGTGTGCACGCTGTTAAATAACATAACTTTGACACATTCTCTGTTGTTAACTTTGAATATTTTCTATTCTAATTCTGTTATTTGTCTGAGTTGTAGTTACAAGTTACAAGAAAAAAACAAAAAAAAAAAACAAAAAACAAAAAAAAAGAAAGAAAAAAAATTAAAATCCTGATGGAGGGCTCAAACCCACTCTCTGGAAAGTGCATACTTAAAGTCTTTTACTCACATTTTTTAAATTCGAATTATTAACTTTAATTTTTATTAAACTTTAATAATTTTATATTAGCCCCAAAATAAGGGTTGTTGTATTGCCAATTATTTGTTGTAGCTACAAAGTGTTTATAAAAATATAAAAACTAAAAAAAAATAAAAAATTTAAATTTATAAATCACGTTGTCGCCAACTGTTTGTGATCGGTCGTCCATCTAAACGCTACCCAAGCCACGCGTTGCTTAGTTTCTGATCGACAAGAAAGGCGTTAGTTAACCAAAATTGCCTATGACGATGACGCAAATGTCAAATTTTACCCCTACCGAAACCAAAGATGTTTCACATCAAAAATTTTAATTATTTTTTAAATTTTTAATTGGTTTGGTATGGTTATAAAGATCGACTGCTCCAACACCCTAATCCCCTAGCAAGGGCCCTAATATACAACGGAACTCCACGACGGTTAAAACGGCTTCACAGCATTTTTCCTATTGTTTGTGATGCAAAATTTTGGCCTGAGCACGCCGTTGTTCATGAATTTAAGCCTCGGCGTAAAAATCATCGGCCATCTGTTAGTGTGCCCTCCAATAGTTCATCTTCACCATCGAGTACAATTTAAAAAAAACTAATTTTGCCTTTTGAAACTTCCTTTTTATTCAATATCAGAATGTTAGAGGTCTCCTTATTAAACTTGACGTTTCTCCTTTAGTAATGAAATTTCTTGTTATAATTTCGTTACATAAAGAACAGATCAACCTATTCGCCGTGGTGATAGTGTCCTCATCGCTGTTACCTCACACTTACTATCGGAACTTGTTGATCGGAACTTTGCAGCCAACATTGAGTTTATCTGTGTGAAGTTATTGTTACATCATGAATCCATTTTTATATCATGTTCTTATATTCCGCCTAATTCCATTTCGGAAATTTATTTGAGTCATGCCATTCTTTGTGACCGTGACTCTTTTATCGTTCTAAGCGATTTCAATCTCCCACTTATTTCATGGTCCTATTCCAGTACATCGAATTATCTAGTTCCTTCAGCACATCACGATTTCTTGGGCATCATGTTTGACCTCTCCTTGTTTCAAATGAACTCTGTAGTCAATTTTTTGAATAGATCACATGATCTTGTGTTCAGTAATAATTTCACTGGAACTTCTTTGTCAAGATCCCAACCATTATGTTATTCAGTCTCCACATCTATGTGCAAACCTCGGTTTTTTTTTCTGTAAAGTTAACTTTGCGCAACTAAATGCAATCTTTCTTGGAACAGATTTTTTTTTTCAATTGTAGTGATGTGACTACTAGTTATTTTTTTTTATGCAACGGTATACAATATTTTCGTTGCCAATGTCCAGTATATTGTTGATTAGTGAGTATTATATAAACCACCTTGGTTTACAAAAGGCATTCAAACCTTAAAAACTTAAAGTCTAGGTTATAGACAAAAGTTAAGAGTACTGGCTCTTCTAATGCTTTTGCTAACTTTTGTGTAGCTAGGGCTAATTTTCTTTCTTTAAATAACCTTTGTTATAAGAACTATCTCTCACGTTGTAGATTGCTATTTTCGCGTAATCCTAAACAGTTTTATAACTTTGTTAAGCGCAAGTCTTCTTTATTTCCCTTATCATTTTTTCTAGTTGACGAGCAAGCCCGCAGTCATTTAGGTATTGCCGATTTGTTCGCAAAATTCTTTCAATCCATTTATTCCTCTTAACCATATGTTGGCAACTTTTATCCATATCACACTTCATATTGTAATTATATTGTTACTCCTGAATTTAGTGAGTAGGGTCTTCTTCTAAGTTTGAAATTGTCCTAGGTGTCTGCTTAAGCACTGTGCGGAATCTCTGTGTAAGCCACTTCATAAACTTTTCAATTTATCACTTCAGAGCGCATCTTCTCCTGCTATCTGGAAGGAATCCTTTATTGTTCCGCTACATAAAAAAGGTAACAAAGCTGACATATCTGATTATAGAGGTATTGCCAAACTTTCTGCAATCACAAAGTAGTTTGAAAAAATGCTCACTTCAACCCTTTATCACTACAGCAAATCTATTATTTCTCCGTGTCAACACGCTTTTATGAGGAATAGATCACCAACTACTAACTTGCTTGAATTTACATCTTTAGTAAATCTTGGTTTTAACGAAAAACGTCAAACTGATGTTATTTATACTGACTTCAGCAAAGCGATTGATTCCGTTAATCATGATCTGCTTTTACTTAAGCTGAACCTTTTAGGTTTCCCGCAAGGTCTTCTTTGTTGGATTTCTTCATATTTAAGAAATGCAGTTCAGCGATGTTTAAATCCAATTTTTTTTTTGTCCAGTGTTGATGTCACTTCTGGCGTTCCTCAAGGAACGGAATCATGTTGGCCCATTATTGTTTATCCGTTTTATAAACGATCTTCCTTGAATAACTCTCGTGTTCTGATGTATGCTGATGGTGTCAAACTATACCTTTTAATGATATCTTTTCGCAAGTCAGATTGCAATATGATCTAACATCATTGCATTCATGGTGTTCATGCAATCTTATAAAGCTAAACTTCGCAAAATGGATGTTTGTGACTTTTCATCGCCAGAAGGCTCATCTATTTTCTTACACTATCGACAACAATCCATTAGCGCGTGTCTCTACTTTCAGTGACCTCTGAGTCATTTTTGACCCTAAACTGAGCTTTAACCATCAAATTTCTCAACTGTTAATAAAGCTAAAAGTATATTTGGTTTTACTAAAAGATGATCTAAATAATTTAACGAACCCTACGTTATAAGGCTTATTTTTATCTCTCTAGTCCGCCCAGTACTCGAATACTGTTCGTGAGCCCTCAATACAAAATACATCCAGACTGTTGGTATTGAGTCAGTACAGAAGCAATTCCTTCTTTTTGCATTTCGGGGCTTAAATTGGAACCCACCCCTAGTGTACGATTTTGGCTTCTTAGTCAAGCAGACTTCTTTCTTATAGATCCTTTTTTCCAAATGTTGGCAGATACCGAGCATTTTCGGCAAAAAATAATTTAACAGCAGGATTTGCTCATTTCGTAGTTTATCCCACTGAACTAAAGTCTGATCTTATTTGTCTTGACAAAGTAGTTACAAATAATACAACTCTGATCGTTCAATAATGTGAAATAAAAAAAATGATTTTTTTTTCACCCAAGTGCACAACACTGTAAGACAAGCTTTTCATCCGATGTACCACTGACTACGTAGCAAATATACTGTCTAATTTCCAAGTGCTTAGTATGCTTTCTTTTAAAGAATTTATGCAAAAGATTTTAGTTATTGTTAAGTGCAGTTTATTTCACTTATGCACAGTTACATATATATATATTAAAACTTTACTTGACTATACAATATATATTTGATCAACAAATAAGAATTATACATTAGCCATTTATAGACACATAAATGGTAACGATAGTACTCGTATAAAAATTTTAGCACCACAAGCAAAAACATATGTAAACACTAGAAACACAATCATTAATCGCCGAATTTCTTTAGGAATAAGCCTTCTTCATAAACTTTCTACTGGTATTGTTGATTCGCCGGGGCTTTTGAGTCAACTTAGTTTCTGTGTCCCTCGTCGTACTACTTAGTATTTTGTTCCTCTTGCTCTAGGTAGGTGCACAACTAACTTTGCCTCACACGATCCATTTCGTGTATTATGTGATAATGATATGCATAGTTGGCTATTTAGTAAATAAATTTCCCCCACCGGGTCAGAGACAGATTTATTTTTTCTTTAGATTTATTTTGTTTTTGTTTAATTAGCTGTAAGCTTTATTTTAATTATTTTTAATTTACTCTTTTGTTGACAGTAATTCGTCATAAATAAATAAATAAACTATCACCTTGCTGCAAAATGTGTATGATAAAAATTCAAAATCCTGCATGCCTGTTATTATTGTATTATATTTCCATTAGAACTTAAGACTTAGGCTCAACAACTTTATAGCTTCAGTAGTTCATTTTCCAATTAGGTCCTCTTCATGAAATGAATTTGATCCGACGAAGTCTTTTAATTATAATATTAGATCTTCTGAAAATCCAATATAAAATTGGAATTGTGCTAGTATTTATAGCCCATGAAAATTTAAAGTGGACATCGCTGATGAGACCTTCTGGCGGAACCAAGCCAAACAGTTGGCAGCATGACTATATTACGTGGTAATAAAAAAAATGAAGAATTACTTTTTAAAATAGGAAAAGAAAGGAAGGTTGGATGCAACTCGGAGGAGCGTGAAGAGTATTACATCTTTGGCATAGACAAAGATAGCCTTCTTTCTGGATTTTGTGAAAAATTTATCAAAAACCCACCTAGAGTGGTTTTAAAAATTTGCACTAAAACTTAAGTCTTATGATGTGTAATAAATATCATTGATATGTGAATAAGTGGAGTATCTATATCTATCATTGAACTATGAAATACAAAAATTATAAGATTGCACAAAAAAAAAAAATGTGGCCCCCTTCATTGGCAGCTGTATATGCTCTTCCTTTTACTTGAATATACTTCGTTGGGTCTTTTTTGTCTTCTTTTGGATGCTACAAACATATTGGTAGTATTGACACAAGATTAGGTACCAATCCAATCATTGAGTAAAAACGTCTAGTTTTTCCAACAATAATTTTTTTTCGCTAGTATGGAAATTCTTTTAACCTATATAGTATTCGATTTCATATATGATGTTATGTATTGGATAAAAGCTTTTCTTCATCAGATATATAGATCGACATATGATATATATTTTTGCAAAAAATGTGTTAATACTCGTAGCAACGCTTCGAATCTTCTTTTGTTTGTTTGTTTTTATTTTGGCACGCGATATTGATACCTCAATCTACCCCTATTTACCATAAGCGAATCAACAATGAACTTACTATCAGCCAAATGAAATCGAGTTAGACTATTGTTTGTTGTATACTTATTGTTTTATTTGTTGATGCTATTTTGACAGAAGTAAAGGCTGTGTAATAATTGTTTTTGTTGAACAAACAAAAAGCGTGGAATCGTACACAGCACAAGGATAAAGACGAAAATAAAGGAGAAGGTATTCACGAGATAAGTATTACAGCATTTGTGTATCCTAAAATGTATTTCATTACATAAAATGAACATTACTTTGCAGTTTAACCGGGGGAAGTTTAACTTCATAAAATATTGTACATCATATATTATATAATATTATTAACAAAAGATTTCGAAGTTGAGTTCCTTATCTGAAAAAATAAACTATACAATCAAACTATGTAACTATCCATATTTATCAACCATGTAAATTTCAAATCCTAGGCTCGGAGGAGTACCTCCCATACAAACCAAAATTTAAAAATACATACAAAACTGTATTGTGCCCCTCAAACTGTGCTCACATTTTATACTCAAACTGTGTTCTTTGTTGATACTCAAACTGTAACAGAGAGTATATAGTGATGCTAAGAAAGGAAGCATATCTGATATCTGGCATTTGTAGCCGTTCGGTTGGATGAAACCCGGAGGAGCGTGAAGAGCATTACATCTTTAGCATAGCCAATGATAACCATCTTTCTGATTTTACCTTATCGATGAATGACTTGGATCTGTGTACCTGAAGTAAAGACACAGATTCAAAAGCTGAAATCCAACAAGTTTCCTAATCATGACAAAATTTTGTACTAAAGTGGCAAAAGTTCCTGGTGTCATTGTTCAGTCATGTTACGAATATGCCACTTCCGAACAAAGTGCCAATGCGCATTCATAATGATGATACCTAAACCCCTGCAAGAAGAAGAACCTTGGCCAATTCATTAAAGAGACAGGTCAAGGATGGTACTCTATTTGTTAAATACATGCCGTTCTTCAATGATCCTAATACCTTGAAGCCAACATGTGCAGATTATAGTTGCGTTCGGTGTACAACATAAAGTCTCCTTAGACTTTTGAAACAAAACTCTAAGACAAATCTCGGATGCACCATGCTTTGTCCGCAACTCTACCATACAGAGGTTAAACGTATATAATAATAAAAAAATTCTTCATTAATTTTTTAATATTTAAGTAAATTATTGCACATATTTTAAATCTAGTTGGCACTTCAGTAGAGTTGCAATATTTCATGCAATGCTATATTACAAATTTTTTTGAATCTTTACTCCCACGCCATACAATGTTATTTATTGATTCCATTATAAAATCAAATCCAATTAGAAACAAAGACCATTAATAATTGATAGCAGTCCAATATTAAATTGCCACCATTTTAATTACAACGTGTACAATTAAAAATGCTTCAGTGCATTTAATTAATACTAATTGGAAAATCAAATCGACAAAAGAAAACTGATGAGTTGAATTAGCGTCGATTTTGGTAAATCAAAAATTCATGAGTAAACATATTAATTGAATTTTGAAAACGTGGTAAAAAAAAAAATAACAAAACTAATAATTAGAAAACCTACATTCAATACAATATATTTATAAAATATTTTTCAGTATGACAAAATGAAATAATTTAAAAAAGCTTTAGGTTTAATCTATTTTATTGTCTTTACCAAATATACTTCTTCTAAGTATTTTAAGGCTACCATGTTGTTCAAAGGATAATTTTTGTTTTTTTTTTTTTGGTGTTTATGTGTTCAGAGCAGCTGCCCTCTATAGCCCAGTAGTCTCTCTATGCTCCGCGCAGCACACTATTGTATCATTAAGAGTAAGAATGTTGTTCTTTGCTCTGCGCAGCCATTTTTTATCTACATTTCCTTTTGATTGATATGCGCTATTATTTAGCTGCATAGTGTTATGTACATAGCAGAACGTTTCTATTAGGGATGTAACGATTCCGATCCCGATCCCGATTACGATTCCGATCCCGATCCCGATTACGATCCCGATAGTCTATTGACTGATATGAAACAGTCAGACTTGCCACCATAAGGCCTTTTAGACGGTCAGTTCAGTCTTAGTCCATGCTATCGCTTTAAAAATCGAAATGGACTGACAAATAAGCTTTGCCACCGGTCCATTTTTCTGTCTTCGATTCAGTTATCTCTGCGTATTTCGAGTCGATAATGGACTGAGACTGAACTGTTCGTCTAAAAGGCCATTTAGTCGTAGATTTTTTTTTCTTCTGAATCTGACTTTTTCTCTCAAGTTGGAATGGCGAAGCCTTTAAAGTGTACAATTTCCATCTGGAAAAATTTTGAAATAAAACAGGATGATGACATAAAGGCTACACGACATCAAACATGTGCACACACTTAAAGCATCATGAAAAGAGTTACACAACGACACGCCAAAGACCGACAGCGGTCTGCTACCTAAAAAACAAATAATGTTAGAACACAGTTTCGAAAAAAGAGTTGTGTGCGATACTGATGATCCAAAAGCTGCTAGAACTATGTGCATACTTTGTAAAATATTCTTTATCATCACAAATTTTTAGTTTTAATTTTAGCAACATGCGCGCAAAGTTACATGTAAAACCAAAGTTATGTGTATGACCATATCCGGGTTGCATCCAACCATCCTTTCTTAGCATCACTGAATTCTCTCTGTTACAGTTTGAGTTTCAAATATGAGTACAGTTTGAGTGGCACTGTATTTTTATTGCATTTTTACTCTTTATAAGTTTGTCATTTAAAGTCGGTTTGTATGGGAGGTACCCTTCCTGGTAACCCTAGGATCATGAAATTTACATCGTTGATGGATAAGGATTTAAAACTTATGGTGATCAAATTTCAGTTCGATACGTAAAACAGCAAAAAAACATTTCTACTAAGAACATTAAATGGGGGTTTGTAAAGGAGGTATCCCTCCTGGTAACCCTAAGATCATGAAATTGACATGGCTGGTGGATATGGACCAAATTTCAGTTCGATACATCAAAAAATAAAAACTTTTTCTAATTGATTTAAAAGGGGGAGCTTTCAGCTCTCTAGCTCAAAAACTGAGGGACAAGTTTTGCGAACAGACGGGCATGGCTAAATCAATTCGTCTCATCGAGCTGAGCACAAATATACTTTATGTGGTCTGCGATGTCACCTTCTGTGTGTTACAAACTTCATGACAAACTTATAATACTATTCACTCCCGTGAAGAGTATAAATGACATCAAGACTACAAAAACTAATGAAAGTTCCCCGGGTTACACGCGAAAGATACTATTTGAGATTATGAGCCCATTGCGCTCAGGCACATAATAATACACGAGTTGGCATCAACAACAAAAATAATGTCGACACCAATAACCACTACTAGTTACCCCCCTAGTGGTCCGATTCGGCTAATTCCGTCAAATGTGCAGCGTAAGGTACAAAGAACCCATTGTGCAAAATTTCAACTCTCTAGCTCAAAACTGAGGGACTAGTTTGCATACATACAGACGGACATGGCTAAATCAACTCGTCTCATCGAGCTGATCACAAATATACATACTTTATGTGTTCTGCGATGTCTCCTTCTGTGTGTTACAAACTTCATGACGAACTTCTTCTATATATAAACAGTATAAACAGAAGTATAAACAGCTTTTCAGAACACACCAGAGACGCAAAACCGGAACACACAACTTTTTACTCACTGTAGAAAGGTTGTAATGGACTGAGACTGAACTGACCGTCTAAATAGAAGTGCCTTTAATAAGCTATTTGTACATATCGGTATCGCTAGTTTCTATATTTTGTAATATTAAAAAATCACTAATCGTACAGCAAGCACCAATCGAGTGTGTAATAAATAAGTAATAGCAAAACTCAAGTTTAAAGTTTTGTTATTAATTGTTGAACAATGTCACGCAACATAAAGGGTGAAGATTCGGCTTGATCTCAAACATTATGCACAAGGAAACAATGTCTGATGCATGTTTAAGCTACGTCTGCGTCTTCCAAATTATTGTTTATATAACGTATATCGTCAGTGAACCCAAAGTGGCTTTAATTTTGTCTATCGATCTTTGCTTTCATAATTTAGTTTGTTATTCCTTTCTTTATTTATATTTTTCGGTACTCTCATGTTGTAGTTGAATGGCAATGCAACGATGTGCTCTTACTTTTGCCTATAGAATTTACGTCAAGACTATATAAAGATGGGGAAAAAAACTAATCGGTCAAGGTATGTAATTTTACTCTTTTGCCCGCAATAAAATTGAAAAAGAAAGACAATTCGATTCCCTTTATCAGCTAATGTCAAAGGGATAGTAAAACCAGAAAGATGGTTATCATTGGCTATGCCAAAGATATAATACTCTTCACGCTCCTCCGGGTTGCATCCAACCGAATGGCAACATATGCCAGATATCAGATATGCTTCCTTTCTAAGCATCATTATATTCTCTCTGTCACAGTTTGAGTATCAACAAAGAACACAGTTTAATTATCAAATGTGAGCACAGTTTGAGGGACACAATATAGTTTTGTATATACTTTTTTTAAATTTTGGTTTGTATGGGAGGTACCCCTTCGGGTCCTTGGATCTTGAAATTAACATGGTTGATAAATGTGGATAAGAAACTTATAGTGTTCAAATTTCAGTTCGGTAAGTCAAAAAACAAAACTTTTTGTAATAAGAACATTAATTTAAATTGTGGTTTGTATGGGAGGTACCCCACCTGCTACTCTTAGGATCGTGAAATTTTCATGGTTGATGAATATGGATTAGAAACTTATAGTTTTCAAATTTCAGTGGAAAACATGTTCGACGGACAAATTCGCATGTGGATGGCCTTAAGCAAGCCAAGCAAAACAATGCACAAGCTCAAGCAGGCTTGGTGTTCTCTGCTTTCATGCTTGGCTTGCTTAGGCTTGTTTTTATTTCTCAAGCCTTCATAAACATTATTGTGATGTTCTCTGCACATCTCTGATGTATACATACACATACTTACATACACATGTGATCTCAATGTGATAACTCTATTTTGCACTCAAGTACGAAAATCGTCTTTAGCTCACCATAATTTCTACTCATTAAACTTTCAAATCTTCATAATCGCAGGTAGTTTTGTCCAGAAATTATGCAGATGTTATTTATTTATTTTTGTCATACTGATGAGGCTACTAAACCAAGTCATATGAATAAATAGATAATTCAGTTTAAATTTTTTGACTTACGAGTTTTTTATATTTACTTTGTATAAACTATTTTATTAAAATGAACAGCATAGGAGAAATGACGATAAGAAGTAATGTACGAGTATAAAGTATTAGCGGTATTTCTAAAAAAAAATAAAAACAATTACTTTTGAAGAAGCCCAGACAGAATCAGTGATGCTTGCAAGGGAAGAAAAAAGAAAAGGAATTGAGCAAAGCTTTCGTCTAATAACATTAACGACCAAACAGAACAGTGTCAAAACATTTTGCAAATCTAATGAGCCTCAACGGCATTAAAACCAAAATTAAAATGAAAAAAAAAATAGATACATAAAGCTAAGCTAACTTACAATCACAGAAAAATATTTTACTTTGACCAAAACATGGAAAACAGGTCTTTGGGCAGCTGGCGTAAAATCAAAATATTATATTAGAACGTCTTAATGTCCCTCTATCCTTAGACTTTCTTTTTGGCTCATACTTCGCAGGGGTTGTTTTGTAAGGAAATTAATTTCGTTTAGTGTTGTCAGTGATTTGCGTTTGTTGTTATTGTTGTCCGTTGCCTCTTTCCATTTGCTTTCTTTGTCCTGTTTTTGTTTTTTACCCAAAAAAAAAAATCTTGCTTTAGCTAATTTTCATGTAAATTAAGCAATAAATGTTGTTGTCTGATGTTTCAATTAACACTTTGCGACATTTATCTTGATTCGAGTAGGTCACAACCTCAGCAGGTCAAAGTGTGAGTTTGGGTAGTAAAATCTTTATTTCCAATTTTGCTTTAATCATGTTTCGGTTTTCATCATTTGGTGGTGCATTACAATATAAATTAAGTGCAAGTCACAAGAATTATAAATATAAAACACCTTATTAACTCAAATAATAATATTATATAAGGAAGAAAACAAAGCGTTTAACACAAAATTATGTTTATTATATTTATAAAACCTTCCCTGATATAATACAAAACATAATAACCGACAAGATACTTACATATATACATATAATTAACACAAGAAATTCTCTTAATTATTATCCGTGTAGCAAAGCTGTTTTTAATTTTCATTGCCATCTGCGAAAGGTTTTTGGCAGTTCAATGGATTCAATATATAAATGCAATAAATATAAAACTCTTTTTGAAAACATGAGTGTTGTAATGAGTGGAATGATTACACAAGTAGACAAAATAATTTTTTTTTTTTGTTCTCATGCATAAATTTTGATGCAATATATAAAAAATAGCCCATATATAAATTGTTGAGTTATACAGTCTGCTTTTGTAGAAACTACAACGATTTTAAAAGTGAAAATTGGCCAAAAACGACATTTTCACAGTCAAATATAACGGTGAAAAATATGTATTTGTACAAAAAAAAACCGTTATCTTTTTCAATGCATTTTAAATAATTGTGGTTAGAAAAAATAACATAAAACAATTGGGAAGTACAAAATATATGAAAAAAAGGGAAATTATCTTTTTCAATTTGTGGTATCACTCAATACATTCCAAGGCTAACGTTGTAGTTTTTATCAAAGTCAAGGAGTGAAACAGTCAGTGAACAGTCTTTAACCGATGCGGACGTGTGTACTACGCTGCTTTATTAAGTTCCTTATCCAAATGATTAGAAAAATAAATGACAATTATTACCCCTTATCCAAACCATTAGAGAAATAAACGATAA
Organism: Amiota communis; assembly: GCA_037043315.1. Classification (NCBI taxonomy): domain Eukaryota; kingdom Metazoa; phylum Arthropoda; class Insecta; order Diptera; family Drosophilidae; genus Amiota; species Amiota communis. The sequence continues at coordinate 1,303,387 of JBAMAV010001329.1, read as the reverse complement.
CACTGTGTCACAGCGAAAAAAAACTTCTTATCAGACCTAGTGGAGGTTATAGGTCATAAAAAACTAAAAAGAATGGCACAAAAAAAATTTTTGATACACCCTCAAAATCTTGACTTAAAGCTCAAAAACCGTTTTTAAGAGGTTCCTGTACATATTACCTTATAACTTGGACATTTTTTATCGGATTTCAAATTTTTATCTTGTATTTAGAAGCTGAAATGTAGCCCTTTACAACCATGTATCATGTATTTTGTTATCATTTAAATTTATGGAGATACAGACCAAAAACTTTCCAAAATTCTGATTTTTCCATCGATTTTGCAACTTTAAGTCTAATTTGTGCCCCTTATCTTATCTAAATTATATTTTTTCTCAACGTACATCGAAAGTTCAGGTGATTTTAACTTTAAATGAACCCTGTTTGAATAAAATCGGTTAAAAATTACCTGATTTATTGTACTTTTTGTAATTGCATATGACAGTTTTTTTTCCTTTTTTATTCTTATTCTAGCTATCTTCCTCTACCTATCTCCCTCTATCTGCAACAATTAAGGAAGGAAAACTGTCATATGCAAATATATTTGAAATCCGATAAAAAATGTCCAAGTTATAAGGTAATATGTACAGGAACCTCTTAAAAACGGTTTTTGAGCTTTAAGTCAAGATTTTGAGGGTGTATCAAAAATTTTTTTTGTGCCATTCTTTTTAGTTTTTTATGACCTATAACCTCCACTAGGTCTGATAAGAAGTTTTTCCAATTTTTTTTTTTTTGTAACACAGTGTAATTAATACCAATACAAAGCTATTCTTGACAAATCAGAAGTGTGATACAAGTCACGCACAACGGCGGATCTCGTGAAGATATTTTATGCAAAGTGGGCAAAACGAAGTGAAGAGAACAAAACGGCACGGCCGCGTTTCGGCAGTAAAATCGTTCTCTCACAACGAGGAAACAAAGTGACACACAACAAAAGAGCGAAGCTTCTAGACGTGAATAAACGAAGTGAAGAGATCGAAACGGCAAGGCTTTGTCAGCAAGCAAAACGGTTCTCTCACAACGAAGATAAGGACAAAGGAAACCGCTACGATCGGCGCAACGGAGCTAAGCACAAAAAGGACAAGCCAAATTTGTGGCGCTAAGAAGTTGTGCATAAACCGGAAACAGAACAACGAAACCGAAAAAAGTACTATTATAGGCTAGACAGTGCGTTACAGTCTGGTAACGAAAACTGCGTTATAATCGAATAAGAACAAAGGGGAAAAGCTAATCGAGTTGGTGGATTCAAACAAAGCTGTTCTCTATCGGATTAATTATTATTATGATTATTATTATTATAATTTTTATTCTTAATTGATTTCAACAATTTACAATTCATATTATACGAAATATGAGCCCTATAGAATGCCAATGGGCTTTCCAGCCATTTTAATGAAATAACTTTGTTTTTAAAGTCGAATGATATTGACATGTTAATATCGAAGACGCACTTTACCAACAGATCATACTTTAACATAAGAGGGTATGAAGTTTTTAATGCAAACCATCCATCTGGTAGGGCAGTTGGTGCTGCAATAATTGTTTAAGCATAAGATGGGTTTAGATTAAACAACATTCAAGCTGCTGTCATACACATTAAATGCATGCACATTGATATCTCTGTGACCGCGGTATATTTGCCGCCAAGGTATGCAGTCAAACAAGATGACTATAAAATGCTCTTTCAAAGTCTTGGTGGTCACTTTATTGCCGGTGAAGACTTTAATGCTAAGCATCCTTGGTTGGGATCAAGATTGGTAAACCCAAAACGCAGTGAACTTTTCAAATGTATTACTAAAAATAATTACTCAACTCTTTCTACGGGTAAATCGACTTACTGACCTACAGATCCTAATAAAATACCAGACTAGTTAAACTTTGTTGTATATTCTGGACTTCCACAAAGCCAATTTCATGTTGAGGAAAATTTTGACCTGAGCTCTGATCTTTCGCCAATTATTGTTACCTATGGCTCCACCGTGCAGATTAAAGAAAAACCTTACAAAATTATTACGCCAAAAACCAACATAGTTGCATTCAAAAATTGGCTTGAAAATCAAATTAATTTGAACATACCTTTAAAGACTGGCGAAGAGATTGATTCTGCAATTGAAACGCTAACTAATACAATTCATGAAGCTGATTTTCTTTTCACTGAGTCATGCAATAATCAAGTCAGACAGCATTCTAACCTTCTTTCTATTGAACTTAGAAGGCTAATAAGAAATAAAAGAAAATTGCGAAAGAAATGGCAATGCTATGCTAAGGCTATATCACTTCCCAGGACAATGGAAATGCGCAGAGGTAATTATGATACCTAAACCAAATAAACCTGAGCAATTTACGACGTCATACCGTCCCAGAAGTCTACTGGTAACCTTCTCTACTGAGTTTGAAAAGATACTTTTAAGAAGAATGGCACCTGTACTGGACCAACTTAACATCATACCCGAATATCAGTTAGGGTTTAGAAGAGGACATAGAACGATTGAGCAATGCCACCGAATTGTCAAGTGTATTATGGGTGCACTTGAAGAAAAAAAATACTGTGCTGCTGTCTTTTTAGATGTTCAACGAGCATTTGATAGATTATGGCATCCGGGTGTGCTCTATAAGATTACGAAATTGCTTCCTGAACCATGTTATCTTTATATACTTCTATGTTCATCAATTGGGCGAGAACTCTAAAATATATACAATTAATGCTGGGGTACCCCAAGGAAGCGTACTTGGCCCCATCCTATACACAATATGATATGCCAGTGGGAAATAATGTTGAGGTTGCAACATATGCAGATGACACAGCGTTAATTGCATCGAATGAAAATAATGTCATTTCCACACAGCACTTGCAAAATCAACTTTTATTGGTCGAAACATGGCTCAAGTAGTGGAAAATAGAGCTGAACACACAAAAGCCAGTTCAAATTACATTCACCTTTGTTAATACCAGGAGCGTTTTTCTGACCGAAACGAAATATGTAATACTTGTTGGAGGTAAATCTGTGACCGACAATAAAAAGTTAACCAATCTCTTTGACGTTCTGTTTTAGACTAATTTATTGTACAAGGTGGCACAAAAGACATCACCCTATTGGAAGATGCTCTCATTTTTGCAAATGGCCGCCAATGTCAAATCTGTTTTGACATTTGTGGACTAGACAGATACAGAATACAAGTGAATAAGCCATGGAGCGATACACTCCCCAAGAACGCGGAATAATTGTGTCTATTTTTTTGCGTAACAATTCGTCGATTTGCACTGGCCCGCCAGATCGCCTGATTTAACGGTCCCGGACTTCTTTTTATGGGGTTTTTTGAAGTCCCGTGTTTACATCAACAAGCCTGAGATCTTGGAAGCCCTCAAGGACACGAATGCGAGAATTTATCGCCCGAAACGCTCGCCGAAGTGATGGAAAATGCCATAAAACGAGCCCGTATGGCAATCAATTGTGGCGGCGCCCATTTGTCCGATATCATATTCTCGACTTAACACAATTAATTCTAAAGGTCTAAATAAACATAATCAAAAATCAAATCAGAATCGAAGTTTTTCATTTAGAAAAAAAATAAGAGCCAAACAACATCGGATGACTTCTTTTGCGCCACCTTGTACAAAAGTTCATTATCTTAAATCTAAATCATAAAAATGCAGCAAACAAAGTTAAAAAGCACAAAATCAAAATGCAAATAAAATCTATTCTCTTTTCTCTTCTTACTTAATACTCTTTACGTTACTTCTCTTTACGTTACTTAAGCTTAACTTCTATTTAGTGTTACTGTCCCCAACATCCCGGCCCCGTTGAAAGTGTCCGCTTTCAACCAACAGGTCGCATGGCAAGTTTGTGTATTGGTCGTCGAATGATTCCATTGATTGTGTGTACGTCGACTACTCGCACCTTCCCGTCATTACCAGTAATAACAGATACGACTCGACCGAGCAGCCCACGTTGTGGTGGCATGTGATCTTCATGAACGATCACCATCGCATCTTTCTGTATGTTGGGCGATTGTGTAGTCTATTTCACCCGAGTTTGTAGGTTGTTGATGTATTCATGTCGCCAACGCACCCAAAAATGTTGTTTAGGTTGAAACTTTACCAAAGTCAACATGACAAGGCTCTGGTAGTGACCTCAAAGGTTGACCAATAATGAAGTGACCTGGTGACGCAGGTGAGATAGGACGTGAGTTCAATATGGCCTCTACCTCCGCAAGGACTATGTTGAGTTCTTCGAACGTCAAGCGTGTATTCATTAGGGTCCGATTCGGTAGCCTCCCAAAGCCCTCCGAAAAGTGGTGCTCTGGGTGGAATAAAATAAAAATTAATAAATTCTGATGTGCAATATTTTATTATGATGTGTTGGTTGTTCCGATTGAACAGAAATGTTTTGAATTCATTCAATTTGTTGCGAGCTCCGACGAAGTTAGTGGCATTGTCGCAGAAAATATGTGATGGGATTCCTCGCCGAGCTATCATGCGTTTGAGTGCAGCTAAAAAGGCATCTGTGGACAAGTCTGAAACTACTTCAATGTGTACTGCTTTGGTCACAAGGCAGACAAAAATAGCGATGTATATTTTGTAAGGTTGTTTCCCACGAATGCGCAAGTATGTATGTACCAGGCCGCAGAAGTCCATACCACATCTTTCGAATGGCCTGGCAGGTGATATCCTTTCCACAGGAAGGTCACCCATAACCTGTTGTTGAAGTTTTAGACGATAACGTACGCAATGCACGCAAGATCGTACCACTTCAACCAGTGTCTTAGGACCAGCGTGATAATTCTTACGATGCAAATGTAATATATAATGTACGACAAAGTTATCTTTAGCTGGCAATACTATAGGATGACGTTGACTCTCTGGAATGTCAGCCAATTTCAAGCGTCCTCCAACTTTGAGCAATGAGAATCCATCGACGACTTCCAAAAATGGATTCAAGAACTTTAATTGACCCTTGATTGGTAATCCCTTGTGAAGGGTGCGAATATCATCTCTGAAGTATTGTTGTTGAATAACCCAAACGATGCAATGCAGTGCTCTAGAAAGTTCTTGAGGTGATATTGTTAGAGTGTCGAACGCCTGACGTTTCAGTGACTTGGCGTAGAATCGATTTATCCATGCGAAAACATTGATACATTTTGTATATGAACTTATGCTACCAATTACCTGTAACAAAGAGTTTGAATTTTCAGCAACAACAAAGGTCATTTTACGTTTCTCTTGATTCCATATTGAGATTGTGGGTTTCAGATACTGGCCACATCACATCTCCCATACCAAGAAACGGTTGTCCATAAAACCAATACGAATTCAGCAAATCTTTGACATTGGAACCACGTGAAACAATGTCTGCTGGATTAGATTTAGTAGGCACATACCTCCAGGTACCATCACACGTTTGATCTTGAATCTCTGATACTCGATTTCACACGAATGTCGATAACGTTACAGAATGTTGTTTAAGCCAATATAGAAGAAGTTGTGACCAGAAGAATGATGTAAACTGATGTCCTTTAGATATGTCCTTAATCTTGACATACAATTTCGATAATTAATGAGCTCCACATAGCTCTTACTTAGGTAGCGATTTCTTTTTGACTGGTGAATTCTTTAGCTGTGAGTAGATTGACAGAAACGTTGCCATGGCCATCAGTACTGCGAACGTAGAAACAGCAACCATATGCTCGAATTGAAGCGTCACAAAAGGCATGCAATTGGATGTCGATGAATGATGGCTGTAGACAAAAGCGAGGAGCAACAACTTCTTTAAGTGATGACAACGATGCTAACACGTCACTCCAGGCGTGATGTATGTGTTGCGGAACGGACTGGTCCCATGCGAGCTTCTTGAATAAGCATTTTCAAGACAATGACTCCAAGTGGATCGAATACGGATGCTGAAATGAATAGTATTGAACGTTTAGTGATTTCTTTACTCACATACTGTGGATCAAACGAAAACAAAATTAAGTCGCGAAGTTGATCCCACTGCACACCAAGGGTGCTGGTTGTAATATCTGAACCCATGTTCATCATCAATGAAGTCTGGATGGTTCGAATGCCACTTTGCTAACTGAAACTGACCACGCTTCAAAATTTCGATGATTTCAGATCTCAATGTGTGCAAGTGCATGACGTCATCAGAACCGCACAACAAATCATCCACATAAAATGATGACTTAATTGCGGCAGCACCGATAGGGAACTCGGCAACATACCGGTTTGCAAGATATATGAGGCTCCTCATGGCCAGATAAGATGCGGCTGAGGTACCGTACGTAACAGTATTTAAACGATAAGTGTGTAGTTCTTCATTTGGGTCAGCTCGCCATAAGATGTACTGGAATCGACGATGACTTGATTCGATGAGTATTTGGCGATACATCTTGACGATATCGGTATATTGAGATTTCAATTTGGATGAATGTGACAGACGCCTTTCCAGAGATGGAAATCTTCTTCGAGCGATTTCATACGAGTCTCCTAGCAAGCACGGATCGTCCTTGAAAGGCAATTGAACAACAATGCGACCATTGTCGTCCCGACGAGTGTGGCTTAAAAACGATTGCTCACAGCTGGATTGTTCAGGCGTGAGGTGATTAGTCCCTGATGGTATTTCTTCTAACTTCCATAATCGTTCCATATTGGAATTGATAGCAGCTTCCCAAGGCAGCATGCAGGTGAGTGAGGAAGAATTCTGACGTAGCCCATAACGTCCGGTAACCACCCATCCGAGTGTTGTTTTCTGAAGAGTAGTTTTTTGTGGTCCAAGCTTGACTTGACCAACGCTTAGAACTTCAAAGAATGTTTCTGCTCCCAAGAGCAAGTCGATGCGACGAGATTCATAAAAAAGTTCATCTGCCAATGGAATGTTTTAGGAATATTCCAATCAGAAATATCAATAGCCGGATTAGGCTGGTGATGCAGCAATCTAGAGGTAATTCTCATGAGGAAACACGTGACTTGACAATAGTTGACGTGCAGTGTTTAATATGCGAGTGCGATTCTCCAATACTCAAAACTTCAGTGCGTTGTACCTTTCTTGGCAAACGCAAGATTTTTGCAAATTCCTCAGCAACGAAATTTACTTGAGAACATGAATCGAGCAATGCACGACCTTCTGCACCACGAACCTGAACCATGGCAGTTGCTAACAGTACACATTGACCAACGGTGCTCGAATGTGTGTGTGATACAGCAATGTTGTTTGCAATAGGCGATTCGACCGACCTAGTGAACGATGATGGTCTGTTTAATGCTGATGTAGATTGATCTGGTGTACGATCACAATGCAACAAAGTGTGGTCACCTTGATCGCAGATACGACATCTATACGACGATTGACATTGTTGCATGCAATGACCCTTGAATAGACTATTAAGACACAGATTCAACTTGTTGATCTGATCAAATCGCTTGGCGGGCGACAAGGATTTGAGTTTTGAACAATTGTTGATTCGATGATCTTGGCTGGAGCAATTTGTGCACACAGTATTGGTGCAGCTAAAGGTGTTAGTTGATTGTACGCCATGATTACGAGCTTTATTATTATTGGCAGCTTGTTGAGGTTGAACTAATTTGACACTGTCAGAGTGGGCTTCAAGTTATTGACAATGCCGTTCTAGTACTGCCACGAAATCATCCCAAGTTGGTAATGTTTTGAATGACAAAGATTCATTCCACTTCTGTTTGGAATGAACATCCAATCTTTCCACTAGCAAATGTATTAAAATTGAATCTGCTACTCTTTCAATGTTTCCGAGCGATTTCAGAGACCCATACAATTCTGAAGCAGTATCAACTAAAGACCGCAAATGAGTGCTGTTATCGTTACTCATTGGTTTCAATGCGAACAAAGAGTTAATGTTTTCTAAGAAGCCGTTGCAATGCCAGTGGATAGTTCGCATGTGTCACCGTATATGCATTGACACATTCTAAAGCCGGCCCTTGAAGACACTTGAGAAGTTGGTTAAACTTATCGATATTGGTATAACCATGCTCACGATCTACGATTTGAATAAATGATGAAGTAAAATTCTTAAATTGGCAATACTTCCAGTTAAATAATGGTAATGTCAAAGCTGGCAAGTTGTTCGTTGATTAGTACCTTAGTACTTAAATATAGCTCCTCTACTTCGACTGACTGACACATTGCCATCACTCTCATCGAGACCAACATGGTCCGATTTAAGTGAAAGCCATTGACTGAAATGCTTTTCCAATAATTCCAGACGAAACTTCAATTCTGAATTCGTCATGGGTTGTTCAGCCCATGACGAGTCCTCTACTGCATTGTGAGCGCGAAGTACAGCTTTCAAAACATTAACCCTTTGACGTCTTACTTGTGTGAGTGTCGGCATATTTACAAGTACAGTGTGTTACAATTGGCGAATTGTATAAACGAAAGAGTTAAAATCACACCTCTTAGGAAATGAAAGCAAATACAGCGCCAAAATTAATACAAATCGACGCGTGTAACTGCTTATAGTGTATGCAAATGCACACCGAAACAACGAAAAGGTTACTAACCTCAGGCAGCAACAGACTGATCGTAACGAACGCGAAAGAACAACAACAATCAAGCAATCGAAAAGTTCAGAACGAAAAACAAAAGAAACGAAAAGTGCAAGTCTATGCGAGAGTTTATTCAAACTGATCAGTTGAGAAGCAACGAAAGCGAACCGGAAACAACAGGAACAAACAGCAGCGACACCGGCACTTATGTATTAGATATGTACGACAACGGCACTTATGTACTTATACACTAAGCATGTACTTATGATCATATGCATGCGCCAACCGTTCCTGTTGCGACGAAAATCAAAAGATTGATAATTTTTCACTTTGCGAAATGTACAGATTTACACATGCCCCACGTTGGACGCCAAAATGTTAATACCAGGAGCGTTTTCCTGACCGAAACGAAATATGTAATATGTACTTGTTGGGGGTGAAAGAGCTATATATAACTGTCAATGGGAAAAACACTGTATGCTCAGGTCTAATCCCACAACGTTGAATGTTTGACCTTGTGATTTGATAATTGTCATTGAAAATGACAATTTTATAGGAAATTGCAATTTTCTAAATTGGAAAGGTAGATCCGTTAGTATTAATGGAATCCGCGGAATTAAAACTACTTCTCCAATTCCACATCCGGTCAGTATTGTACACTCTATTATGTAGTTTTTTTAATGATTTTATCTGTAAACGTGTACCAATGCACAATTTTGGTGGATTAAGGTTCCGTAATAAAATAGGTACAACCTACTTTTAAAACTAATTTATGTGGGCGCAAGCCAGAAGGCTGTAGAGAATTAAGAAATTCTGTTGGGAAATGAACAGCCTCTTCCAGATCAATATCATTGTCTACAGAGTAGTATGTTCCAGTGTGTCAGTCCATTGATCTTTGACAGAATTAAATGATTTACTTTACCTATTTGATCGTTGGTAGGTGACATTTTTTCCTTATATTGCAAGTAAACAAAAGTTTTCTTAACCTTATAGTATGGCTTACATGATGATAATAATTACTTTAATTTAATTCTAAAATCACATTTGAAGAAACTTTGCTGTGTAAAGAATGAAAAGCTGCAATATTGTAGTAGCAGTAAATGCTTTTTCCATAAATTATAACACTATTACAACTACATTAATTTTATAAGCGAACAAAACGGGACTCGTCCGCAAAGCCAACCTGTGAAAATATCGAAATACAGTATTGGTAAATGGGAAAAGAACTACTTTTTGAACTGTTTCGTGAACCAAAAAGAGCTGTTTGATGTTGTAGTGAATCACAAATACCTGTTTTGGTGAATGTTAAACTTAGTGTTGCTGTCTTAGTGAATGACAAATATGGATGATGATAATCATAATTACTTTTATTATTGAATCAACTATTTATGTACATGCAAATTTCTAAGGAAATTCTTTAATTAACAGTGAAAACCGTTTCAAAATACGTTGCTTGGTTTAGAAGTAATCAGTATTCTAACTTCTTGAAATTTCGACTTTGCCTTACACTATGTAAAGAAGTTTGCCATTTAATTTGGGTTTGTATGGGAGGCAGTGGCATAGCTACGTTGGGGCAAGGCGGGGCAGTGCCCCGGGGCCCCTGAGCTCTAGGGGCCCTCGGGCGCCATGTCGAAAAAAAATAATAATAACATATGTTGAATAAAAATTTTTGACTAATTCACTCAATTAATTTCAATTTTAAAATGATTTTTTTTATTTTCAACAATATTTCATTAAAAATGCATTCCAAATGCAAAAAGACAATGTGCAACGAACTGCAATACATATGCAATTGTCAAAAAGAAAAAGTCAATGCGCAAGGAATGAATATCAAAAGCTAATAACAATTAGTGATGTTCTTTTCCACTTTCTGCCTCTTTCGAACTTTTTGTTTGGCTTAGAAAGGCGCCAACAGTTATTAACCATTATGCGATTAATTTAAACGGCGCTGAACTCAAATTATGTAAGGATGTATCGATACTTAATTTTTATTGGTAAGTTTAGTACGACTGGTTGGTTCACTTCCCTAGTTACATTCGCAATTGCACGGGACTCCCCACTTTTTAATGTTACGCATTACTAAAATTCAAATTTGTGAGAAGGCAACTCGTTGCAAATTAGATAGATCAATTTTTGTCTATTCCTCTTTGCTGTCTCTGCTAGTTATTACACAAAAATTGTGCGAGAGCAAATTTGCTTGTTTGCTATTATTTCTCATTCGCTTTCATATCCCGAACTTTTCGCCAATCATAGAAATGAAAACGAATGAGAAATAACAACAAACAAGCAGAAGAAGAACAAAGAAGAAGCGACCAAAATTGCACTTTTTAAATTGGCGTGTATAATAATAGTCATAATTTGCAAAGTTTTGTATTTAAGTGTTAAAGTAATCTACTGATAAAGTAAAATAAGGTTAAATTAAAGTAAAATCATGGACAAAAAAAGGAAACCCAGTGGTGTGTTTAAACGAAAGCAACGCCAGGAAAAAGAAGAGAGTGAACAGAAATTTGCCAAAATAGAATCCGACTAGATGGTCTAGTAGAGTTAATACGATGTGTGCAGTAAAGCTTCGTTTTAATCAAGGCATTATCAGAAGTAGTACTGAAAAGTTCCAATAAGGATGAGCGTAGCGAAGCACAATGCATTAAAACAAAAATACTAAATTTCGAGTTCGTATCGCTGTGTGAGTTCATGCATCAAATTTTGAATGATATCAAATTATGCATCCAAAATTTTGCAAACACGAAATATCGATTTAGACAAGACAAGTAGAGTTTTAGCAGATGTGAACACAAAACTTCAATTTTACAGAAATGACTTTGAATCGTTCAAGTGCAAAGCCAGTGAAACTGCAAAAAAATATGTCATAGATCCCAATTTTCACGAAAAACTACAAAAAAAAGTTAAAAAACATTTTGATGAACTAGTTTCTGATCACCGATTTCGAAATAGAGAAGAAATATTTAAAATTACAATTTTCAATAACATACTAGACCTAATAATAGGCCAGTTAAATTCGCGTTTCATTGGCATGAGTGCAGTCTGTCAAATATTTCATTTTCTATCACTTCTATAACTTCTGCATCAGCCGAAAGATCTTTTAGCAAATTAAAAATTATAAAAAATTATTTAAGAAATAGTATGACTCAAGATAGACTCAAACATTTGGCGCTCATAGCAATTGAAAACAAGGCGGCATCAAATTTAGATTTAACTGTAGTTATAGATGATTTTGCTAAATCTAAAGCCAGAAAAAGATTGTAAAATAAATTGTTAAAAAAAAAAATTGTTGACTTTGTTTTATTCTCTTCTTATACTAACTGTAATCTACTCATTGTTTATTTTTTACTAGCTTTGCCTATGATTTCGCACGGGAATCTTTTACCCAGGTCGAGCTCTATTCGGTAGTTTTTATGTGAAAGCGAAATAAACAAACTCTCACAATAATTATATTGTATTAGGAAGTTCCACTAAATACAATCTGCTGTGTTACACATAACAATTAGTAGTAAGCTAAGGAGTTTAGTTTAAATAGGGCCCCAATTTCATTTTTGCCCCGGGGCCCTTGCTGACCTAGCTACGCTACTGATGGGAGGTACCACTCCTGGTAACCCTAGGATCATGAAATTTATATGGTTGATGAATATAGATCAGAAACTTATAGAGTTCAAATTTCAGTTCGATACGTTAAAAAACAAAAAACTTTTTCTATCAAGAACAATAATTTAAAGGTGGGTTTGTATGGATTACAAACTTATAGGGTCCAAATTTCAGTTCCATATGTTAAAATACAAAAAACTTTTTTTAATAAGAACATTAATTTAAAGGGGGTTTGTATGGGAGGTACCCCCCCTGGAGGTCCGATTCGGCTGATTCCGACAAATGTGCTGCTTATGGTTAAAGGAAACCTATCTCTCTAGTTCAAAAACTGAGGGACTAGTTTGCATACATACAGACAGACAGACGGACAGATGGACAGACGGACATGGCTAAATCAACTCGTCTCATCGAGCTGATCACAAATATATATACTTTATGTGGTCTGCGATGTCTCCTTCTGTGTGTTACAAACTTCATGACAAACTTATAATATTATTCACTCCCGTGAAGAGTATAAAAATATAATTATTAAACAGTGATAGAATTTCTAAAATAAAATAAACAAGATGTAGAGTTTTTAAAATTGAATGGAATAATCCAAGTAAACTTGTTGACCGAAAATTGTTATGACATTTCATCATTTATTATTTGTACAATGCATGGGGTTAATTTTTGTCTTTTCGTCCACACTTTCCATGAATGTAGCGATTATGAGGATCCAGACCGTCACCAACACTTGCATGCATAAATATTAAATAATATATGAATAAAACAAAAAAATAAAAAAGAAAATTCCTGCGTGAGTTTGAAAAAATAACCAATTCGCGGAAAATAACTAAAATGTGTGCACGTTGAGCGACAGTTGAATACCTTTGTTTGTGTATGTGTGGGTGTGAACAAGTAAATACATACATAAGCGTAGGTGTGGCAATCATGAAATTAAAATATTCTTGTTCGGTAGGTTGAGGGACTACACTTCACAGCTTCAATAACAACAGCATGAGCAACCCCATATTCCTTAACCATTATGAAATTCTTCATCACAAAAAAACAAGCTCAACTTCAAAATCGCTTTTCTGTCACACACTTTTTAACACATTTTGAGGCGTTTCCTAACACTTTTAACGACCAGTGGTCAGCAACAGCTCCATCCATACTCAAAAAGAAAACAATTTATTTTTAAACAAATCATCAAAGCAAAGTTGCACGTGTCTCTTTGTCTACCTACATGTTTGTGCCGCAAATGGTTTTGACACCTTAAAAGGTCAGCATAACCCCAGAAACCAACCTATATAAAAGGTCAACGAAAAATATTGTAGTCAGTACCGAAGAGTTAATAAAAGCATTTTTGAAATTAACGTTGCAAACCAACAATGTTTTATTGTAATTTATTTGGTCTTTCATGCTACGAGAATTCCTACCGTTCCTTAATACCCTACTGCTCCCTTTCTCTACTACTTCCTCCATAGATCTGTGTGCAATCAAAAATAGCTGTTTATTCAATAAACCAAACAAAATTATCTCAAACTTCTCACTCGATATTATCTCCTACACACATTTGTGCATCTAGGAGTAAAACTAATAAATACTTACAATAATTAAGAAAGAAAGTACCCGAGGGGATTACTAATCGCAAAGGCAATCAACTAACGAAACCAAACTTCATGCCTCTATGGGATATTAAAAGGGTTTTCCTCGTCAAATTCAATTTTTTCGACAAATGAAGCTAACGACATTAAAAATGTCTCTCGCTTTAAGTGATAATATTACAGAGTATCTCCATCTCCTAGTAGAGGGTAATGTTTTTTGGAAATATAATTAAATTAAAAACTAATCTTGCAATTTCCAATAGTGATATGTAGTAAGTAGTGTAAAAATTGAGCAGAATACAAGTTATGTACAATATTATGAATTTATTTAAGAAATTGTTATTATCATTACATACATACTTACATACAATACATAAATTCATTCATAACATCCCGAATTATGCTTTATTTTTGTTACAGTGTTAAATATTGGGTGTGTGCAAATAATTTCGTATTTAAAAAAGTTTCCATAATTAAATTTTTAGCACGAGTGTATTATATCAGAACAACAGTACATATAGATTTCAGATATTTCTACAACAAGTTCTATTATGAGTAAATATAAAGAAAAGAATAAAAATCCAAATTAGCTGTAGTTTGACACATTGAAAATTTAATATGTCATAATCTTCGAAGAGAAATTATTTGTGGCTACTTTTTTAGGCAAGTAATATGCATTATTATTATTTTAAATGTCTGTTTCTAGCATTTTACTTATGAATTATTTAAAAGGTGTAAAGTCATCAGAGCAATGCAGTTTTGTTTTAAACTTTCAAAATAGGTACATATCTTATATATTTAAAGGAGCGATTCTTGTAAATATATAAATAAATATATAAATTATGTATGTAACGGCTTTACCGATTTGGCTGAAATTTATTTTTTTTTTTTTTTTTGTTCGCCTTATTACTGGGGTGATTTAAGAAAAAATAAATTTGGAAAACCCAAAAGGAACAGCCAAGAAATCGGAAAATCCAAATCAATACGTGCAAGATAGAGAGAGAGTGAGTGCCGAGTTGCCATAGACTTTAAAAAAACATTGAGAAAAGGAAAATAAAGCAAAATAACTACACCACATGGCAGCTCTGCACTAAACATTATTTTGAGTACAGTTGAATTGGAAACACAGTCAAAGTTTTCAAACCGACTTATAAAAATTTCAAAAAGTTAAACACTTTTGCGTGTAAATTTACGAAGTGAAGAAGCACGTGTAGCCACTGAAAGTGTCGAACAACGTGAGCAACGTTTAGAAGATCAACGACGGGGTGCTTTGCAAAATGTCGATCAAAAAGCAAAGCTCGGTCATCAAGTACCCATATTTATTAAACGAGCAATTCTTGTATATAAGTTCATTTTGAATATCTCGGAAACGGCTCTACCGATTTGTGTGATTTTTATACTCTTCACGGGAGTGAATAGTATTATGAGCTTGTCATGAAGTTTGTAACACACAGAAGGAGACATCGCAAACCACATAGACGGACATGGCCATCAACTCGTCTCATCGAGGCAAAGTGTTACATATTCCAAAAATAACACTTGACTAAACAAAAGGTCCACTACGATGTACCAAGCAGCGGTACAAGGATCAAGGCCAAACATTCAAATTTTTCGGGGTGGACTTAAGATCGGCATTTTCTAGAGTTAAGCAACCAACTACGTTAAAAGTACTTCTTCCAAATGAATTCGATTGATTAATTTTTTGACGCTTGTATACACAATTTTTTGATCGACAAAAGTTCATTGTACATTACGCAAACCTTGGAAGATAAAGAAAAGGCCGAAGGAAAATTGATTGAAGGCGAATAGAGACAAATTGCACTGCCAGAATCATTACCAGGTACAGAAGAAATAACAACTTCAAATATTGTAGTGAATGCGAAAGGAATCCGAGAAGAAATTGAACCAGTAGGAAATTGAACCAGTCTTGGCAATATGAATTGATTTAAACTCATTGTACATAATTATTTAAAAGTTAATATCAAAATTTTTATTATATTAATTGTCCCATTCGGGAAAACTGATAAATTTTCTATTTAGAAGAGCAAACAAAAATAAAAAGTTTTAACCTTAAAATGAAAACGGTCACAGAATTTGACATGGAATCTGGTCCAGGTTCAACATATTTTTGTAATCACCGGATGCAAAATCTCATAAACATGGGAACATGGGATTATTCGTTTCACCATAAAAATGAATAGCATCGTCGAAAATACCGATTTCACACATCGTTTAAAAAATGCACTAGAAAAACGTGTAATTAGAAGGAACTTTCGGAAATGTTGGACGAAACAGCCAGGCCTGTCAATTTAGTCGTGTAATCAATATGACTTTTGAAAATACCACTAAGTTGGCAAGCCTAAAATGGCAAGCGTCAATCGTTTTTATTGACCACTATGGTTTGAGACTCCAATCACTTGTTGTCGTTTACACGATTGACATACTCGAGTAAAATTTTATTGATATAAACTGGCGACAATTTTATATCAAACAGAATGATGTATATTGACGTAAAAAAATTGTGAGTTTAGACGTATGAAGTCGATTGAACACCAAAATAGCGTAAATATTGACGCAAAACGTCAATCGTATAAATTTAACTTAACATTGCAAACTGTTTAATTTTAAATGTTGCATTTATGATTCTTATATTTAAATAACCATTTCATATGTAGAAAGGATCAAAAAATATTTATATTTAATCAGTAATACAAATGCGATTCGTATATACAAATACTTTCCGAAAAACGTGCAAAGCTCGGTCGCCCGATATTCAGTAAATAAATGTGACTTGTATCTACTAAAGAGCTGCACAAAAGGTTCTATTCAGTACACATCACTGCTGTACAGTAGTGCCAAACACTATATTTCAGTGTAGCATTGACATCAAATAAGCATGTTCTATTTAAAATTTTGACAGCAAAACAGACACTGCACCATTTAGAATGTTTATGAAATAGTGCTTGACAGTGCTTGAGTTCTATTATGAAGAAAAAAATCAAAACAAAGCACGCCTTGAAGTAAAATAACGAGAAATAAAACCAAGCACACCGCGTGCACTAGAACATTTTCGAATTTAATATTTTATTATTTTTATACTC
Source organism: Amiota communis (assembly GCA_037043315.1). NCBI lineage: Eukaryota > Metazoa > Arthropoda > Insecta > Diptera > Drosophilidae > Amiota > Amiota communis. The sequence continues at coordinate 1,286,545 of JBAMAV010001329.1, read as the reverse complement.
TTCACGGGAGTGAATAGTATTATATGTTTGTCATGAAGTTTGTAACACACAGAAGGAGACATCGCAGACCACATAAAGTATATATATTTGTGATCACCTCGATGAGACGAGTTGATTTAGCCATGTCCGTATGTCCGGCTGTTCGCAAAACTAGTCCCACAGTTTTTTAGCTAGAGAGCTGAAATTTTGTGCATAGGTTCCTTTTTACCAAACGCTGAATCGGACCATTAGGGGGGCTACCTCCCATACAAACCCCCTTTTAAATTAATGTTCTTATTAGAAAATACTTTTTGTTTTTTTGATTTATTGAATTGAAATTTTGACACTATAAGTTTCAGTTCCGTATCCATCAGCCATATAAATTTCATTATCCTAGGGTTACCAGGAGGGGTACCTCTTATACAAACCGCCTTTAAATTAATGTTCTTATTAGAAAAAGTTTTTTGTTTTTTGACTTATTGAATTAAAATTTGGACACTATAAGTTTCTGTTATGTATCCATCAGCCATGTAAATTTCATAATCCTAGGGTAACCAGCAAGGGTACCTCCCATACAAACTCACATTAAATGACAAACTTATAAAGAGTATTAGTACAAAAAAAATACAATGCAACTCAAACTGTGTTCTTTGTTGATACTCAAACTGTAACAGAGAGAATATGGTGATGCTAAGAAATGAAGGTTGGATGCAACCCGGAGGAGCGTGAAGAGTATAACATCTTTGGTACAGCCAATGATAGCCTTCTTTCTGGTATTTTATATACGTTATAAAATAATTTTTAAACCAATATTACTTTTTACAATAAGAGACTGAAAATACATACATCCCTGATTTATTAAAAACACCAAAAAACAAGCGCGTTATCGTATTCCATAATAATAAGAAATGAAGTTTGGTTCTACTTCAGTTCTGTTCTACTTGATTTGATTCTACTTTAGTTTTGTTCTACTTCTGTTTTGTTCTATAGTTCAAATCCTATGTGTTCGCACATCAAAAAGTTTTTACATATTTGTTTTGTTGTGAAACAGAACATGAGAGACAGTATTTGAAAGTACAAGCAATGGCTTACAAAATAATTTTACAGTGCTTGCGCAGCTCTTTAGTATCTACATATATTTTCCGAAAAAAACACGATATCCGAGCAAAGCTCGTTTGCCTGTTACTTTACAATAATCAATGCAAATACTAGCTGCAATATTTGAAAAGTTATATTGTATAATGGTCACCAAACAGACCTAATTGAAGCATGTTCTTCTTGTAATATAAATCATTAGGTATTTAGTTATTCGGTCCTTCGTTTTTGTTTCTATGATAATTTCCAACACACATTTTTGGTCAATAGATTTTTTTTGTGAGAAGAAGAAACAGAGTCTCGTTAGTATTGTTTATAGAACGATCAAATATTTTAATGTGATAATATTTCCTTAGTAGAAAAACCTTTCACCAACTCCTAAATACGAGTACTCACTTTTATGATATTAAATACACAGGTCTGCAAAAAAATGGGTTCGGAATGTTCTATAAAAGTGTTGTGTCATTTCCGAAGTAATTTTTTGCGTAGAATCCGAATCCGGGGTTTAAATTGCTCTATCACGTCAGGACTTTGAGATATCCTAACCTAAAAGTGCAGAAAACGCTGTCTTTTGCCCATTTTTAAGGTTATGTAGCTACGCAGATTTTGCTCTTCATAAAAAAGTAGACATGGTATTTTAAAGTATAAGTCTTCCTCTTTTAAATGCCGTTGAGTTTGCTTAAATATCTTTATTTTTCACTGAGATATCGCATTTTAAAGTTTCCATGTTTGTGAATTTTTCGATATTCGAAAATCCATTGAGATAACATGAGACGTGATACGGTCGATTACATACTCGCACAAAAAAAATATCCAAAATGCGATATCTCAGTGAAAAATAAAGATATTTAAGCATTTAAAAGAGGAAGACTTATACTTTAAAATACTACGTTTACTTTTTTATGAAGAGCAAAATCTGCGTAGCTACATAACCTCAAAAATGGGCAAAAACAGCGTTTTTTGTACTTATAGGTTAGGATATCTCAAAGTCCTGACGTGATAGAGCAATTTAAACCCCGGATTCGGACTCTACGCAAAAAATTACTTCGAAAATGACCCTACACTTTCCTAGAACAAAACGTTGTTGACCTGTGATATTAATTGCACTGCTGCCGGTAACGAAAATGGCATGGGTAGTATTGTAATATACGATTAGTACACATGATTATATCGTAGATTTCTAGATTTGTTCAAAGTTTATTTAAACATATTGCAAGTAACATAAAAAACTGCAATACACAATATTAACTTCGGTTTATCGAAGCTTACATAAGTACTATCTTTTACTCCCAAATGGTAAAATAATTTTTTGTTTTGTTTTTTTTTTTTTTGGTATGGTAAAAACCAGAAAGAAGGCTATCATTGGCTATGCCAAAGATGTAATACTCTTCACGCTCCTCCGGGTTACATCCAACCTTCCTTTCTTAGCATCACATCAGTTTGAGTGGCAATTTTATTGTACATTTATTCTTTAAAAGTTTGCCATTTAATTTGGATTTGTATGGGAGGTACCACTCCTGGTAACCCCATGAAATTTATATGGTTGATGAATATGGATCAGAAACTTATAGGGTCCAAATTTCAGTTCGATATGTTAAAAAACAAAAAACTTTTTTTAATAAGAACATTAATTTAAAGGGCGGTTTGTTTGAGAGGTACCCCCTAGTGGTCCGATTCGGACGATTCCATGCTGAGTATGGTAAAAAGAAACCTATGTGCAAAATTTCAGCTCTCTAGCTCAAAAACTGAGGGACTAGTTTGCATACATACAGACAGACAGACTGACAGATGGACAGACGGAGATGGCTAAATCAACTCGTCTCATCGAGCTGATCACAAATATTATATACTTTATGTGGTCTGCGATGTCTCCTTCTGTGTGTTACAAACTTCATGGATAACTTATAATACTATTCACTCCAGTGAAGAGTATAAAAACAATAACAGCAACAATCCAGTCTTCAATGCAATTGGCAAAAAATATGTGTCAGCTTGTTACCAAAATATTCTCCTTCCGATTAAAAATTAACTTCAGTATATCAAGACACATGTACATATGTATGTATGGATGGGTTTTCATGGCCTACGTTAATCTGTAAAACTGATATGATAGCCCTATAACGCTGTCACAAACAAATTTTAAAATAAAAACATTTGCCTAATACTTATTACCTTAAAATTCATTATAATGTTTGTCTCTTTTCACAAATAAGTAATCATTTTCAACTTCATTCAACTTTGAAGTAATTGTGAATGCAGTGAATCCAATACTTCGGCCCACCAAATACATAATGTATAATAAAATTATTTTTGGCAATGGGAGTTTTTAAGGGTATGTTTCTTTCGGAGCCTTTTGATCTTTTTCATAATTATTCTGTTGCAGAAGGTTGTCCCATTTTGCGATTCGTTACACTTTCAGCTAATTTCGATTCTTTCCTTTGAGTGACTTTTTTGGTCATTTGGCAGCACAAAAAATGAGTCCATCCGTTCGTTAGGTGATATTTACAATAATTATATTCTTGAGTTCTACCCACAATTTATCCACTAAAATAGAATACAATTTTTGTTGTTAGGCATTTAACAAGAGTAAATCCTACCATGAGCTTTTAATGTGTATGTTATTTGGTTGGGTGTGCTGTTAAAAGTGTTTAAAGCACACCTGAGGTCGAGATTAACGGTATCACGAAGATGCTCCACAATAACATTAAATGGAGCAGATGTTTCTAAGCGTATTTCAAATAATACAATTGGACAATGATCAAGATAAAAGTACTACTACACCAAGACTATTGATCTTAGCTGATCGCAATGATAGTTTTAAGCACACAATACTTATTGGTTTCAAAGAGGTATTCACTTAATCTTAAATTTATTTTTTCAGCTTTCTATTTGGTAACTACTTGTGTAGTAGTAGTTGTTTACATGTTAAAGCAGCAATCAGTATTTCATGAACTGACCTCAACAAACGAAGGGCAACAGCGAGAGTAAAAAAAAACTATAAAAACTAACTTTGCCAGTGTTGATGGCTGCTCACTCTCAGCATATAGTATGTAAGTATGTTGGGAAAACATGGTTAGTACTTGTCGCCGTCATAATTTTCATTTATGATGATAATATTTTTATATTTGGTCAACAGTGCGCAACGCTGCGAACATGTTGCAAGTACATCATGTTGATGTTTCTCAGTTTATCATCAGTTATTTGCTGATTTTGTCAACATGACATGTTCAACGAGTATGTGTGTGTATTTGAGGAGAACGCGAAAAGAAAATAAGCCAACAATTCTGTCAAACATTTTCACCAAATTGGCTGTTGATAAACACTATTGCGAAGCTAGATTGAAGAAGGAAAGCTGGACAAAACATTTTTCTTGCCTTTAATGAAATTTTTCGATTTCGAAATTTTTTGATATATGAAATACCTACCCCTATTTCGTATTTATACGAGTATCCACTCAAATAATGTTGTATACCCGTAGGCGATTCTCTTATTCACCGAAAAAATAAAATTTGCATTGACTAAGGCCTTGTGTTGTGTTGATTTGATTTTGATTTACTCATTTTTGCTAGAAATATTACTTAAGGACGCATGAAATAATGTTCATAAAATTTCATTATAGGACAGACAGACAATAAATGTGCACCACTCATTGAAAAAGTTGGTCACACTGAATGGTGTTGATTGCCCTCTAGTATTGCTGTTCACTGAATCTAAGATTTTATTTAGTCTCTGTAACCCTGTGTACAATATTTATTGTATGTGCAATTCTAAATTGAAAAGTTCAAATTGAATTTAAATTCAATTTTTGATGATCATATTCTGTGCGAGTCACAGAAAATGGTTGCTAATATCATAACTTGTTTATATAAAAAAGACAATATAAACTAACAGCTTTAAATGAAATTAAATTAGTTTTTTAGAGTTTTGAAATTTTTTTTTTTTTTTTATTTGACAACAAACCAAATAAAAAGTTGAGCTGGTTGATTTTATTTTTACTTCCAAAACTCCTCATCATATTGTGCTCATTCATTCATTCAACCGCTTACAAATCTTCTGATGTAACCGTACGTACGTATGCACGTGTATATCATCAAACTGCATCACTTGTCCACTCTGTTTACTTAAGCATTATTTCCATTTGCATTTGAGCATATTTTTCAAAACAAAAATTCAAATTCAAAAGTGTTTATGGCAGCGAAATGTAAATTTCTATTTGAAATCTTTTATTTCATCTTGTTGTTTTCCGGACAAAAAGTTCATGAACATGAGTACATATGTATACGTACATATAAATACCAGGGACGGATTTACAGCAGGGCAACCGGGGCACGAACACCGGGGCTCTCTACATTGATAGGCTCCACAAACATTGGTTTCAACATTTTTATAACAATAAAATTAAACCTTAAATCGTTTTTGGTTTTGTTTTTCTCCCATCAAGGGAGAAGTTAACCGCTAACGACTGGAAACATGCATCTGAGCGTATTTCTGAACATGAAAACTCAAAAAATCACCTAGAAGCTATCACAATTTTAGCAAAACTAGGAGTGACACAGGAACGCATCGATAAGAGTTTAGCGAGAGAAGAAGCAGAGCATTGCAATATTGGCGGAAAATTTATATGTGAGTTGTTTGCACAATAAAATTTATAGAAGAACGAGGATTACTTTTAGAGATATTGCCAAATTATTGTAATTGGTTCACCGAGAAAGGCAATTTTCTAGCAATTTTAGAATTTCTGACAGGGTACGATCCATTTCACCTAACTCATTTCAAAGAAAAAGCAAATAAATAAAGTGACCACGTCAATTATCTTTCAACTACAATATGTGAGGAGTTGATTGCTTTGATAGGAAAAAGAGTCAACAAGGAAATTTCTTTTATTAGGGTTCGTACCCAAAGGTGCTAACGGAACCCTATTACTAAGCTTCCGCCTTCCGTCCGTCCGTCCGACTCCGCTGTATCCCATGAACCGTAATAGCTAGAGAGTTAAAATTATCACAGAATAAATACACATTCTATTGTCATGATAAGTAGCAACAAATACTAAAACTAAAAGAAAGTTAAAAAATTAAAGGGGTCCCCATACAAGAAACGTGTGCTCCAATATGCACTGCGCACATTTTTAGAAGCTTTGATATTTATTTTGTTTCATATTTTGGTAATATTTTTTTTTGTAGTATACTTTTAGGCTGTATGAATATTTCACTTTCACGTTTGATTATTTTCACAGTTCCCGATCTTAATGTTGCTTGAATACTGATTCTACTCTAAACATAAGTCAAATCAATAATTTAACATTGGGAGCATTGAGCATTTTGTCAATTTCATAATAAATGCATATTCATTGTGTTTGTAATTGCTTGAGCATTGACTTATTGAATACATAATTCATATTTGCGGCAAAAAAACTTGTACGATGTTACGGAACCCTCCGTGTGCGAGTCCGACTCGCACTTGGCTGATTTTTTTGCTTGATACTTTCTTCATTGCCCCGGGCCCCAACACCACTGAATGCGGCCCTGATAAACACTTAATTTTATATAGTCGTATATACATACGTACATACATATGTCAAAACGGACAAATGTCCTTTAAACACAGAAGGGTGACTTAAAACACAATCTGCACGCCAGGCGAAGCTTCCCTTCACACATTTAGCCACATCTCGAAACCATAAAGAAGAATCAAGGACAGGCAGGCAGGCAAAACACTTGCAAATCTCTTTTCAAGTGCATATCGAATTTTACAAGTTTTTTGTTTTTGTTTAACTTCATCAATACTTGAATCTAATATTGTATAAATAAATAGCAAGTGTTCTTTTAGTATTGTATTTTATGGTAATATGAGTATATATGAGTAAATTTGTATTGGATTTTAATAGCATAGCATATACATATGTATGTATGTACTAGTACAATGCATTTGAGGGCATTCGAATTGCAATAGCAAGCAATCTACAATAAATGGTTGCACTTGCAATTTTCATTTAAACGAGTCTGTGTGGAATATGACTGCACCCGCTCTTCAGTGTCACCACCGAATCCCATTATATCGTAATTGTTTTTCAACGCATTACATTATATGTATGTATGTGTATGATTGTTTGGATATGTTCTATGTACCTACAAAATATAGGAAAAAATATGAACAATGCTGTTATGAACATGTCGTTTTTGTGGTATTTTAATTTCAATATAAACATTACGATGCCATCACCGTTACCATCGCGTTGTCGACATATGCTATCATCTCCAATCACTTAGTTCAAAAAGGATACAGCATACATCGGGAAGAACCACCGATTTCACACTTTCTCTTTATAGTAACTTTTAAGCATGGATTTTTTGACTTTGCTATGACGTTTGTAACGCTTTAAATTCAAAGACCCCCATAAAATATCTACTACATACATGAACATGTATATAATATAATTTTATTTTCTCTAGAGCTATACTATTGTATTATTTTACAATAATAGTGAACATTATTTTGAAAAATCCCAAAAGTAGTGTAGAATTAGACTTATATATATAACACACATATAATGTAAACTTCCGTCTAAAATTATTTATTCAACTAAGTTCTTTATAATTTCAGTTTTATAACGAGTTTGTTTTTTATTTGTAAAATATCACATTTATCATGTAAGTACATGCGATACATGTGAAAGGTATTTAATATTTGGTTGAATCGAAGTTAATATAAGAAAATAAGTATTCGCTATATTGACTTTTTGCTGTTTTTTTTTATCTCCTATTGGCTGGGTGTCGGAAGTCGAATATCGTAGCATTCGTTGCATTTAATTAATTGTTCAATAAAATTAATAAACATATTCAGTCAAAGGCTGCGAATCAAAGGCAACACCTGTGACTTTACTGCAGTTGAAATCAATGCGTCTGCAGGCAGTGTGCAGCATCTGCCCATTAAATTCAAATTGTATGCAATGCTTTTGTACCGCATTTTTTCATCCGTCCATATGCGCAATTAACAACGCTAGGATGTGTTTATTTTACATCAGAGAAGTAGGTGAGGGTACAAAAACAAAAACACCATTTCCGACTGCACTTTTTATTGAAAAATACGAATTGCTTGCATATCCTTGCACTTAACAAGGAACGGGATATACATACGTATGTATACATTGTACATACGTACAGGATACAGGAGTTGTATGTGCAAAAGTTAGCTTGTGCAAACATTTTCATAAATGGTTTAATAAATGCCAATTTGTCCAAAACGAGTAAGGGTACACAAAAACTTGAAAGAAGGCTACCATTGGCTATGCCAATGATGTAATACTCTTCACGCTCCTCCGGGTTGCATCCAACCTTTCTTTCTTAGCATCACATCAGCTTGAGTGTCACTTTTACTGTACATTTATTCTTTATAAGTTTGTCATTTAATTTGGGTTTGTTTGGGAGGTTCCCCTCCTGGTAACCCTAGGATCATTTTACATGGTAGATGAATATGGATCAGAAATTTATAGTGTCAAAATTTCAGTTCGATATGTTGAAAAACAAAAAACTTTTTCTAATAAGATCATTAGTTTGAAGGGGGTGCACAATAAGAGAAAGACAAAATGTGAAGCAGCTCAATTAAGTTTAAGAGCCATACTACATACCCGTAAATACCATATATCTAACGAAATATACAAATTTCAAAACCCTAGGGGTACCAGGAAGGGTACCTCCATACAAACCCAAATTAAAAAAGTACAAACAAAACTGTAAAGTGCCACTCAAACTGTACATTTGATACTCAAACTGCGTTATTTGTTGATACTCAAACTGTAATGGAGTCTTATGATGCAATACTTTCAAAATACATAACTTCTTTTTGCAATTCAACTAGGCGAGCTGTAGCAAGATTTAAAAGGTTTTGAAGCCTTTCACTTGTGTCACAGAAATCGAGAGAAAATGAAATTGAATTGATTTCGGAGCCTAAAAATAAGCAATTAAAATTTTCATAATTTTAGTATACAATTTATTTACTCAATAATTAAAGTATCAGTATTATGAAAATTTTCATTGCATATTTTTATGCTTTGAAATCAACAGTTTGAGTATCAACAAGGAACGCAACTTTCGCTTTGGTGTCAGAAATGTCTACTTTCTCGGGTCTGCAATGCTTTTTCCTGTCAGCCACTGCTGATCGGGTAAATGTTGTATTTTTTATTTTTACAATCCTCTATTCCAGCACAATAATGCTTTTTGTGAAACCATAATCCAATACCAATATATAGAGAAACGCTTAGACTTTTCAATGGGCTGTGATATTAATTAGGGTATCATTTTCGCCTTTTCCGGACAAGTTAAGAGAAATTTAAGTTCCGCTGCACTGTGAACTTGTCTTCGGTTACAAGCAGCTATGTTTGCTGCTTGAACAAATAACTGCACATTTTATATTTCAAAAATTGATGACTTTCAGCTGGTTTCCTTCGGCCCTAGCAGTCTTTAATTTATACCGCAATGTAGGACGTCCAATCGGCTTAATGTTTTTTTTATAACCCAAGCAGCATGTTTTCTTCAATGCTAATATTTTCTAGACTTCTGCCACATCAACAACAAGTTAGAACAAAATTGTCTACATTCTTCTGTCAAATAGCAATTCCATGAGCTTTGTTTTAATCCCGTTTTTAAACATTCAAAAATCGCACCATCTTGTTCATATCGACCAGATACTTTTTACGGTTCCGTACCCAAAGGGTGCTTACGGGACCCCATTACTAAGCCTCCGCCGTCCGCCGTCCGTCCGTCCGTCCGTCTGAATCCGGCTGTATCTCATGAACCGTAGTAGACAGACAGTTGAAATTTTCACAGAATGTGTATTTCTATTGTCATGATATTCAACAAATACTAAAACTAAAATAAAGTTACAAAATTAAAGGAGTCCCCATATAAGAAACGTGTGCTCCAATATGCTCTGCGCACAGTTTTACAAGCTTTGTGATTTATTTTGTTTCATATTTTGGTAATTTTTTATACTCTTCACGGGAGTGAATAGTATTATAAGTTTGTCATGAAGTTTGTAACACACAGAAGGAGACATCGCAGACCACATAAAGTATGTATATATATTTGTGATCAGCTCGATGAGACGAGTTGATTTAGCCATCTCCGTCTGTCCATCGGCCCGTCTGTCTGTCTGTATGTATGCAAACTAGTCCCTCAGTTTTTGAGCTAGACAGCTAAAATTTTGCACATAGGTTTCCTTTAACCATACGCAGCACATTTGTCGGAATCAGCCGAATCGGAACACTAGGGGGGGTACCTCCAATACAAACCCCCTTTAAATTAATGTTCTTGGTAGAAAAGATTTTTTGTTTTTTAACATATGGAACTGAAATTTGGACACGATAAGTTTGTTATCTATGGCCATCAATCATGTAAATTTCATGATCCTAGGGCTACTAGGTGGGGTACCTCCCATACAAACCCACCTTTAAATTAATGTTCTTGTTAGAAAAAGTTTTTTGTTTTTAACGTGTCGAACTGAAATTTGAACTCTATAAGTTTCTGATCTATATTCATCAACCATATAAATTTCATGATCCTAGGGTTACCAGGAGTGGTACCTCCCATACAAACTCAAATTAAATGGCAAACTTCTTTACATAGTATAAAGCAAAAGTCGAAATTTCAAGAAGTTAGAATACTGATTACTTCTAAACCAAGCAACGTATTTTGATACGGTTTTTACTGTTAATTAAAGAATTTCCTTAGAAAAGTTTGCATGTACATAAATAATTGATTCAATAATAAAAGTAATTATGATTATCATCATTAATTATCCATATTTGTCATTCACTAAAGACACTAAGTTTGACATTCACCAAAACAGGTATTTGTAATTCACTACAACATCAAACAGCTCTTTTTGGTTCACAAAACAGTTCAAAAAGTAGTTCTTTCCCCATTTACCAATACTGTATTTTGATAATTTCACAGGTTGGCGTTGCGGACGAGTCCCGTTTTGTTCGCTTATAAAATTAATGTAGTTGTAATAGTGTTATAATTTTAGAAAAAGCATTTACTGCTACTACAATATTGCAGCTTTTCATTCTTTACACAGCAAAGTTTCTTCAAATGTGATTTTAGAATTAAATTAAAGTTATTATTATTATCATGTTAGCCATTCTATAAGGTAAAGAAAACATTTGTTTACTTGCAATATAAGGAAAAAATGTCACCTACCATCGATCAAATAGGTCAAGTAAATCATTTAATTCTGTCAAAGTCCAATGGACTGACACACTGAAACATACTACTCTGTGGACAGAATTTCTTAATTCTCTACAGCCTTCTGGCTTGCGCCCACATAAATTAGTTTTAAAAGTAGGGTGTACCTATTTCATTACGGAACCTCAATCCACCAAAATTGTGCAATGGTACACGTTTACAGATAAAATCATTAAAAAAACTACATAATAGAGTGTACAATACTGACCGGATGTTGAACTGGAGAAGTCGTTTTAATTCCCCGGATTCCATTAATACTAACGGATCTACCTTTCCAATTTAGAAAATTGCAATTTCCTATAAATTTGTCATTTTCACAAGGTCAAACATTTAACGTTGTGGGATTAGTTATAGCTACAGTTATATGTAGCTCTTTCACGCGTCACTTCTGTTCGTATTGTGTAATGACAAAAAAGCTGTAAAAATTGTATACAAAGACATATTGTAAACAAAAATTTCTTAAAAAATTAATTAATAAAATTTCATGCTATCAATACCAAAGCGATATTTTTTAAATTGCACCCGTGCAAAGCAGGGCGGTTTGCTAGTTTAAAGAATAAATGTACAATAAAATTGCCACTCAAACCGATGTGATGCTAAGAAAGGAAGGTTGGATGCAACTCGGAGGAGCGTGAAGAGTATTACATCTTTGGCATAGCCAATGATAGCCTTCTTTCTGGTTTTTAGTAATCCTTTAGGCTGTATGAATATTTCACTTTTGCTTTTGATATTTTTCACAGTTCCCGATCTCAATGTTGATATGCAGTATGAATACTGATTGTACCTTAAACATAAGTCAAATCATTTTTGCAACAAAAATCTTGTATGATGGTTCGGAACCTTCCGTGTGTGAGTCCGACTCATTGTGCACTGGTATGCTGTGCATAGCCGTCAGTCGGTATTAATTGTAATTAATATTTTCCATTCTCAATAATCGACAATTCTATGTGCAGTAACAAAGATCTGCTCCATTCAATTAACGCACGAGTTCCGTAAGGAAGTGTATTGGGTCTGGTACTCTGCACCATATTTACCGCAGACATGCCCATTGCAAACGACGTAAATGTTGCTACATACGCTAACGATACGGCGATCATAGCAACAAGCGAAACCCCTGTTGATACAATACTTGCAGGTGCCGTTAGATATGATTACAGAATGGTTAACTAATGTACTAATGTACAAATCACGTTTTGCTTTGAGAAGAGGAAACTGCCCACAACTGGCATGGCTAAGGATACTTCTTGACCGCAGGCTTACATGGAAAACCCACATCAAGGACAAGCAGCTGCAACTTGCCCTGATAACAAGAAATATGTATTGGCTGCTTGGGTCACACTCGCAACTAAGCTTAGAAAACCAGTTTCTTCTCTACAAAGTTATGCTGAAACCGGTGTGGACATATGCCATGCAACTTTGGGGCACTGCAAGAAATTCTAACATAGAAATACTGCAAAATTATCAAAATAAATCTCTCAGAAGAATTGTAAATGCTCTTTGGTACGTGACAAATTACACAATTCATAAAGACCTTAAAATACCTTTTGTTAGAGACGAAATACGAAAAATCTCCGAAAAATATATAGATAGGTTACCAATGCAGTTATTAATTCTCTTGACAACAACTATCAGGAGATTGAAGAGGTCTCACGTATTGGACCTACCCCATAGATTTTAAGTAGTAGTAAGTAACTGTAAATGTAATACATAAAAAGCAAATGTAAATAGTATATATAATAGGCGGTTTCACTGGAGACCAAATATTTCTGTGAATGTAAATTTTTAATGTCACAAAATTCGCTTATATTCTTTAATTAAAATACCGGCTTATATAAAAGTTTCCGAGAAACAGACATCTGTCGGGCAATTCAAAAATGATGTATCGGTTCATCATGCTGACCATTTTGAAATATTGTTCTTTATTTCTATCCATACATTATGTTGTAAATCTTTAACAGGTAAAAATACTTTAAAAATCAAATGTTTCATATTTCATTCCTTATCACCCCAAGCTTTTCTTCTATTCAAACCAAAAGTTTATACAAAACAGTAAATCTTTCATAAAAAATAATCCCATCCAGAAAATTGCACAAAAGCGCAAATAAAGCCAATTGTCGCTGTTGACAGCTTTTGATTTCCGACCACAAAATCCCACACTTCCGGAATATACAAATCTCTAGCAGGGCTTGTCCAAACAAAACCACTCCAAAACAAGAGCAACTATTTTCCAACTTGAAAACGAACAAAACCGGCTTCAAAACTCAACACCACAAAAACACCACCAATCAAACCCCTCACTAAATAGATTTAGTAGATTTTTGTATTATCCTATGCTTTGGTCTGTGTTTCTAAATTTTGTTGTTTTTTTCTTTTTTTTTTTTTTGGTGTTTTCTTTGCCATGGGCTTTTGTTTTTCTAACTTTAACAGTCGAAATGGCCGAAATTGTTGTTTTCCCCCTTTTTGGCATTTGCTATTTTGGCAATTGAAATACGAGTTTTGCACTCTGTAATGACACTTGTTGCACCCACACGACACTATAATATTGTACATACATGAAAAGGTCCTTTCTTCACGTCAATTCAAAGTGATTTTCGGGGTTATTTTTGTTAAACTTAAACTTCGAATAATACAGTAAAGACAGACTCAAGAAGGGTATGTTGTTTTCCATTTTTTGGTTAAACGCGAAAGTGTGGAATATACAATAATAAAAACGTCGCATCGCATAAAAGGGCGTTAGTGTTTTATTTTGAAAATGATGACAAATAATATGGGGTTGAGGTTTCCTGCTACTTATTACCGATTATGGGTTTTATATTTTTTATTCTTTGTTTTTTGTTGTGATATCGGCGTTTGTTGATTCTGTTAAATTTTGCATAAAGTTCCATTGTTTTTTATTTTACCTTTTCAAACTTTTGGGTATTTAAACTAAAATAAATGGATATGTGCTTATGTGTCTGCGTGGAAAGAAGTAGGTGTTAAGTAGCTTTACCACTTGTCTGCATTACATACAGTTAAAGGCCACAACCGAACAGCAAGGGTTACTGTAATACTAATCATTATTATTCCTCCCGTGGATGGCTGGATCTACAGTTAGATATTCGCACCGAACTCACCTGACAACTTCTGTCGACCAAGGACCACTTAACCCAGCAACAAATACATTAACTAATCCATAACTGGTTTGTGAGTTGTACAATCCAAGTTCCAAATTCTTATTTTTCGCTCAATTTCACTTAGTAATTGATTTGCTCATATTTTGCTTTAATCTATGGCAACCAGACAAATATTGTAATTTATAGCTAAATCATTTTAAAAGTGGGATGAATTAAAAAAGAAGGAAACGCATTACCTTGGGCCTAAGCAAAGCTTGCATACACTTCACATAAGTTGTTGTGTTATTTAAATTTAAATTTTAACTATTTCTATTTCATTAGCTTTCAATCAATAAAATCTTGTTTCTTTAAAGATGGCCAATAGTACTTGTAGTAAGCGCATTTCTTTGTTCTATGTGTCGGCTGCGATCAATGTTTTGATAATAGAACAATAAAGCCATGTATGTATAAGATTGCACCTTATCAAAAATTCAAAAGCTTAGGAAAAGGTGACCGTTTGGACATGGTTTGATCTTGGATACATGGTTGCGTGCATTACAAACATTACACCAAAGTGATCACAAATTTATACTAGTTTGAAGTGTGTGGAATAATAAATCTCATTCAAGTATCATAGTCATAATCATCATCATTATCAACAAGAATTTAATACTCGATTTATTAAGTTTGTAATATGAAGAGGATGGAATATGGTAGGATGAGTACTTTCGATGGAGGGTAGCTTGTCTGTATGTAAGCAATTAATCCATCTTAAATGTCTGACAGTACGTTGGTTTCAACTAAACGAAGCTGGTATGAAGTGAACTGAGCTCAAATCGATTCGATTCGATATATAAGCGTATTCAAATTCAAGTGAGTGAGTATCACTCTTCATTCTTTCAGTTTATTTGTAATAAATCGTTTTGCTGTTAATTTGCAATTCCGATTTCAATTTCACAAATATACCCAGCAGGAAAATATTGTATTTAACAAAACAACTAAAAATAAAAACAAAAACAAGAGCACTTGGTAACCGCAATCAGTTTTCCTTCAGCTTTAGGTGAAATGAATTTACTCATTCCCAAATCAAGGACTCATCTTCGAGCATCAATCAGTGTTAAATTGGAGCCATCGTGTGTTTGGGTGGATGTATGGTTTCTATTTTCCAAATGACCTCCGATTGAATGCCAATGTGTATCTATCTGCATGTCTCTGGATGTTAGTCTCTTTATAAGTCCATTCATTTGTCCAATCATTCAACCGGAAGCTATACCGTTTGACACACATATCAGGTCTATCCACCCAACTAATGTCGGCTAGCCCTAACTTCCTGTTTTGTATGCTAACACAATGCCAGGATTTATTTATTGTATATGGGTTGAGCTGGGTAATTGCATCAATAAAACACCCGCACATAAACACAAGCTTACATATATACATATATGATATACATGCAAATTTCCAGCTGCCACTGTCCACTCATACTCTATTCAATCTACATCAGATCTCAGTTTGTTATGTGATACTCCCGTTGCGGGTGCTCTTAATTCATCTCACAACGTAATTTTGCAATTTCTCGCCCAGATTTCATTGTCTTCCTATACGAAACTGACATTCGGATTTGATCAATTAATTTGAATAACACCGGTCATTTATCATGTGTCGCGCGAATACAATTTAAGTTCATTGCCTAATCGCAAGGTCGAAAACTCAATTCAAACTCCAAAAGGGTATATTTCGGTATTTGATTGGCGTAACTTGGCGCTTAATCCTAGTAGTGTCACTCTAGTTACTTTAAATTGTTTGCATTGTGAAATTCACAAATAAATATACAACAACTTTTTTTTTAAATCCTATTCAAGAAAATGATATCCCAAATCCAAAGTTAAATCTTCTATGTAATATTGTATCAATTCTAAGTACTATAAAAATTCATGATTCCCATAGAATGAATTCAAATCTGAAATTCCCTTGTTGCTTTTAAATAAAATGCGCTCTAATATAGTTCTGAGTAACATTTTTCCTCCTTATTATTATTATTTACACTTTTTTCTTTAGCATTCAAATATTTTATGCTTTTTGAATATGCACAAATCAAACCAAACGAAACGAAATACAGTAAAACGAAGCAAAGAAGGAAAGGAATAAATGAAATGAAATTCATACGGCGTGCATAAGTAGCGTAAAATTGAGATTTTCTATATTATGACACACAGCGGGAACACAGCGCAAAATGAGTGAGCAACTCTGATTGTTTTAACATAGAGAGGGGAGGGAGTGTACAGAATGTTAAACAACGCTACCCTGGGGGTGTTGATATTATATACTATTGTACAATATAATATTTCTATTTCTTGTTATTATTTTATGCGTAAAATTCATAAAAAAGAATGGAATTAAGATGAATCAAAAGTATAATAAAAAAAACCCTTAAGAAGTCTGGCTTTTGTACAATAAATACATCTGTATATAAGTAAACTACATACTGTTCGGCTAAGTCTTTAACTTTTCGCGGGAATTCCAGCAAATCCGGTCAGTAGCTTAACGCTTCATTCTACTGAAGTTCAGTAGATGAAGGTAATTTTCTTAAAGGGCGTCAATGTAATACAGCTTAGTAATCCTATTTAGCTTGACAGTTGCAAGTGGAAGAAATTTCCAAATGTTGAGAAATATAATACATATTGTACATACATACGAGTAGTATGTCCGTTGACAGATCTGACGAATTTGAACATTTATGAATTATTTACTTCGATTTCCTCTTCATTGATTGATTTCTTCGAGATGTCAAAAACTTTTTGCAAAGCAAATATGTATACGTATTAATCAAATAATAACAAATGATTCTGACTTGTGAATTGCTTTGTTCCATTGTAGCTCAGTATCAGTAGGGTGTTGAAACACCATCTTACATCTTATCTCTATATTTAATAAATTTTTATTTTAACTTCATAAAACAAACTTTTGGCATAATAAATTATTGTATTTGAATGTACCAACCATGTACTTCCATGTATTTCAAAAATGAACAATGGAGCAAAGAATAACATCTGCGACCATGAAATAAACATAAAAAGTCATTTGTTTTTTTCATTTTTCAACAAATTCAAAATTTCTCCTTTCCGCCATTCGTTTCTTTTTTTTTTTGCGGTTACCGGCAAGAAAAAAAACAGGGAAAAATTATAGCAAAGATACAAATCGCGTATTTTTCACGGTTATTATTTCAACTCAACAACAACAGGAGATACGCCTAAAAGTATGCAAAGTGCGTCGTTCAGCACAGCTTGATGTGGAAGTAATATAATTCGCATTCATTTATCTAAGCAGCATGTTGCCCCACACTCTCCTTCTGACAAACTTTTCATGAAGCTACTGTAACTAAAAGGAAGGAAAAACGAAAAAACAGCAAAGGGACTGCAAAGAAACAAAACATTTTCTTTCTTTTTGGTGAAACATTAAGTATTGTTACTTATATTAAAAAACATAATTTTGGCATTTTGTATGTCATTTATTATCATTATTTTATGAGAGACAATGTATATGAAGGAGGGGCAAGCGACGGCTACAATAAAAAAGTAGCAATGGGATGAAATGGACAACAACCACAATACTTTCATTAAAATAAGGAAAAATTTAAAAAAAAAATTAAAAACATTGATCCATGCGATAGTTCAGAAGCCATTTATCAAATCCCATCTAAGAAGAATGCCAACCAGTCATTTAAAAAAAAAGTGACCATGATTACAATATACATACAATATATATGAGCATGATAGATAAAAAAAAAAATATGGTGTAAATCAATTTTTGTAGTCTTATTGAATTATGTATCGAGTCGATTCATAGACTGATTTCAATAAATTTATATTGTTTTTATACAATTTCTCTTTTAATTGTAATTTTCTGGCAGCTGATAAAAGCTCACCCACCCCCATCGAATGAAGTAAAAACGATACAAAATTTTATTATCTGCAAATCTTATTTGCATGTTTACTTTGCATAATTTGCCGAAAAACAATATAAGTATGAATGGAAAAAGAAATCGTAAAGGCACAAAGTCACCCACATTTTATCCCACAGATCCATAATTTGGGATGGAAACAGTTCTATCAAGAACGTGTGCTCGGCAAGCGCAGATAATTCGATTTGCTGTTGTGAAAATAGAATGTGTCAATGTCAATCTCAAAAGGGGATAGTGAAACTTTGTGTAACGAAACTCAAAGTACGAAATGAAAAAAAATGAAACATCTCCTGCAAAGAAAAACAAATTTCATGCTTAATGTCGCGGTTTCCCAATTTATTTTATTTTTATTTTACTTGTTTTTTTTTTTGTTATGTTGTTGCAAAATGTGTAAAAATAATTTACATACAAAATGGGTTTTACTGTTTGAATGCCTTTCTATCTATGAATGCATTTATATACAGCTTTAAAACATGATAAACCTAATCATAAACGTGATTTTAATTCTGTTTTAACGACTTTGTTCCCTCGTTGAGGGATGAGATTGGCAAGAAGTCTATGCAACAATTATATTTTACTTCCATTGATGCGACCGTGTCAAATTGAGCGTCAATCAATTCCTTAAATAACCCTCCTCCGCACCCACAATTGGCTTCATGCCACTTCACCTGATGTTGCATTTTTTAGCTCATTTAAATACAATATATGTATGTACGTTATATACATAAACATGCTCCTGTTTAATTTGGAAATTCATATTTAAAAACCATTTTGATTCTGAAATTTGCTGCCATAAAATGAAAATCAAAACTGAATCCGAAAGTCATTGAAAATGGAGTTGGGGTTTTGTGTATTTATTTGCTTTTTTACTTTCTGCCCTTTGAAACGACCCGCCCATTTCTCCGGTTTCTTCTGGTTCGTGCTGGTTTCAATTTTACGCCGATTGGTTTTTGGCAATCGCCTGTACAAATACGCTTTGCCAGAGATAAGTAGCGAGGACAATGGATGAATGGATACGAGTTGAAAATACGGAAGACATCACTTTCATTTCGGATCAGTTTAAATTTAAATAAATACAAGCAAAGTGGAAAATAACAAAAAGGAGCCCGGACAACTTTCAGCATGCTTATCTCGTAAGTACTTAAACGCCGTCGGAACTCAATCGCATTTTTTCCCCGCAGAACATTTTCACTTCTTTCGTATAAAGCACTCAAATAAAGTGGACTTATTGACTTTCAATTCGTAATTTCGTTTGGATTTATTGTATGGTTTATGGTTGATTATTTAACTAGTCAATCGGTATCTTTTGAAAATATGTAATATACATACAATAAGAGATTTTAAAAAATTTGTTTGTCCTAAACTATCCGTGAGAAAAAACGTAAATGGAAATGGAATATGTATTTCCAATACACAAAATCCGAATATGCCTTTACTTGTACCCACCAAGAAGGTATAATATTAATTGCAGTATGGGTAAGTCTCTGTCTTTTCAGCTGAAGCGATTAACATTGCGGAAAGAAACAAAGAAAATTTTGTTATTTGCATTGACAGTCTCCCAACAGTTGAAGCTATAAATTACATTAATATTCGCAGCCCCATAATTTTCGAGACGCATGCATCAAGGTCCGAGCATAACTAAGAATATTCGCAAAGGAATTGGACTTGTCAAAATATTCAGGGTCTTCACGCAAAAGTATAAACTCATAAATCGCGGTAAGTAAATTTATAGAAAAGAATTGCGCGTGTGCCATCGTACACGTACTAGAAGTGAAACTTCTTAAAAACAAGCAGAGAGATCATCTCAAAACAATTACAACTTTATACTTAACTAGCATAGCACGGCGCGCGTTGCTGCGGCCCTGGTGATGTTAGTGTTCGATTTTTGTAGTCATTGTTCCTTTCGCGCTCTAATTTTGTCCACGCACATTTGTTTCATTTTTTGATGCTAACGAAAGCAAGCATGTTTTTGTGTTTCTTCTCAAATGTTCGATTGTTATTGTTGTTGATATAGATTCGCGCCATCCGTGCCGTTAAACTTTAAAACATGGTCAAACAGAAACGAAGTTCTGTAGCATGAGCTTTTTGTATGGTAGCATAATGAACTTACAGTAGAGTCAAAAAAAAAATTTACTGTTTATTTAAAAAAAATATGAAATTATATAAAAACTTGCGAGTTGCAACAAAGTGGATAGCATATAAACATTGTTCATGAAGAAATACATGTACATGCCAACTTTCATGTTGATTGGTCAAACGTTGTTGGAGTGAAAAGCGTTTAAACATTTTTTTCGTCCTATTTTAGATTTCAACTATATAATTTATTAAATATTCTTTGTGATCTTTGATTGCACAATCGATCGCATAATGTCTGGCCTGCATAAACAGGAAACATCGGAAACCACATAAAGTTAATATATTCTACATCAGCTCGACGAGTCTGTCTATCAGTCTGTCTGTTTGTCCGTCATTCTGTATGTCCGTCTGTATATTGCTTTTGTTTTCTGTGGCGTGAGTAATTGTTTTTGTTGTGTTAAGCAATGCGTTTACGTTTGCCGTCTGTCCACTCTTGGCGAAAAATTAGATCATCAACGAGATTCTGTTTGTTTCTCGTTCTATTTTCTTCAAACATTCGCTTGTTTTTGTACAACACACAAGCTATTTGCTTGCATGTTGTTGTTATAAACATTTTTATACACAAAAATTGCATGTTGTTGTTGTGGAAATGTAATTTGAGAACTTCCGGTGGGTTTTTTTATTATTATTTGTTGGGAATTTTTCAATAGAAATACACACTCTGTGAAAATTTGAAGTGTTTACCTAGTGCGGTTCATGAGATACAGAATCGAAAAAACGTGATGATTTTTATTTTTTCACTCAAAATTTTACACTAAATTTTTGATGTCAATCAATGGTTATTTGAATAACATTCGTAAAAGATTACACTTTTGGGATGAATTGCCAATTGCGAGTACATTTTTTTTTTTTTTTTGTATGGAGCCACGAGTTCTGCGGTTTATGCCATTTATACGTTTCCGAGGATACCCTGTGTGAAACAAAATTAATCTAGCTCCCAAAACTTCCAAAAAACATTCGTCCGATTGGAAAGACGATTTTTTATCTCTTTCTGCGTATTACCTACTAAAAACTAATGGTAGGAGACCGTAGATGGGTTAAGTACGCTTCACTTTCTGGACAGAACAATTACGTCAAATGAAGTGTTACATTCTTCTCAATAGACTCCCTCAATTGTCAGTATTACCATTATTGCCCTCATAAATTCCACTTTTGCTATGTAAATACTTTGTATCCATTTTTTAGGGTATTATAATTAGCTCACTAAATCGTGGTCTCTCTCTCTCTCAGTTTATGGATCTCACCACTCTTGTAGAACGTAGTTCAAACAAACGCTGTAGCGGTCAAATATCCTACTTGAGACCTTAAGTTAGCAAATATGAATTCAAATATCTTGGGTTTGTAGTCGATTGTAAAGATTATGTGGAATGTCAATATCATTGAAAGGGCGAGTAGATCGTTCAAAAAAACTCTACTCTGAAAACTTTAGTTGCATATGCCACAATTTCAACTTTTTAAAGAGAATTTTAAATAACATACAATATGTAGTCGGCGAGTGATTTTCTAATAATAGGAAAAGCAACGACAATAGAAAATGGAACGTAATGCGATACTTGGTATCAAAATTATCTAGAAGTACACAAAAGAAAAACCAAATTAGTTAGTTCTGAAAATCAACAACGATAGAAATAAGAACAACAAACTACGAAACTACGACTTACAACAACAATGGAAATGATTTTTGCATAATTTATTCGATGATTATTACCAATACACAACATCTAAAATATGTACTTACTCAGGGGACATAGACGCCCTTTATAAAACCACCGTCCCAATTTACTATAACGTATCGCGCTCTCTTTTGCCGTGTCCTTTCACCATTGAAACAACGTACTTAATGTCGTTTTTTATTACAATTAGAATATTTCGCAAAAGCAAGTGTAGAAGTAGATAAAAAGCGGAATGGATGTCATGTGACCAGGATACGACATATGAAAATTTCTGCTAGAATTTAATTTTGTTAACCAAGTACAAAAGAGAGACGAAAAGAACAAAAGTGATTATGTCTCTATGGCTGTGACTGTCTGTCGTTTAAGTGTCTTTCCTTCATTTTGGTTTATGTCTCGTTTGCTGGCTTATTAGAAAAGTAGCGCGCCACACGCTGTCAGCTGCGCTTTTCACTCCTTGTTCCCACTTAGAACCAGTGTGTCCCAAGTGACTTTAGTGACGACTTCGTTTGAAATATACCTTGACTTGACTTTACTCAAGTTCGCTTGTTGATGACATTTCGACTTCAATCATAATTCCAAGCAAACAACGAACGACAAAAAAACGAGAACACAGTCGCCGTTTATATTTATTGTTCTTGAGTTTCATAGTCGAATCAGTACAGAATTCTTATTGGAGTTGTATTTTGTTCTTGTTGTGTTGACACACTCCCGAACTCATAATGTTAAAAGGCAATCAACATAAAGTTCTCAACACTTGTCAGATCCACACACACTCTGTTGAGATGGAAATGAATTAAGTGCCAAAAGCACAACTGCGTCTGAATTAGAATTTATTACAATATGATTTTTTACTTTAGGCAGACAACAGGTGATAAAGGTTAAAGTCTAGACTCTAGACTATAAAACTCTATTTTATATATAGTACATATTGTAGTTCTGAATGGAAAATCATAAATTTATTTGTAAACCAAGCTTTTTTAACGTAACTTGGACAATGTCACTTTTCCAACCGCGGCTTTCATTTCATTTTTATGTTCCAGTCCTGCATTACCATGCATGAAATTTAGATGAAATTTTTTTAGACAAACGGAATGTAGTAGCATGTTGCCTATCATAACGCTGAGAAAATTTGAATTCTAACTATAAACCAAAAAGAGGTTTGACTTGATTGATTTTATAAAATGTCTCTCAGCTTTCTATGTAAACTGTGATATACCAATTTTCTCTACCATAAATTCGTGGCTTAGAAATAATATGTGGAGACAGGTCAGAATAGCGACTTTTTATACAAATACTGTTAAGCCCCGTATAACACAGTTAATTCGTTCCTGAAAAACTGCTGCTATCGAAAACCACATAATATAATTCTTTACAAACCTACTTAAAGTTAAAAAAAAGGACTGAATTAAAATTTTTTAATTTGGAATTTCATTTTAATATTACATTGTATCAAATAATAATTTTTATCTTTTTCAAACAAAAACCTTAACCACTGACGTTCGAATGTGGTACGTCGCCAAAAATCATTTTTCGTTGATAATTAACTTTTGCGCTGGAGAAACGCCGTGGCCGATCTGGTAGTTTCCTAACAATCAGTGCCGCGGCCGATGCAGAAGAGAGGACGTGTGCGGCGCATCTAAATAGGTAAATACGAGTACTTGACGTATGTCATTCGTATTGTCAGTGACTGTGACTTTTTTGGTATAATTGCAAAGTTCTTTCTACTATGTATGGCTTCACAAAGAACTTACATTGTCGTCCTATGTTCCCAAAAAAGAAAGAATATCATGCTGTTACCATCGATGCAGAAATAATAACATTCTACAACTAGAAGATATGCATTGCATATTATGCAATACCACAACTTTAACAGGAACTGAAGAGCCTTATTGGCCATTTAACCAATTTTATTTTTTTCAATTCCTAATACGGCATTTAATTTTCATGCAAATTACAGACTATAGCCGCTTTAATCCGACACCAATAACAGTGTTATAAAAAGTATATCAGCAATTGTTCAACGGCGTATTAGAAAAACAAAGCTTTCAAAGTACCGCGGTATACGAGATTCGCGTGTACTGGTAAAAATTGACAAAACTACAGATATATGAAGTCAATAAATTTTATGAAATTAATTATGTATAATATTGTCGCAAAAGAAGCATTAAATATTTATATGATTCTATAGAATAATTAAGATGGTGACTTTCTATATGAAAGATCATTAGGATCAGTAGCGTGTCCGGAAGCCCCCCAAAACCCGTCAATCTTGATTCACATTATATTTGTAGCAATGATTTTACGAAGACTAAAAATATTTTGATTTCACCAAAAAAGCCATCAGTAGTAAAAAGTACATAGTACCGAAATACTCACTCGCGCTAGCTCTCATTCGCGAGCAAGAGCGTTTGGTTCATATTGTTATGCTCATATTTCACGTATGAAAAACTTAAAAATTGCATTCATTTTTCACATACGAGGGCGAGCACAAAAATGTTTTTGTGTTTCCTCGTACGCGAGCATTTGCTATTTCGATCTTATTCATAAATGAAGTGCTCTTTAATGAAGCGTTAATTTTCGAACAAGCTAAAATGACAACAAAACGTACATGAGCAGAGCGTAAATGAACATAAATGAAATGTTATCAGTAATGAGCTGAGAGCATTCTTTTCGAATGATCCTCGCTCGCGTACGAACAAAGATCAGAATGAATGCAAGCCCATGTTCGCGAGCAAGAGCAAGAACGAATTTATCAAAGCGTTCATATATGAAAATCTTAATTTGCGAACTTTTTTATAAATGAGCGCTCATAAGCGTTCGCAAATGAAGATTCTTGTACTCTGGAAAAGTATTTACTTATAACATACAAAGGGCTTTAAAAGATAGTTCAAAATATTACGTTAAATCGTTAAAAATAGGGTCGGATATTTGAATCAATTCTGATTAGCTACCATGCTGGATGTACCAATGCGCGAGGATGCTGGATGCCACTATTCCATTGACAAAAAACAAAAAAGCCCTTAAAGACATGAATCGCCACCATCATTTTGATGAAAACCATGGAAACTGAGAATTCCAATTCCATCGACGTTCTTCTTGATAAGAAAACCAGAAAGAAGGCTATCATTGGCTATGCCAAATATGTAATACTCTTCACGCTCCTACGAGTTGCATCCAACCTTCCTTTCTTAGCATCACATCAGTTTGAGTGGCAATTTTATTGTACATTTATTCTTTAAAAGTTTGCCATTTAATTTGGGTTTGTATAGGAGATACCACTCCTGGTAACCCTTGGATCATGAAATTTATATGGTTGATGAATATAGATCAGGAACTTATAGGGTCCAAATTTCAGTTCGATTCGTTAATAAACAAAAAACTTTCTCTAACAAGAACATTAATTTAAAGGGGGGTTTGTATGGGAGGTACCCCTCCTAGTGATCCGATTCGGCTGATTCCGACAAATGTGCTGCGTATGGTAAAATTTCAGCTCTCTAGCTCAAAAACTGAGGGACTAGTTTGAATACATACAGACAGACAGATGGACAGACGGAGATGGCTAAATTAACTCGCCTCATCGAGCAGATCACAAAAATATATACTTTATGTGATCTGCGATGTCTCCTTCTGTGTGTTACAAACTTCATGTCAAACTTCACTCCCGTGAAGAGTATAAAAAAAGGAATAATGGAAAATAATTGAAAGCAAAAGGCCGATAGTGAAAACGATAATAATAATAATAATTTGCCTTTCTGGCAACGAAAATGGAGTCCAAGCATTGATATGTGAAAAACAACACATTATTATATTAGAGTCGTTTCTATTGGTGTACAATGGATTGTACTTTTGTTGTACGAGGGCTGCTATTTATATTTCGGGAATAGCAAATAAGAACAAAAGTTTTTTAAATAAAATGGCTTTATTGTTTTTCAAAATATTCCCCCTGATGATCAATAAACTTTTGCATTCGTTCGAACCATTGGTCATAGCAATTTTTCCATTCCTCTTGAGATATATCCAAAGCATGGTTTTTGAACTCTTCAACTGCTTCTACGGCGCTCGTAAATCGTTGACCACGCAGTTTTTTTTGATGTGAGTAAATAAAAAGAAGTCATTAGGTGCCAAGTCATGACTGTAGGGCGGATGAGTCATCAATTCGATGTTTTGACTGCTTAAAAATTCACCTGTTTGCCGATGAGAGCTCGCATTGTCATGACATTTTCTTCGAAGTGCTTAGTGCTCGAACAACTTTTGTTGGATTTGGCTCATCTTGGAACACCCACACGGTCGATTGCTGTTTAGTTTCCGGCTCATACGCATATATCCATGATTCATCACCTGTCACGATTTTATAAACGTCTTTTGAAGCACTACAGTTGAACTTTTTAAGCATTTCCTTACTCCAATCGACGCGAGCCTTTTTTTGAGCGATTGATAAGTTATGGGGTATCCAACGAGAACAAACCTTTTTTCCATCTAAGTGTTCTTGCAAAATAGAATGTATTGAAGTGGAACAAATGTGCAAGGATGCCTCTATCTCACGATATGCCACATGTCGATCTTGCACTATCAGTTCACGCACACCTTCGATGTTTTGAGGCACAACAACCGATTTTGGACGACCTTCACGGAATTCGTCAGCGACTGAACTACGACCACGATTAAATTCTGCAAACCAGCGATAAACTGCCGTTTTCGATGGTGCTTTCTCACCATACAAAGAACTAAGTTCATCGACATATTCTTGTTTGGATAATGCACGTCAAAAGTTGGGAAAAATAATCCAACGAAAACCCTCTCGAGAAACTTCCATTGTTTTGCCAAATTGATTTCTTTAACTTATTGTAAACAAAACAAAAACCAATTGTACATAAAAACGTTGTACGTACATATGTGCTAAAAAATGATAAAGTTTATTATGACGTTGCCAGATTTAACGTATTGACATTAGTATTGCCAACTCCCGAAATATAAATAGCAGCCCTCGTATACTATAAACTTATAAGGTTTTGCATTTTTGGCACAAGGTAGTTGTTTTAAAACACCAAATTTAAAATTTCTGTCTTTTGTAATTTCCAAAAAAAAATTTCTGAGTTGACATATGGCAAACGGGCTTGACTAGATTGAAGTGTTTCGCTATCATGATCAATCATTTATTCTTGGTGGGATCTACTATACTTATAATGTTTGCAAAATTACCGATTTATAGGTACAGAGTATGCTTTAAAAAACTCGTATATTGACCACGTGCGTATGATAAATTATGATGAATGTCTGTTATGAATCTCTCACACCATTGCCTTTCATTTCATTTGAAACAAAAATTTAATTCAATTAAACAAACACAAATGCGCTTTGAAAAACTGTCTCAAAATCAAAATAAACACATCTCATCTTGACCACTGACATTTCTTCCTCTCCCATCTTCCATTTCCGTAAACATGCATGTATACATCATTAAATATTCCTCATTGCATTCGATATAGATTTAAATGCATTTAATTAAATCATAAATAAGCATAAAGTTACGCAATTAAGCAAACACAAAGAGACTAAAAGATGAACATAAAAAAACAAGGCAAGGCAGACGTACGCTGTCTCAAGTTCCCCACTCAGCGAACTCATTGCCACATAGTTAACAGCGAGTCGGCCTGCACAGATAAATAAACTCATAAATGTTTGAAGATGGTGAGAGAATGTGACACTAAAATGAATTTAATTAACTTGAATTTACGGCGCCAACGAGATTGCGTTGCATACTTATTGGCTACAGTTATGATGTGTGCCTCACTACAGATGAAGCAATATTTCACACATCCTTATAGTACTATGTATATACATTTGTGTATGTGTATTACGAGATCACAAATTCAGTTGTCCAGGTATATTACATTTATTTATTTTTACAAAGCGATGAGAACTTGCAATCTGTATCAAAAGCATTTCCGTCTACATTTCTATTGTTTTAAATGCGCCTAAATGTACGCAATGGTTGATATGTTGACACGAACGAGTGACACGTATATACAATATATTGTAGTACAATATGTTGATGATGATGACGACGATAATATTGTAATAATAATACTAACAGTCTTCTGTTGCCTCTTTTTGCAACATTTCCTTGGTTGTTTATTTTAATTACTGAAATTGCATTCGAGTGCACTTCGTCAGTTTCAACTAAGAACTCCTCACCTTAGCACCTCGCTTTCCCACATTTTGTGTGAGTTTTCGTATATTATAAACAAGGACAACGACATGCTAATGAATACTGGCTTTCATTGTATCAACTCTTGGACAAGAATAACAAATGGCAGAACCACCATTGGACCATTGCCTCCATTATTACAACCAATGACTATCAAAGTTTGTTCAGCTAGATTTTGCGCTGTGCGCCATTGTTCTGAGAGTGATGATTACCATCATTAACGTTATTACCATCTTCATTATTATCACTAGCATGTAACATGTTAGATGCATTATATGCTTTTGTGGTCGTTATATAAACATCTGACAGCCCAAATGAATGCACAATATAGAAAAGTGTATCAAAACCTCCCTCAAATGTGCTATGCTATTTTGTATAAACAACAATCCATCGCAATAACAAAATAAAAAAACAATTAAAATCCATATGGGACTATGGAATAAATTCCACGAATTCATGTAACATAAAAATAAATGAAACTAAAGTGTATTTCAATTAAAAATAACGGCAAAATTTTCCAAAAAAATTATGAAGTTCACACATAAATCCTGTTTATTATTTTCCTTGTAATCAGTTTTTACACATATGTAAATATAACTCAGTTATAAGAATTAAATTCTTTGCAAACATTCAAATTACTACAATATATAAAAGTACAACTGAGAAAAATACACGTAGTATAAATAATGTTTTAACACAAGAAATAAATAGAAAACTGAACCAGAATCTGATCTCGTGTAAGAGAGATTAGGGTTGAGATTGGGGTTGATGTAGATGGTGTATTTAATAACCCCAGCTGTAGCTGGTATGGAAAAGTCTATTAGAGAGACAAGAAACCGAAGTGAAACAAAGTAAAATGAAAATACCAAACATAAGACATTTGTGTCATGTAAATAAGAATTATGAAAATAATAATGGAAAAAGGATTAAGATACATGCAGAGACCACTAAAAGGGTGGTAAATATATGATAGAAATAATGCAATGAAATGTGAAAAGACTTTCAAAATAAAATGAAATAAGCGTAAGCGTACCCAAGACTTAAAAAATGTTGCAAGTATGTGGTGATTTGGTGTAAGAAAACGTTAAAGAGGATTGATACCCTTATTAGACAAATGTATACGTTGTAAGATATTTTTGAAAGTTACATCTCATGTTTTAACACACTGTGCAGCGTATGTGCGCTCGACATGATGCCAAACAGAGCCTCTAGAATTTCATGGTGCAGAAAAATAAAGTGGAGAAAATAAGAAGCTCTAAGTCTAATGGCTGCTGCGCCTCTAAACTAAGACATGCAGTCACTTATAATTATGGAACTTGCCTCTCTCTGATGCTGGTTTTATGAATTTAATTACTTTTTCTGATGCAGCAATCCGGATTTGGGGGGTCGGTAATATCTCATTTCTTGTTATTGTTATTTACTCGCTATGTTTCTGTGGCAAGTTTGTGCATTTTGAATATCAAACTGCCATACGGCAAGTCAGCCGACAACTTCAAAGTGTCTTTGTTAGTTCTATTATCCCACCAAACAAACACCCTTGAACAACCACCTGCTTGATTTATTACTTTAGCGCCACGTAAAAAAAGTCCTTACTCTTATTCCATGTTGCCCAAAAACAAAACTTGTTAACATTTAATGCGATTTTTTTTCTATTTTAATTTCAATTTTCTCAGCGGCTTTTTACACGTTGACAGCAATTTTGTTCCGTGTTAAGTTTCTATAGCTGTCGTTACGTTGTGATGTAATTGTGTGAGTAAATGTGTATGTGTATATCTAATTGTCTGTTTTTTTTTGTGTTGTCTATTTACTTTGTTGGCATAAAATTAATTTTTATCGTCTCTAGAATCGGTTCAACAAAGTTTTCTTAGGAATGCAATATTTTTGGTTTTCTTGTTGCTTTGGTTTCAGTATACACAATGTCGAAATTAAGCAATTATATAAACGAATTTATTACTTTTTGTACTTTTATTTATTTTTATTACTTTATTTACCTTTCACAATAGTGTGAGTTAGGTATTATCACTTTGGCTTGATGTTTACAACGCATAGAACCTTCCGTCGGAGTCCCCATAAAGTATGTACATGCAAACGTACATACGTGTGCTCTCATTTTTAAAGTAATTTTGCTGAAATTTGATACAGACGAGTTCTCGTATTACTGACAGACGAAGCCCCGATATATAATATACGTGCCATAGCATCGGTGAATTCCTAAGGCAGGAAGTACATTTTGAGGAAAATCGATCAATCCAATAAACTTTCTCTTTTTTTCAGATGAAATGTCCCACATCATTTTGTTTTATAGTTATATCAACCCATACCTTTAGTAGACTAAAGACCAAACAAATATAATTCGATTAAAATATTTTTTTCTTCGAACAGTATTAAGTCTTATAAATTTCAAGTTGGGACAGTTTCTATCCCAACACCATTCCATAGAGAGGATACTACCCATTACAAAATTTGTAAAGATATTCTTTTACAATTTTTCTTCAGTCCGGAAAATATCACCACGTATCCCCGGCTTTCAACCGTCAAATACTTATTTAATATTTATGTATATGAAGTTTTCATGTAGAATTTGGCATATTTCTTTCGTAAAAAAATATTAATTTTGCGAAAACGAAGATATACATTTTCATCAAAATGTTTTTTCTTGCTAAGTTTGATCTTTGATAATCTTTCGTCAAAAACCAAATGAAATGGTAGTAAAACGAAGTAAGCATGGTGAATATGTCGCTTTCCAGGCAAACCTGACATCTTCGTGGCATGCGGTGTTCTCATTCATTGTTTGCCTCTACTGCTGAAACTTCTACTTTCTCTATACCTTTCCTTGCATGCATGCATGCGTTCCTACAAGCCTGAACAGCCGTTTTCTTTAACTTAGAAGTTTTTGGCTCGTATCGTGAAATTTGACAGACTGATTTTCATAGCCTTATATCAAAACTTAAAACATATTCAGGTTAATTGTTTGATCGAACTTAGAAGCCACATTTTCACTTACAAACCTAATAGCTAAACGATAAGAACTATGGAAGTAAGTTTGAGTACGTATGAATGTACTAGAGCTGTGAGCGTGACAAATTCACGAACATGCACATTCACGAAATAAAATTTCTGTCACATTCACAAAAATTCACAGTTTTTTTTTTGTATTTCACGATCACGCACGTTTACACACGTTTCACACACAGCTCTAGTATGTACATATGAGTGCTATGAATTTCCAATATATCAAATTTTTCCTACCCCCCATTCGTTTTTAGTATTTCTTTGTCACAAATAATAATCATAAAACTGAGCTGAGTCATTCGTGTGCTACAAACATTGATGGTGATGTAGATGACAATGATACCATTCAATGTCGCACTTAATCTGCCAATAAAAGTAAATCAAAGACATGCACTACGATCTTTGCCCACACCCTACCCACTTTCTCAGTTTCCTGCTCATCTATTATTCAGCAAATAAAATGCGTGCTGAAGAGGTATTTCCTGTTTTAAATCGCTCCTTCTTTCGTCTTTTACCTTCTTCTCTATGTATGTATATTTATACATTCTTTTGCTACATTTGAGCCGATATATCCCTGATTTTTTATGATTTTTATTCTTTACTTCTGCACTCGAGTGGTTATTTTGTTGAAAAGTGTAATTTTAAAAAGTCATAATCAGAGATAAGTGCGGTCGTCGTTCATTACAATGGATTTTTAACCGCCATACGTTCGCCCCACTCGTTCATAGCATAAGTAAGGGTAGCTTAGCACAAAAATACACACCATCCATATGTAGTGCTGTGCGACATAGATACGAGATACTTTATTTCCGTTAAAAAAAAAAATTTGCAATTTTCTAGCTGATCCTGCTTTACGCTTATTCAGGCTACTTTCAGTCCTTTCAAACTTCGTTCTGGCTTCATTTTACTTTGTTATGTACTGATAAATGACGGTTTTAGAATATTAAAAATTATTGAAAAAATTGCTGACAAAAGAAAAATAAATATTTACGCAAAGAAAGAACTGTGTATTATTTGAAGCGAAGCGAAGTGAAGAGAAGTTAAATGTAAATGTAAATTATCGTTGCTTTGATGTTAACTCCACATGCGCTTTTTTTCAACAAGCTTAAAATTCTTTATTTTGGCAACAGTCTTCATGGCAAATATTGTACTTAAACTACTTTCTCTCTCCATACAAACAACAACATCATTCTCTTTAAATCACATATCATCTTTATTTCTTGTTTGATATCATTCACTTTCTTTCATTCATAGACACATTTACCAACTTACAGTCACACTTAATTAACACAATTATACTCATTATTCGAAAATTGTACATGTAGCAATTTAACTTTGGACATCATCACCACCATTTACATTATCATCAACATAATCAAACCACAACACAGCTGAAGAGGAATACAATAATTAAGACTAAGGAAACGATGTCATTGGACAACGCACAACTGTCCTGTCAACAACTGTCTTTAACTTGCCATCTCAAAAAGATCAACAAAAATAATAAATATCTGGTCCATTACATAAATGATTATTACAATTTTGTGAGTGGCCCCACATAGACAGAGACTAGACATAGGGTCCAGCGTTAGGTAAAAACAGCACACGTTCTCGATGTCCAATGAAATGTAATGAAAGCAAAGAATTTATTTTATTTGCAAAACAAGAACGAAATTCGTCCGGGTGGCCCTAAGGAAGCTCTAGATAAATACGAAGTTATCTTTGCGACAACTCGACAAAGTGCGGAAATAAAAATTATCGTCTGGAAATAAAAACGAGATGAAGTAAATATATGTTATTTTGTACTACGGGTGAAGAAAAATGGACTGAACTGGTGTGGAAAAGTTATGATTGCATTTTGTAACGAAATTGTCTGAATCTCATATAAAAACTGATTATTAATGTTAATAAAAGAATTATCGTATATGAATGAAGTAAACTTTTACGAGCCAACATAAACGTTTTGGCGAGGTTTTCAGGCACTTAATCAGTCAAACGAAGATAAAATGTTAAATGTGAAAATTTCATGTTAAGAACGTATTTAATTTTTTATTACACACAATACTAGCATATATTTCATATGAACAAATAATATCTCTTAAATAATGCAGCAAGTATTTATTTTTCTTTTGTTTTAGTTGATTCTAGAAATCAATCAAAGACCCACCCACCCAACGTATATTTTTTATATCTAATTATGTATAATAAAATTATAAATTTCAGGACTTAAGTCCTTTTAATTATATTTGACATTTTTTTGTTCATTACTTATGGGCGCAAACGCTAAGAAAATAAAATTGTACTTCGTTAAGATGTCCTTTTTATATGAGAAATGTCTCTTTAAGTAATGATGACAATGTCGTAGCTGAAATTTAAAACCAAAATTGATTATATTCTAATTACAATCGCATAAAAGAAGCGGACGAAGATGTCTTTGTTATTAATAAATCGATACAGTTATCTAATTCCTTCTTTTACGGTGTTAAAAAATTTCAATACCAATAAAAAAAAAAACATCTAATGAGTCTAATAGACGCAGCCAACCTTTTTTGTTTTTCTGTGAGCGGCTAAGACGAAGGGCGTAGCCAGGTACCGGCAGAGTGGGTCAGCTGTATACGGCTACCGCCAATCCACTTGTTTAAATAGAAAAACGCACAGTCGTCTATAGCAAAGCTCATCCTACTAAATGACTCGGTAGCTCTCCGGCAATCCCTACTGATGAATGAGCACAACCTGAGTATTACCAACTCCATCATTAGCGATATTTGTCTGACTAAATTCAACATTAAACAAAATTTTGAAGTTTCATTTCCGTCACTCCCAAGTGTGGTATGCAGGTGGTTATAAAAACGGACACCTGTGTTATAGGAAAAACCCTAAAAGGCGCCTATTTAGCGGTATGGGCCTAGAGAACTCAGTTTTCCAGCCAGAAATAATTGCGCTAGAAATATGACTCAGGGAAAAATTAAAGTGTGCTACTGTTAATAAGCATATACATTCCTTTTGATAGCAAGGCTGAACAACAAGCACTCAATGCTTTTAAGTTGAATTCGAAGTTGGTTTGGGATTGCTTGGTCAAAAGACTAGCATCGAATAATCATGTTATCTTAATATGGGTACGTTGATATAGTTGGTATCTTGGGAATGAAAAAGCAGATGAACTCACTGGAAAAGGATCTGCAAATGTACTCATTGGATCATTCTGCGGGCTGCCTTGGAGTTCGACGAAAAGTAGACTCAAACAATGGCTCGATGACAAATCGCACCGGTATTGTTTAGACACGAAGAATTTTAGAGTGGCTAAACTCCCAACTAGATCTCGCAAAAGAACACAGAAATTACTGGAACTGACACCGACAGGTACTCGAATAATCTCAGGTTTAATGACAGGATAATGCAGAGTAAAGAAAGATTTACATAGCATGCGGATCAGTCTAAGCGATCTGTGTAGACTGTGTAATAAGGAAGAGGAGTCGGCAGAATCTGGACCAGACTCCAGACCACCAGTACTTAAAAGCAGTTGAAATTGCCTATTTGTCTTCGAAGAAAATCTTGGAATTCCTGATGAATACCAGATTCTCAAAGGAACTGTGATTACGGCACACTTGCTGCCACAGGAGCGAGGTGTACTAATTACTTCCTTCTCCTAAACTAATCTTATATATTATTTCGTCAAAAACACTGTAATCATTATTAATTCTTACGGTTCAGTTTTAATTTGTACATACATAAATAAATATGTAAATTAAATTTTATCGTTTCTGTGTGTGCTTATAGTCTTTCTGCTTATGATTTTGTATATACTTTTACTTAATATTAATCTTGCATCGACATGACACAAACCGATTAATGAAAATATTTACAAATTCAATTATGACTAAAACTGTTTGAAAATTGCATCGGAATTGGTTTCCTTTCATTAAATGATCGATGCTGAATTTTTAATATTTGTAATAAAAAATGGTTCAACTATGACAAAGTATGTACAGTCTTTTACTTAGTGAGCGATATGTATATACAGCCAAGTTTATCATTTACTCACTAAAAAACTTAGACCACTTCTGGATGAATTAGAAATTTATGTCCAAGAAACATTTGTCATTACATAAAAAAGAAAAAAATTATAAATTCAATATTTATTTTTAAGTCAATTGAAGAAAGTTGAACGCTCCTTATAACTACATTTTAAAGGAACTTTTGTGAATCTTGTAATAAGTCAGACCTGAACTCTTGTATTGAAGAACCAACGTTGCTTGTGCTTAATTTGACCTACATTTATTTAGTGGGATTAAATACTGTAAGTTAGACGAAATTTTTTTTTAAGTAACCTGTTGAGTCAATGATCCTAGTAGCAAGTTCTATTATAAAGTTAGCAAAATATTTAAGCGTTAAGAGATGTGTATTCTAACTTACGTTGATGACTGAACAAAACGCTTCCATCCTGAAGAATATCTGAAAACCAGTTAGTCGAATGCCCATTAGAGAACTCATCGTAATTCTTTCGTGAAGAGTCACTGGTTACGCTTTTACCCTTCAACGTTCTTGTGCGTATTAGTTATTTTTGGGACACTAATCGTATGTAATGTGTAAAGTTTTATAAAAAAAAAAATTTGATAATTCCCCTTATACACTGTACATACAATAGATTACCTCCCCCAAATCAAATTCAAAGGTATAAAACCGCTTTAAAGTATGCAATAATTTTACAAATAAAGAATTTTATTTGAAAATTCCTTTAATTTCATGCTAAATTAAAATTTACAAACAAAAAAAATAATATAAATGTATAATTTTATAAGAAACAAAAAATATAAAAAAGAAAAAAACGGACTTCTGACGGAGAAATGGGCTTGAAGACGAACAAAATATTAAACGAAAATATTTCCAAATCATTGATTGCCATATTTTTAGGCTTCAAGCACACTTTGCGCGTTACGCTCGTTTCCTACCAAGCCAGACCAAATATGTATTTGTTTGTATAAAAATTGTAAAGTAACCACGGGAAAAAATATATAGAAAATAGAATAATAAAAAAAGCAAAATCTATTCAAAAAGAAAAGCACAACCGTGGGTCGCCGTCGTTCATCGTCATCGAGTCTATGAAATAATAAACGCATGAATGACTGCCGATTGTTATATTTATGTATGATAGTATGTATATCTATGTGTATATGTGCGTGTCGTTCTACATGTGCCGACAAACAAAGCGCATACTTTTCAACTTTGCCCTCCATACTTTGATGGTTCATCGCTTTCATATAGAAAATGCTTGTTTTTTTTTTTTTTTGCTTTACAAAAAAAAAAATATTCTACCGAAATCGGTTAATGTTTATTGAAAAAGCATAAAATTCGTTCTACCAGAATGGAAAATATGCTTTTGATACAATTATTGTTTTGCTCGCTCTTATCTTTTTCTATACTCATAGAGCTGCTTACTGGATGAGCAACTAATTCTCCTTTGTGAGCTACCCTCATACTAAAAACACAAAAAAAAAACAGAACAAGAAAAAAAAAATTATTATTTTTCCTTTCTTTTGAGTTTATTTTTCTCGATTAATGCGCGTGTTGCATACTGTTTTGTGTTCAGTTCAGTTTAACTTTGCCTGCGGTTATGCATTACTTTTACTTTTCTTTTGACTCTTAATTTTTCTTTAAGCGATTTTCCGTTTCATTTCAAATGCCAACCAAAAAAAATATCTTTAGTCAAGAGCGTAGCCAGTTTTTTTCAGGAGGGATTGGAGATGGTGTGTGTTGCAGCAAAGGAAAACCGTATAATAAACAAAACGTTCATAATGGAAAAAAATATTTATTTCAATTCAATAATAATTATCTTCGAAGTTCTTCACTAAATCGTTTTAAAACTTCACATTCAAATTTATCGCCATTTTCTTGAACAATTTGTCTGTATACATTAAGCATATATTGTTCTCTACCTGCGTTGACCTCAGCCAGGTTTCCACACGACGCATTGTAGAGAAGGACCTCTCTACGTTGTTTGTTATACAAGGCTGTGCCAAGGAAATTAAAATTGCGTTTTTTGTTCCAGAAAAGAATATTCCCGCCTCCTTTAAAACTTCCGTAAGGTCTAGATCCCTCATGTTTTCTCATGTCATATCCTTGTCTCGGCTTCATTATCAAAACATTCAAGTTGGTAGTTTTGACTGAAATTTATTGTTTTTTTTTTTAAATGAACCAATGACGTATTTAGCATTATATTTGAATGTAGCAACATCAAACCGAAAGCAGGTAAATTTGCATTAGCACAACGCAGCTCCAGTGTGGATCTGGGGATCGCTTCCAAAAATCGCATTGAGACTCAGTAGGGTGTTTGGACCGATGTTGTTGGCGAAATACAATGCGCGAGACATGTAAATCTGTTAATGCGATGATCTTTTATGAG
Source organism: Amiota communis (assembly GCA_037043315.1). Taxonomy (NCBI): domain Eukaryota; kingdom Metazoa; phylum Arthropoda; class Insecta; order Diptera; family Drosophilidae; genus Amiota; species Amiota communis. Next base: position 1,248,748 of record JBAMAV010001329.1, on the reverse strand, counting down.
AGATAATATTCTTTTAAATGATGCATGCATGTATACATGTTGATAGTCTTTGATTGTAAAGCATTGGCATGCCTCAGTCCAACGGATGCAATGAATTCTGACTTAGATGCAGCGCAACATTCCCTTCAATAGAAATATTTGAAAGTCCATTGACAATTTCTTCAAAACGTTCAATAAAAATAGCAACACTCTTGTATTTTTGTGACCAGCATGTTTTTACATAAAGCTGGAATAAATGTCTTTTATGGTGCTTATCGTATTTCGTATTTCTGGAACTTTATTTAAATCATTTACGAATATATTAAGTCCTGTGGCTTGCGCAATGAAAAACAAGGCTTTTATACATTTTGCTCTTCAAAAACTTTTTGAACTCCGCCAATATAGTTTTTTATCTTCGCCATAAAAACGTATTCCTATGGAAAGCTGTTCTTTTCCAGCTATGTCAGACGACTCATCTGCCATTACACTGTTAGCATAAGCCTTCTTTGCGGCCTGTATGATGACACTTGTAATGGCAAGCCACGCAATCCGTTCGTTTTGAATCTGTATGTATGCCCTTTTTCTTACCGTTATCAATATCAGAATGGTTATTCTATTTGTTTACTTTTTAACAACTATATCTTTTAAAGTGACTACGCCCTTGTCTTTAGTTATATCAAAGTTTAGATACACTTCAAAATCATACATTCTTATACACTGCACAACAATTCTTAGGGATGTTCTTTACTTTGCAAAGTAGAGACCTAAATCGTTTCACATGATCTGCTTTTGTAACATCACCGTAATACAACATAACCATCAGATAGAGAGCAGAGTTTTTATCTACAATAATCTATATTTATATACCTACTAATATTAGAAAGCGGTAATGTTTGATTGTTTGGATATTAGAGATAATCTTCGAAACTACTCATCCGATTTCAAAAATTCTTCTTCATTCATCAGTAGAATGCTACGTTCTCACTGAGTGTCATGAACTATGTCTATATAAATCAAACTAAGTCCGGTTATTTTTAGGATTAACTGAAATATTCGAGTCAGGTGCCCAAAAAAGAAATACAAAACTGTACAGTGCCACTCACCCCGTGATCACAGCTGATACTCAAACTGTGTTCTTTGTTGATGCTCAAACTGTGTTCTTTGTTGATACTCAAACTGTGTTCTCTGTTGATACTCAAACTGTGTTCTTTTTTGATACTCAACTCATTTATTTTCAGTGTGTATTCATTAGATGGAAAACTTTATGTGGCCGAAGATTGAATACGAAAAGATAGGGTAGATTGCTCATAATACTGATCCTTTCCATCAATTTTCCACTCACCGTGAATGCAATATTTGAATAGCCCGTTCTATTTATGAATTATATTTTTTCAATTTTGCTTAGAAAATCCTACAAACAATATTTATTCAATTCAAAATGGATAGTGTGTTGAAAACCACTGTTTTATCCTGTCGAAATAATTTTTTTTTTTTTTTGTGTAAAAATTACATTTATCATAAATTAAAATGTCTCCCTTCAACCAGCATTTAGAGAAATCTGTACCTGTCATTCATTTCGTAAGGTATTTTAATTAAATATATGTGGCAATCATTTCTTGCAGCATGCCAAAATTCAGTTGATACTCTTATTGCTTATCTTCACGCCAAACATTGATCGCATTCTGGACTAATTATATCACTTCGTTAGTTCATCTACTGACAACTTTGCAATCAATGACTGTTGACTCGTTCAATTTGACTATTTCCTCTTGATTTTCCGAGCCCAGACGTGTTCAATGATACTCTTCTTTACGAAATCATTAGATGTAATCGCCGCTCCCCGATCGCTAATTCCACGCATAGGATTTCCCCAATTCACCCAGCTAACTTTAATACCCATCTACCACAGCAAAGAAATACTTGTACTGTTTTGATGTCATCCATCGCCATCAGTCTAAGATGATCGACATGCAGCAACTGTCTTTCGCCCTTATCGATGCAGTTTAATGCCTTTCCTATCTTACCTAACTTTTTGTTACGCATCTGTCAATAACCTGGCCTTCATTACGCTCCAAATTTGTTATCCAGAAACTTTATTTTACAACGTGTATCGTTTCAAAGTTCTATGCTTATACAGCAACCGTTACAGTCAGAAGCTACATAGGCTTCTACATATTTTAAATTGTGACGCAACGACGCTCGTCCGACCTTGCGCAAAGAATTATGTTACGCTCTTATGATTATTATTAATCACAATGTCGATGAATGATCAAACAAATTGATAAAAACCAAAATTTCTGCGTCTATTTATATAACATTGTATGTTAATTATCGTATAATACATATGTATGTTTATTGAAAATGGCAATAGAATTGCTTTTTTAACAACAAATTATTCAGTTTAAAATAAAAACTTATTATTTTTGTATTTTTAAGCTAAGCTAATCCCAAAGGTGTAAATTCATGCGTGAAATCAAACTTAGTTAAAATTCCATTCAAAAAAGGGCAATGTTGCACCCCACCACTATGGCATCCTACCTGTGTCTTTAATTCTCTAAAATCCCTTCAAAAAGGGTTGTATGAATTTTATAAATTATTTTAACAAGACACACACCACACGTTAACATGCATACGTACATATATAATTATTTACTCATGTATTATATTTATATAATTATAAACAAAAATACGCGCGCCCATTCTGCATGTTAAATCAGAGAAAACTTGCTTTGTTAAACTCTTAGAAATACTCGTACATATAAATGTAAATGGGAAACCCAAAATGTGGGCCAAGATTTTATTTTGATGGTGGAAAATATTAAAACCGGTTTTTAATTAAGATTAAATGAGGAAAAATATAAAATGAAAAAGTACACACATAAGCATAGATACACATACAAATAACACAGAGGAATTAAATCTACATAATGATTTAGAGAAAACAAAGCAGAACTTAGACTACTAAGGTTCTGAGGACTCTCATTTCAAATTTACAGTTTACTGTCAGTCCACTTAAAATATTTGAAGAAAAGTGTTAAAATATTAATTACTATATGAAATTGCCTTTTAATAAATATTGTATGTAGTAAATAGAAACACCTCATAATCAAATCCTTTCACATATCCTTTTGCATTTTGCATCTTAACGCTAATTTTATGTTGTTCATTTAAATTTAAATTTTCCAACAATTTTTAATAAAACTCAGACTCTTTGATATTCAAATTGAGAACTTGTTGATCCCTTAAATGAACTTCACTTCATAAGTAAGTACAATTATTTGTGTGCTTATTTTTTTTTACTCTCAACCTTGTATATATCGGTTAAAGAGTATATTAAGTTAGCGCCAATGTACGGTGCAATCAGAAGGACAGTATTATATGTATATGCAACATCTCTATACTATCCCACTGTCCCTAAACATTTTCATTATACCATATATTACTCTCAGTTTATACTGAGAAGTTTGTAGTTGTTTTAACATTTAACTTACTCTTATTAATCACTTTCCCTTCTAAAACTTCATAATTTTTAAGTATAAGTTAGTGTATCCGATAGTCGATCACACTTAACTAGAATACTCTTAGTGTTAGTTTTTATTCTCAATTTCATGCATAACGCAAAACAGTAAAGGGTTAAATATTTATACTTTTCGAACATTACTTTTGAATTGTGTTCACGAAAATCTATGAATTCGTCAATTGGTTTTTTTGGTTCTTGTTTGAAATTTAAATTAATTTTTTTGTTACAAAATATTATTTCCATTAACATATAAATTGGTTTCTTGATACTTTGAAGTTCATATTATGATTTTTTTTTAATCTAAAAAGTATATTTATACCTTTTACACTAGGACGAGTATAACAAGTATTATTATTTTGCCTTGGTGTTTGTAGCGCATAGAGCCATGCACAAAACCCATAAAGTTCATATGAAAATGATTATCGCTGCAAGAAAAATGTCCCTTGAATATGCATACTATGGTTTTTAATTATTTATGCTGAAATTTAGTATAGACATGGTTTATAATCAAATTGAGAGTTCGAGTTTCACTTTCTTATTCGTCTGCTCCCAATAAGTTCGGGTCATAACTTTTATTAGAATCAGAATTATTTTTACGAGGACAGTTATATAAGTCTGTGGCGTAGTAACATTAAACATTTAGTTAGCGTTTGACAGCCATTGAAAGCAGACAACCTCTTGTATTTCGACGAAAATAGAAAAAAGTGATTTTCATGTGCTCATCAAGCATTTTCTGCGTAAAACCCAAAAGAAGGCAAGATAAATACTATGGGAACTTTGTAGCATGAATTTCAATGGAATGATTCGCATTTGGCGAAGAAAAAACTGCTCTTCTACCATGACAATTCAATGCACGCTTGTAGTCGCAATGTCAAAAATTGCTGCTCAGCTAGTGCGAGCATCTGGTACTCTGAAGGAGCCAAGACTGGTGAATACGGCGGGTTTGGTAAGAGATCACAACCAAGAGCGCAATTGGTGACTTTGCCATGTCTTCTAGCCCATTCTAACCGTTATTCGATCAGCGCATGGTTCAAATTAATCATATGCTGCAGGTAGCTATTGGTATTAACTGTTTCGCCAGGCTTTAGAAGCGCGTAGTACACAAAATACTTCTGATCCCACCACACACACAGCATTGTCTTCTTCCCGAAGAGATCCTGTCTTGCACTCGATGTTGATGGTTGTCCTGACGTTACCCAGGACATTTTGCGTTTGGGATTCTTAAAAAAAACATTTTTCATCTCCAGTTACAGTCCGATGCATTTCGCACACAGCTTTTCGTTTTCCATCTGTCGTTCGCTCAGTTCATGTGGAACCCATTTTCCAACTTTTCATTTCTTTCCCATGAATTTCGCGTTCTTTGTCATTCACATTGAAGTCACCACTTTTGAATCATTGAAAGAAATATGATACTAACCTGTAAAACAATAAACGAATATCGCGTTTTTTAGCAGGTGACCATACCTTCAACATAACACTTTGTGTTTGCAGCTCCGGATCTACGGTTTTTTCGAACCGGGGCAGAAATTTGATAGTGGCGCCCCTCTCTCCAGCGTTTAAGATAAGTTATTAAAAAAAATCACAAATATATTATATACAATGGCATTTTATTCGACGGTGACCTAACCAGGCTAGGCGCTTTGTGGAGCAAGTTTTTTATTTTCAATAATTTTTATTATGATTTCGGAGCCCGCTAAAACTGCTGTCCGGGGTATCTACATTGGCCTCGATACCTTTGATGACAACTTGCAGGCCTTTCATACTTTTCAGTTGATAAGTATAATGACTTGTTATTGACTCAGTTAAGTAGTTTGAAATTTTCCTAAAATTTTCTTCGGTGTAGATCTGCAATTTTAGTTTTGGTTGCGGTTTAAATTTTTTGACTTTCGGTGTGCCTTGCTCAAAATTTGTGGTTGGAATATTTAGATTTCCACTTATTCTGTGTTTAAGAAGTTACAGTTCTACTCGCGATTTTTTTTTCGTTTTGTTTCTCAATACCGCAGTGAAAATCTTCTAAAATAATTTCAATTGGAATATTAGCATACTCAAAATGTTGTAAAATTCAAAGTCGCATAAACAAATTCTTATTATAGCAATTTTCACATACACAAATGGAAATACAAACAAATAAAAAACAAACAAACAAACAAAGAAATGACACAACCTAAAACCAGAACAAAAACAAAAAAATATATTTGACATTTGTGCTTTTAAGTCAACTTAGCTAAGCCCAAAGGCAAAAGAAACACCCATGGTGACAATTATATCCAACTGGATACTGCCACAGACGATGATAAAAGGCCGCGAAAATTTCTTAAAAAGCAAAACTAAACTACATTAAAATGATGCCCAAAGGCTCACCATCATGTTAAACGGAGTCGCACACTATGCAAAGGGACAAAGTAAGTAGAAAGCATTAACAGGACACGGCATGTCGTCTCTCCCTGCTATTGCCTACCTTCAATTGGCAAGAGGACGCAAAGCAACAAATGTAAAATTGTAGCATTTTAGGAAGTGCGTTTGAACAGCAACAACTTGCGGCACATTTGCGTGCAACAACATCAACAGCAACGAACAGAAATACGACGTTTTAGTATTTACTTCAAATAATAAACGATAAAAAATAATGTCATGACAAGGCGTGGGCATGGGGGGAGTGGCCGTGAATGTGAACTTGTTCATCCTGACAACATGCTGTGTTGACACAAAATTTCGTTACTAATAACAAGAACTTAAATATATAAACAAAAAAAGAACCAAAATTACCCGCCAAGAGAACATGTTTAAAAGGTTGTCGCGGTTGAAAATGTCACGTGAATTTCAAATTTTCTTACAATAAAATCCTTGTCAGACTGCGATATTGTTGCTCCAAGGGGTGACATTATGATGCTGATGCTATTGCTAATGCTTGCTCCGTCCCCGTTCATCAGCAACATCATTTTAGTGAATTGTTTGTTTAACTGATTGTCTTTGAATCGCCGAATGCTCTTTTTATCATACATATACTCGTATATACACTTATATAAGCATATGTATATCTTTCAAAAGTATATGCCTACATTATTACCTCAAGATTTCTTCTTTTCTTTGTGCCTGTACAATAGATATTGTAGGTGTTTACAGCTTACCATGCACCCTTATATGTATATCCGTATACACCCTATCATTAAAACGAGCAATTTTTTGAAGGAAAATAAGAGCGCGACCCAAAAACTGCTCTTTGCTATTGTCATCAACACCAATTGGTTTTTAATGTTTCCGCAGAGATATCTTAAGAATAATTGTTTTGCGTGTCTTTCTTGATTTTTGTTTTTTTACCATTTTTGTCAAGACTTTTAGGCCCCTCAGGTGTATTTTATTTATAGACTTCTTCAGGTTTTTTTTTTTATTTGAAAGTGTTCTTATAACTTTTTGAGAAATTATTTCTTTAGTTAGTTGGTTGGCTGGTTAGATAGTATCAGTTTAACAGTATGTCATCAACATGACAATATCGAATACATACTTAAAAATCCAAAACCTTATAGTCATGTCAGTAGGAAAAAAATAATTAATGAATGAATACATGACTTAAGGAACACGTTAATAATATTGTGGTATGTATTGTAGTTGTGCCATCAACTGTCAATGATGCACAGACGTTTCAGGCAAACTTCAAAGCTAAATTGATATGTTTCATTTTTGGAATTGAAATGTAATTTTGCAGCGTCACTCTGGCCGAGTTGTACACAAGTATGTACGAGTTTGTACTTGGGAAATACAATATTATAGTTTGTTTCCTTCAAGGATCGATTCACAATTATACCGTCGGCAGCTTGTTAACGACTTAAACTTTATTTTTTTTTTTTTTAGTTTCATGTGTATTTTTACCCCTTTTGTTTAAAATTGAATCATCAGCAGTGAACTTGACCGCAAAAATATGTTTGATTACTTGCTAAGGATTGAGACGACCACAAGAACATAAAAATTACTATTGATTTTTGTATCTGTAAGATATTATTATCAAATAAAGAATATGTTATTCATATTTAATGTATATAAGTGTATGTCGTAAAAGGACGGTAAATATTGTAAAAATTTGACATTTCCAATACATGTGGCAATAGATGCCAAGAGCTAAATGCTAAATTGAAAATGGGAGTTCGAAATGAAAAAAAAATTGAAATTGAAATTTTATTGAAGACAGCAGCTTTTAATGTCCAGCGGCAAAAGTAGCCCCTTTATTGTTGAGAATTAAATTGTTGCACTCATAAAGTTGGAAGGCAAATTATTGATCAGTTGACAGAACCATTCACTTCATATATTGACCGATTAAAAATTCATAAAATGTCAACGGCGCACCATATTAAAACCTTAAAACATTTGTTTTGTATTTACCATGCTCTCCAACTCCTTATCATCCTTACCAGTCCATCCCATCTTTTGGAAGTGTTTGCCAAATACTTGTGGTGTACTTGAGGTTGATTCAGAGTTAACCGCAGGTGTTGCATTCGTTTGGTAGCTTTGCATTAATTATGACATTGTAAGCAGTACCTTCAACCAAATATCAACCGACCAGTGCCTTCGGCCTTTCATCTCTTTGTTCCTTGTTGTCATTATGGCGAACGGGCTAAAGTTTAAAACGTGCCAAAAATAACTATTGGCAACACTTGTGCTAAACAATCCAACAACTAAGCAACTGGCATCTGAAGCAAATGCCTCTCACCTGTGACTTATATATACATACTTATATAGGTATGTAACCACAGTAAAGCGCAGCATACTTACAGGCTAAAGTAATATTATCGGTAAATGATGTTCGTTGCCCAAACCAGACCCAGTCCAAGTCAGTATAAAATGTATCTTCGACTTTTAAAATAAACTTTATATTGTACTTTCTACTTTCTTGGTTCACGTTCTTTACCTTTACAGTTTGTATTTTGTTTTCATACAATATATTATTGTTGTAAAAATTTGAGACACAATACAATTTTTGAATCGGAATTGGTTGGGTTAGTTTTGGTTGCGCATATGAAATTGCGTAAAACTATTAAATTTCTCAAGAGATGAAGAAAAATTTTAAATTGATTTATTAAAATGTTGTCTTGTTGTCGTTTGTATTGTTGTTGACGCTGCTGCTGTTACCTTCCTTTAGACTACTACATGTGTTACCAATTATTTTCGGTAACCGGTATTAATGAATTTTGTACATATTCCATGTACCTATTTGTAGTAAGAATAGCTATGAGGGAAGCAATCTAAGCAACCGTACACACATATACTCCTAGTTATGTATAGTACTTTGAGATTCGACACTACTTTATCAAACAAAAGAACTGTGCGTTCTTTTAAGAACTCAGGCCCAACAAATTTGTTTTTACTTAATGTCTAGACAAAGCCTCCAATTACCTTATCCGATTACATAAAGATTTTCAAGTTTGCAGTCCCTTCGTTTTCATTTTTTTTTGAAATTCCATAGAAGAAGAAAAGCACTTAAGTGCGTCGTGCAATTCAACAAACTCTAACTGAATGACCTGCAAAAGGCAATCCACCCGAAAAAGGGATACAAAAAGATTTTTAATTGAAGTTGAGCCTTCCGCTTTCTAACAGGTGGAAAGTTAAATCATAAAATGAAATTTAAATAAGGCAAAGCAAATGAATAAAGTTTCTACGACTCTTGGTAATCATGCCCGCTTTGAAGGGTTTCATCTGCGTACATATTTTAAATATTCACACGCGTCAAAAAAATTAGAAAAACCAAAGAAAATAACTCCTTCTTAAATGTATTCAAGTATAATTAGCTGCGTTTTTATTGTCTTATTAGAGATGTAATGCAGTAAAAAATGTGGCGAATTATTAAAAATTTATGTAATTAAATGTCCACCAGATCTTTTTTTATGTTCTTTTTAACTTCAACTTTTGAGTTGACAGTTTCATTATGAGTTTTTTCGTTCACAAAATTAAATTTTTGCGGTGACTCCGTAGAAAAAGAACCTTTTGGTGTAACTAAGCAAGGGAATATCGTTCAGTTTATGTTACTTAGAGTATAACATAGTATGTATTGGGTATAATGAAAACTCCTCTTTTTATTCAAACCTGCCTTACACCCACCCACCCATCCATCCATCCGTCCGTCGTACGGTGTCTATCTATATGAATATCTGTATTCTGTCTGTTTGGCATAATAAATTATAATTTATTAAAATTCTTATTTACTATAAAGAACAACGGAAGGAGTATGAGAAAATACCCTCATGGAGAACTTATTGAAGTTGGATTGGAATAACAAAAAACACTTCGTTAGCACTTGAATTTTTAATAATAAAATACACTAAATGAGCAAATTATTTGCTATACATAATTTGTAATAATGAGTATTTGGGGCAGAGATTTTTTGTAATTGATGTGATGCCACTTGTCGAACTGCATTTAAAGGAGTGTTTTTTCACAGGGGTAAATGAAAAATAAAGGAAGGGTAAGAGAAGGGAAAGACTGTTAACATAAATGAACTCAATAAAAACAAAGTTATTTTGCATAAATACACATCATCAAAGTACGCAACGCACGCAAAGCGTAAAATCATCAACAATTTCGCTAGACTGTCATGACCTTTCTTTTGGGTGGATGGTCTTTGACCAATGGTCACATTCCCATTTTGGCGTTTTTTCATTTGTATATGAAACACAATCAGAAAACGTGAAAATATGCGCGCGCTTTTAAACAAACAAGCCGCGCCTCCAAAACCAACACACAGGAACACACCTTTTTACTTATTGTTTTAATATCAAACAAAGTACATTCATATAAAGGAATAAAGTTAACAAGGAAAACAGCAAACTTGCACCTGAATGTGCTACGTCAATGTAAATATTTGATCTGACTCCATTTGGTTGTAGACACAGATACATACATATGGCACACAAAATCTGTCTTAATTATTGACAGTATATGGTATATTTTTCTTTATTATTGTAGTTCCCACAATTGAGGTGCAGGGTATTCCTTATTTACTTGTTTTAAAAGTTATGGACAGTTTTTCATTCGGAAACTTCTTTCTTATTTTTAAAGTCTCATGAGCGTATTATTTCACATATTTCTATTTACACTTGCCAGAATTTAATCTTGTATTAAATACAGAGTATAAAATAAAATTGATTTTCCAAATCAAGCAAATGGTTCCTCATGAAATTTATGATTTCTTAATCACTGACAGACGCAAACAACTGACGAAATGTTTTTGACGCTCATTTTAGAAGAAACGAAACACATAGTACACCACGTCGGCCGATTTGATGACGCCACAGTAAAGTAAAAGGGTTGAAAGAACATTACCCGGCCTCTTCAGTCTTCGCATATTGAATTACGAAGCCATCATCATCATCATCGCTTCGTGAGTAATTATTATATGATATTATAGTACATGAAATGTGAGAATGAAAATGTTATATTTTAGCGGTCGCTGACAACAAAATGTGTACCTGAGGTTGTAGCTTTGACTTTAGATTGAAGCAAATCACTAGAGTAGAGTGGAAAGGATCGTGGCGACATTGTGCCACTCTACCACTCTGATATGCTAGAAAAGATGATGTAAAATTTTAATTGTTTTCAAAAATGTTGCCGCGGAATTTCAAAATGAGTTATTAACGCAAAGCGAACTCCGATATGCAAACACAAAACACCAAACTTTGATGAATGGCAACGGGAACAGACAGCAGAACATCAAGAATTGTATCTTAAAGATAGATAAACATCTACACGCACGTTCATACATACATACAAGTATATATTCCTGTATCCCTATCAACGAAATGAGCTGTAGATGCCAGCTGACAGCTGAAATGCTAGCTAGATGGTTTTATAGATGCCAAAGGGGAAGACATGTCATTTATTACGTTGCTGTAAGTTTGTTTAAATTTTTTAGGCAAAAGAGCAAGCGAAGAAGTCCTTATGCCTCTGTAATATGAAGTCGAGACAAGTCTTATGCACCATTCATTCTACAGGGTTAAAAACTAATGTTTGCCTTAATCTTTGATTTGCTTTTCAAATGTAAACGACAAGAATTAATTTAGACAAATGATTTCTGAAGTGCTTGCCCTATTCAGCATTCCACCATTTCAAACTGCCTTTACTTTTCAATTGGATTTAAACCAAGCGCTTTGACGCTTGTCAGTATGATCAAGCTTTCCTTATTCACTTTTGTCTTCATCATCAACAACGAAGGCGTTTGAGCATTTGGAATGTTATAATTTTATTGTCGTTGTTGTTGTTATTGTTAAACAAGTTTTCACCATATATTTTGCCTTTATCTTGAGTACATGCGTCTTTCGTAGCGCCCTAATTGTTTTCGTAAACAAATTTTCGTATAGAAATTTGATTTATTTGTTAATTTGTTTGCAATGAATTTTCATTTCCGCTTCGTTTTTTCTTTTACAGCTAAGCATTTAATTGGCCGCATTTTTGCCCCATTGTAGAATCAAATTGGAAAACTTTCTGTGTTTTAGTGGTAGTAATAGCTATTGAAAGAATATTTACGCATCATTTATTTCAATTTCTTAAGCTAATATCTCAAGTTCATCTTATCTGTTGGTTTTTGTTTAATTGGCTTTATTGTAAATTAAATTAGAATTGAGTCATTTCTTCTTACTTTTATTTATTTATTTATTTATTTTGTACAACAATGTTTTCAAATATTTTTATATAAATGAAAGCAAAATATATCAAGTGTATGCTTTTAAGATCAATATTGGCTTTTTGCTAAGAATTTCCGCAACATATCCTAAAATTAAGTTATACGAACCAATATTTGATAAAACAATACAAACTTGCATTTGCATTTATAATAATATTGAAACGAAACTTCTCAAAACGATTTGTAATGACCAATACAACCGTTGAAAACATTGTTACCACTGTGATCCGAACGATTTAGATTCGCGTATAAACATAATTAAAATATAGTGTACGAAATTTCAGCACTCTAGTGTATAATAATGGAGTTGCAATAAGTAAGATCTGGCTATCAGATAATTAATATTAGATCTTCAAACGCGGAATAATATTTAATACAATATACGTTAATACAATAGAATGCAAATTGGTAATTTTTAAATATCATCCAATAAATAGTCTCCTATTAATTGTTTTAGTAACATTCACAGAGAGAAAAAATCGAGAACATTGGATTTGAATCGGGCACATTTGGTCACGATAGTCTGTCAAGCACAAATGTTATCAATACAAGTAAAATGTTCTCACTTCAAGCACTTATTGTTAAGTAAAAAAATCTTAAAACAAGTATATTCTGTTGCAATTTCGTAACCTTAAGAACTTAATTCAAGAGCAATGAATAATACATTAAGTACGTTTCCTGTTCATTACGACACCATACGGAGCCACACTAAAACTCCGAGGCAACATATAATAAAATGTGAATTTATAACATACCTAAGCATGGATCGTTTGAGAATTATAGTGCCTTAAACGAAAACTGCTGACTTCAAGACCAATATGGTCTTAGTTAAAGTTGTTTCGGTCTAAAGACAAGACAACATGGGTTCAGTGATTTAAGTACAATGTTCTCGGTTTTTTCTTATTACTTAGAACAAAAGGAAAAAGATGAGAACATTTAATTAAACAAAAATAAAGAAGTAACCACCTATTGATTTTTTAATTAAGATTTTTTACTAATCGATCATTACTGCCTATCACATTTCCTAAAAAGTCTGTCGATGACCGGGCATAAACTATCATTAGTGTATATGGTGAAATAAACCGATCCATGCAGAGGCCGTAAGATTCTTTAACCTCCTGACGTAGATTCATATCCACTACCACGGCAACAAAATCATCTAAAAAAGCCTCGTGTTGGTTAGATGGTATGCGGTTCAAAAATGGACAAATAGCTTTTACATTGTCTTTGAGAATACGCATGCCCTCATATATATATACTTCGTTACGTAGTTCAACTTGATAGTCAACAAAGCCTTCTTCCGCAAGCAGCTTACTAAACTCTGACTTTGGATCACTGCTGTAATGCAAAGGAGAAATGAAATTTTCAACATCTTGCATGAATACCGACCATTTGGGATTTTTGGCTAGAACTTTATAGACCTCATACACCGGACTATAAGCAAGAAAAACGAGTAAGCAATCACCGCCATCGAACCGCAGTAGGTGATGTATGTTTCGGAGAGCACGTCTGAATTAAATAAAATACACCATAAAAGAAATTACTGTTAAAAAATATTTGACAAGTACTGACCTTTGATTTTGTACCCAATGAAGACAATAAAACGATGTAACATGATCAAAGCGCCCAATGAGATCCTTAGGCATCTCCTCAGAACTAATATCCAGCTCTTTGAATTCGGTTCGCTCGTAGTCACTATAACACTTATTCGCATACACGACCATCTTTTTTGAAACGTCCGTGCCGATCAAACATTCAAAATCCTTTGGTAAAATTGGGTGCACAAAATCCATGAGCACATTCCCTGATCCAGAGCCTACATCTAGAAGTGCATCCTTGCCATCAGCACGCCACTGCAATATTCTAGCGAATTCTGCAACTATTTGCTTAGCATCAGCACGCTGTACTTCATTAGCTTGCTGATATAACGAAGCTTCATTCATTTTTAGATCTAAGATTTCGTTACTTAGTGAGAATATAAATAAAATAAGTTGTTGGGTATCCAATATTCGTTTGATAATCTGACGTGAATATATGAGTGCAAGTTATATATGCTAGTGTAACGTTTGACGTGCAGCATGCTTTTGACGCACTTAGCGCACGATACTGACGCTTTTATATGGGCACGGCTGTGACTGTATCCGCAAGTGATCAAAAAATATAAGTAGCAAAACAGATGTTTTTTTTACGGATCTAACTAGCTCACAAACTCAAATATTAGCTCCATCCGATCGAATTCGATTCGATTGTTTACTCATACTTTCATATTTTAAAAATACGTGTATTGTTCATACTATGAAGACAGTGATAAGTGCAACGACATACATTCACATTAGCATACGGCTAATTCGAAGCAACTGCCATACATAGGATTATCACTTGAACGAGATGTGCCTTAAAAGTATCCGAAATGCGTTTATAACTTAGTGGAGTAAAAGTGAACTCAGTGGCACCTTACTAACTGCAGTAAAAGACCAGACGAGCTAAATTTTGGCATAGACTTTGATTTTTCGGTTCTCTCAAAATGAAATAATTAACATACAAACTCAATATATGTACATATATATGGTACGTACATGCTTTCCTCTTTTAATAAAATAAATGATTTGACCCACAGAAGTACACTCGATCATTTTACAGTAAGTATCGTACTTGTCATATCTGTTCACGAATGTAGTACTTTATGTAGTCTTATTTCGCTTATTTATGTGAAGTAAGATACTCTTTAAACGTCCCTTGTATTTATACCTATAAATAATTTTACAATATACAAATGTCTAACAAAAAAGTCAAAAATCATAAATGCATGTATGTAGATCTAATACCTACAGCCAGAGTTCAAGTTCGAGGTTTACGGATAGCAATTTGAATATATGAACTTCCTTCTAAAAAAGAAAACAATTACAATAATTGTAGAAGATGGAAATTTTTCAATATTTCTGAACTTGAACTATTTGGCTTGTTTTGGAAGACGACATATACAACAAGATTCAGTCAGAAGATATCGTGACAAAAAATGTTAGGAGGAAATACGAGCACTTTGTAAATCTATTCATCAATTCAAATTCAATATTTACAATAAATTAAACTTACTTACGTATAGAACTTAAAATAATTTATGTTCACACATATGCATATCTATTGTACTACATAAATATAGATTAATCGACATATCCGAATTATTGTCCTGTCGTATCTATCTTAATTAATCTTGCAGAAGAATTAAAAGTTAAAATGTAATAATACTAAGTATAATGATATTTTAACTTTTCGTTTTATTATTGTATTATTGTATTATGTTTTTTTTTTCTTTTTTTTTTAACAAACACATGATGCATGCATGCATAGTAGGGCAGGGAAGCGTTTCAAAGAGAAATAAATATGTGCGTTATTTTGAATTATCACAATTGAATGATGGAGTTGAATTAAGCGCGTACAGGGAAAGGTGTGTATGTTAAATTTGAAATTGTTTCGTAACCCTTTTTAAGTTGAACTTAGAACAAAAATGGCAAAGTTAAAAGCGAACAAATTTAATTTAATTAAAACATTCCATTTTAGCGAAAATTACATTTGTTTTGCTGTCACTGAAATTGATATGCGAATTATTTTACATATGACGATACCAAAATGATGATGTAAATAATGAAAGATGACAAATATTTGATGTTTGGTTCAGTCATAAGAGAACGGGATATCATAGCTCAAATACGTTCGTCTCTGATTGTATACCTATGGTATACAAATGTAGTATGTTGCCATAATGCGGGGGCGTTAAAGGCAATGTGCCGATTTTTAATTGAAATTAGTACAACAATTAATGATAATTAAAGGGAAGGAGACACAAACATGTATTGTAGCTGAAATCAAAATGTAAAAAAACTTTATTTTTGTTATAAATTGAAAGCTAGCTAACAAATTAGTATAATAGATCATTGATTTCCAACCCATGTTGCGTTGCACATTAGTGTGCCGCGAGATTGTCGAAGAGTGCACTGTCATTCTTAAGCCCGAAGAACCTAGGGCCAATTAAAATTATTTAATGTTTTTGTAAAGAAGAATATTGTGAGTAGCTCGAAGGTTACTTGTCTGTTTCGCACCTGGTGCGCCTCGAAATTTTAAAAATTTATTAAAAGTGTTAAATGGGTTGAGAATAGTTGCAATAGATTATTACAATATTAATTTATAGAAGTTATTTTTAGCAAGCATATGTACGAAGGTAGTCCCAGATTTACCCGACCTAACAAATAAAACAAAAAAATTTCCGGAAAATGTCTTCATTTCTACTCATAGTCTCTTTTTAGTTCGATACATTTATCACCGAGCCATTTCTTCAAAAGAAAATAGTCCAAGGAGGCTAAATCTGACAAACATGGTGTTTTAGTGAACCGACGCAAAAAATCGGCTTTATTGCTGTGAAACTTTACCAAACACTCGACTGTAACCATCCATACGACTCTATTTTTGCTGCATTGTGCATCTTACGCACAGCCTTTCTATTTCCAAATTTTCTTTCAAAATGCGATATACAGTTTTTTTTTTTTTTTGAGATGCCTACTATGTACGAGTATGCTAGATCACGTACTTTCAGTCGACGGTCATCCAAAACCATTTTGTAAATTTTCTTCTCCATTTCTGGCGTGATTCTCTCAAATTGCAAATGTTCTTCTTAGCAATAAACTCTGCAAACAATATTTTATTGTTCTTAACAATGGGAGCAGACTTCCAAAAATCTAACTCCGCTTTGATATTGGTTGGCATTTCAAACAACAATGATCAATTTTGACCATGTTTACAAATTCACTGAAAGCGTTCACTATTGATGGCTGCGATATAAATATTGAACAACTTAGCGTCGTCAAATTTGAAACTTTCCACTTCAGGTCGTGTATCTGTGGGACTACCCTCCTATATCGCTTTGAAACGACATCAACAAGTAATAGTAAAAGAGTTCGATTTATAAAACAAAGCTACTCAAACAAAGGTACAATAACTTTAAATACACAAAGGTAGTGCAACCCTTATACGCTGCCAATTAAATGCAAAGTAATAATGTATACAATTACATATAAAATAAACTCAACAAAAATAATGTAAAAACTTTATCACCCACTCACCGTATCCATCCAAAAATTCAAGGCTCTATGTACAACTATTGTACTGGAGAATGACTTCAACCCTTTTACCACTACATTTTTGAGACAAAAAGGAAAACAACTAAAGTAAACACATGTTAATACCCTGTAACCATACATTAAAGGTTCAAGGTACATTAAGATTGTGCAAATGTATGTTGCAACCAGTCACCTATTTTTCGGATTCTACAATATTATTTTTTAGAACTAAAAAGCTAAATTGCTATGGTACAATATGATGACAGTGTTGGTTTATAACGGCCACCGTAGTCTTAGAGATATCGGTTTGAAATATTCAGGATATTTATCGTTTATATTCTTCCTGCCTTACTTTTAACTTCTTTCAAATATCGGTACCGCAAAGAGAAACCACATAGAACATAATTCCGTGTTTTGATAAAAATGTGACTCTTACAATCACTCAATACTAGCTTTCCCGGCGTGCTTCGCTATGCTCCCGTGCGTCAT
Organism: Amiota communis; assembly: GCA_037043315.1. Classification (NCBI taxonomy): domain Eukaryota; kingdom Metazoa; phylum Arthropoda; class Insecta; order Diptera; family Drosophilidae; genus Amiota; species Amiota communis. Next base: position 1,230,984 of record JBAMAV010001329.1, on the reverse strand, counting down.
GCTAATTTTTTTTAAAGGTAGTAGATTGTGAATTAATTGAAATACTTTTGAAAAATCAGACGAATCAAATATTAATATTGACATAACTTCCTGCTATATTTGGCAAAGGTGTCTTGATTGATTTTAAAATATGTCTCTAAGATTTGTATGCAAACTATTATCCACCAATTTCTCGACAGTAGCAATTCCGATTCGCACCAAACTTTACTGAAACACTCTCAAGACTATGCTAGAGATGCCCTTAAAATTTCATCATAATCGGTTTAGCAGTTTCAGAATCTATACGAGGCTACATACATACTTTCAATTTTATATATATACATATATATATATATATATATACATATATTGGCTATCACTCAATTCTGCTCCGCTCAGTCGGGGACTTTAGCACTTTATTTGTATTTCATTTATTCACACATGCTCAAAAATTGTATTGTATAATACATTTTTACAATCAAACCGTCTTTAATATTGCAAAATTTAAAGTTTATACATATATGTATTTATTATACAATAATATTGAACATATTGCTATATTTGCATTTTTTTTTTTTTTTTTTGTGAGTCTTGAAAAAGCCGAAAAGGGTCTAACCAAAAGCAAAAACATAAGACAAGATGAACGGACCTATGAACTTAAGCTAGAAAATGAGTTTTTAATGTCCCAAAGGGGAATATACATAAAATTGAACAAATACGTACATGCATGTACATGTATGCATATTTATAAATTTGAACATATCGTATATCTTATATACAATAAGAATCGTTTGAATAAAATTGAGAACTTAGCGAGTCTTTTCTTTATACAATACAATCATTTACATTTACATTAGATTTAAATATAAACTTCTTGCAAAGTAAAAGTTGATTTTGTTATTATTGATTAGACTAAAAGGAACAAAGGGCACAATAACAACCTATTTCTTGGTATAAGTATGTGTATAAATCTTATTGGGATTTCCATTTATTCTAATCTCATTGTAGTTTGAAGTTGGGTTAGATTCTTAAGTTGATGAGCATTTAAAAGTTGTTCGTTTATTTTGTTTTTGATGAATATTTAATTAAGCATAAGAAATGCAAAGAAAATTTAATTCCATGTATGCGTGTGATGTGGTGTGGTATGGTATGGTGTGTGTGTGTAAGAAAGACTCTCTGAGAGTGATTAAATCCTTTTATAAGGACTTCCTTTTACAATAGAAGAAAGGGCTGTTATTAATAACAAAAAAGTAGAAGCATTTACGGTGGCCAAGATGTACTCTTTGGGAACATAAAATCAATTAACGTATTTCGAAAATAAAAAGAAAAAATAATTAAATAGTAAAATCAGAAAAAACAAACGCCTCGCCAACAAATCCAACAAACTCAACCCACTGATACATTCATTCACACAAACAAATCTAATTGGATGCCACACCCAATGAACAATTTTCCTTATTTTTCTGTTCTTTACTGTTTCCGTTGCTCATTAAAATTGAACTCTTTGGGAAAAAATGTAGATAAACTTTTGAGGCGCAAATAGCCAAAAGCGAAACAGTGTAAATGGCATCGTAGATGGGTGGACTCTATTGAAGGAAAAGAAGTAATTTTGTATGTATGAGTGTCGAATATTGGAAAATCTCTACGTTGTACATTTTCACTGTTGGCAACAACTTTTCACTTTTCTTTCTTTTTTTTTTTTTTTTTTTCTTCAATACACTTCACTATAGTTTAAGTGAATTTGCATTTACAGTAGATAACAACACATGATAGGAACATTTTAGATACCGTGATCCATTGCAAATTCAAGTAAGTCGATCGTAATAATTTTTATTCGACTCTTTTTCATTATAGGTATTCCTCTCTTTTTACACAGATTACTTGGTTCAAACGCAATGAACCGACAACTTCGACAGTAGGAAAAAAAGTACTGTATAAACTGGACTTTTAATACAAAAATTTGGATTACAACTCAGGGACCTGACCAGCACATATCTTTAATTAAATCACCGAAACATAATGCCATGTTTCCTTTGGTAATTTTTATGTAAATACACTAATGTAAATAATCAATTAAACCAAAATGTATAATATCTCAGCTGTACAATAAGTCTTATCTCTAATTAATTATTAGTTGCTAGCTTTAAGCAAAATTATCAATGTAAATATAAATGGCGAATAAAGAAAATTGTTAAATCTTAAATATACTACACAACCCACCTGCCTGACTATTCACTTTTTTCAAATATTGAGAAACACTTTAACACTAATCTGGAAAAATTATAATATGATTATTAACATTTTTTTAACTTATCTAAAATGTATTAAAGAATTTCCAATACAAAAGTTAACTATCATTTTTTCTTTTTATGACTTTCACGGTCAAAGTAACTTATTATTACAATAGTTAAAGCGATGTCCCCTTTAGATGTCATAAATATGCAATAGTGAATACCGCAAAATGAAGTGATATAATCATGTGCGTCCGCGTCTATGCAAACTACAACACAATAGATCATTAGGTATAAGAAATCAAACTGAATATTAAAATTAAATTTTCTATTTGTTTTGCGCTGATAATGCACAATAACTACTATTAGCTACTGGGAAATGTAGATTGGATTGGAAAATATGTTTAAACAAAAAATTTTATATAATTGAATATTGTATCCCTAACTTCAAAAAACGAAACGGGCAAATATTTTATGTCATAATCGTAATATAAGGTAGAAAAACGAGTCTTTTTAGAATTACATATAAGTTTTGTACGGACAATTGTTATTTTTTTAATCAGGAATTCTAAAATTACTAAAATACTTACTTAGTACTTTTGATAGTATGCAATACAACTCTCATATACTAGGCAAACATTCGAATTTAGTTCTGTTCATGTGAAAGGTATATAATTCTCGGTGAGACTGACTTAAATTGTAGTCATCTTATTTATTCTTTTTGCCTTTTTTTTTATTTTTTGTTATTATTAATATTAAGTATTATTATTGTAAGGTGGTTGAAAATTAATTAAAAATTATGTGAATAACGTGGATAATGAGGCCCTAAGCTGATTTTCGTTTATAAATATACAATATAACAAAAACAACAACATTCAAAATACAATACAGAACGTAAGGTACAGCAACATCAAAAGGAACGAGAACAATACGCAGATTTTCTTTATTTTTCAATTTTCATTAAAAAAAATACAATATTTTTGTTCTTCCTTATTCAGTTTTCAAATTGGACAAGATTATAAGATGGTACAAAATTCAATTAGGTATGTATTATACATTATTGGGTGGCGCCAATAAGAAAAGCGGGAGAACCAAACAAAAAATTAAGGAATATATCTAGTACACGTACATAAGAAAACTTTAATTGAAAACATAAAATTATTTTCAAGTTAGCGTCAGCAAATAATAGATAACAAAAACAATAAAGGAAAATAAGGAAACAAGAAGATCCAATATAAAATGTATTTACAATACAAAAGTAGTATAAGGGGAAGATAGTAAGTGGACTGGTAGCTTGGCAGAGATTTTAAAACCGCCATAACAAAAACTTAAATGTCATTAATTTCGAAGCAAAACAATATTGCAAGCAAGGACATTCAGGAAATTGAATGTAACAAGAAAAGCTAAAAGAGTAAGTTCATGTTTCTGTTTTTGTTTTCTTACCCACTCAATGAGCAGCGAAGCAAATCATAAATTTTCAGATACATAAGTCTTTCAGAACTGTTTGTTGGCTCAGCAATATTTCTTTTGTTACATTTTACTTTATTGTTACCTTATGTGGCTGGTATAAAGATGTGATGACTACGCATAAAGAAGATATCATTAACAAATCAAATGAATTTTAATAAAAATGTGAAAGCAAATTTTGTTCAAACTTTAATTACACATAAAAGTGTTCGATTCTGTATAAAAACATAAATCCTGAAGCGTAGAAGTCCTTGCTTGCAAGTTTTAATAATCAATAAAATATTCAATGACATTTATTTGTTTTTGTTACATTACAAATCATTTGGTTGATTTACTCAGTTTTAATAGTCAATAAGTTGTATAAAAAAAAACTTCCCAAGTTAAAAATAAATTCAATATATAAAGTTAAAGTAATTTAATTTGTACACCTAACCTTCAATGCTGTTCTTTCAATTACTCTGTGTAATTTTATTAATTTTTTTTTCATAAACAGTATGTTTTAAAAATATACTATAGAAGTCATCAAAATACCACCGAACATCGATCTTTATATTTGCAAGCTGTCAGTCAATGAATGAAAAATTACATGTTATTATTTTAGTTTATCGGTGGATCACTTGTCCGGAAGCGGATTAGGTGATCCAGTTGCATAGCGCTGCTGGACAAAGTATTTTTATAATTTTTATGTGCATAATAGCAAAATATATTTTTTTTTTTTTTTGACTACTAAACTATCCCACGCCACTATTTTAGCTGACCGGAAGAAATAGACTAAGATACCAGGTCAAAGTATAGGTCATACGATTGACATAAAACGCGAAATAAGTCGTGCGCGTAACCTGAGAAGATGGGGAAAAATACTACCAAGAATTAGATTGTGCAGGAAAGTGACACCAAGAGTCGTCCTACGACTAGATAGTGTTGGGAGGTGGATACTTTTTAAACTGCGTATTCAAGAATTGGTTTGACCAAAGAGGTGAATAATAATTTAGTAGTGTAAGGATCATTAAACACTTTAGACCAACGTTTAATATATCCTAGAACGCCTCTAGCCTTTTTAATGATAGATACGCATGCCGAAATGCAGCTTAGGATCCATCAAAATACCGAGATCATTGAATTGTGTGTCACGTTCTGGAGTGTGATCATTAATGAAGTAACTGTTTATAATTCAATTTGTACGGTAAAATGACATAGTTTTACATTTGTCACAGTTTAGCGTGAGGTAGTATGGTGCACCACTATGATAAGGAATCAAGATCTTGTTGAAGAAACCCATTTTGGATGAGAGATACAATATATAACCATAACTTTTCATCATCAGCATACATCAAGACGCTAGAATATTTTATGGCAGATGGCAAATCATTTATAAAAATATTAAATAATAACGGACCAAAGTGGCTACCCTGGAAGTTTGATAGGATGTAACTTCATTAACCAGTTGTGAATGTTATGCAGTCTAAAAGCAAAGACATTATAAAATGCAGGGTGGTCATATACTTAAAATTTTGAACGTAATTGAAACGCACAGATCGGCACCTGGAATTAGCACATGAAGCTCCCTTTGATGTTTGTGTACTCAGAGTTGCCAAATAGGACGAACCCTCCTCTTACAACGCCAATGGAATATTTCCGGCGAGCAATTTTTCTGCCTTATAGCCTTATATAGACTCGCTGACATCTGCACTCAAGAAAAGATTTTCACTGGAAAATAATGCCGCATTTAATTTAACTGCTTTACATCCAGCACATGTCCATTTCAAATCTCAAATTTGTAATGCAATTACTTATTATGAACTTGGAGGTATCGAAAATGAGCTAAATCTTTGGTATAAAGAGTAGAGTAACAAAGAGCAAGCAGATTTAATTTCTGCTTACGAAAATGCAGATTTTTGTCCAAAAATTCAATAATCTATTGGCATTTTGCTTGCGCTACCATGCATTACGGCATCGGTAGAGAGATCCTTCAGTACCCTAAGAAGAGTAAAAACACGGCTAAGGACTACGATAAGCGAAGATTGCCTAAATGGTGAATTAAATATAAAAACATGGTAATTGCTAACTTAATACCTCTATTTTTTGTGTGAAAAATTTATCAAAAAACCACCTAGAATGGTTTTGAAACTTTACATTAAAAATTAAATCTAATGATGTCATTGATATGTGAATGAGGAGAGTATCTACATCTCTCATTGAAATATGAAGTATAAAAGTTAATAAATTGAACAAAAAAAAAAGGGTTGCCCCGTTTGGGTTTGTATGGGAGGTACCTCTCCTAGTGGTCCGATACGACTGATGTGTAGCGTATGGTACAAAGAAAACTTCGTGCAAAATTTTAGCTTACTAGCTGAAAAACTGAGGGACTAGTTTACATAGACTGTCAGACGGACATGGCTAAATCAACTCGTCTCATCGAGCTGATCAATATATGTCTGGGCTGTCTGATGTCTCCTTCTCTGTGTTATAAACTTCATTACAAACTTATAATATTATTCACTGCGTGAAGGCTGTAAAAAAATGAAGAACTAATTATTTTTAAAGTGTGCGAAAGCATGGAGTGTGTTAAACATCATATCATACAGTTTTGAGCGCGAGCGGGTTCCTAATTTTTTACAATATTTACAAAATAATCTTAACTTCGTATTTTCTAAATTGCTTATTGTGTCTGCCGGCCTTCAATTTCTAAAGCGATCAATATCTTTATCGACAAACAAAGTGAATACTTTCTATATGGCGGCATAAAATTTTCATGTATATGTCCAAAAATTATATAATGTAAGAATATTTGGGATAATTCTTGTCAACTTGTAAACAAAACAAGGTCTTTTATTTATTAATTGCAATTAGAGTTTTTAAACCCAAAGTACAATATTAAACTACTTTTATAGTATGCTTTTCAGTTTTCTTAATTAAAAACTTTTGGTGTGAAACCCAATTTACCACTAAAGACGTAGCGAAGAACATTCAAACAAAGGACATATGTATGTTTATACACCCATACAACATACTTACATATGTACATTTATGTATTTTCTTTATTATTTACCCCTTTATACACTATTTCTTTGTCTGTAGATGAATATTATAAAATATGTATACTATATTTCTATCTTTGTAGTTTATTTCATAAGAAAACTACAAGTTGCCGGATTTTGTGATACATATGTATAAATGCATGATTTTACTGATTATGTTGGAACACGTTTTGGGTATAACTACTTTGATATTTATTCAGGAATGTTTTAAGATAATTATACATATTTTGAAAACTGGGTAAAAAGATGTTTTTGTAATACTGATAACTGCTGATATTCGAGTATACTTAGAAGATATATTATTGTCACTTATTAAATCTGTAAATTATAAACTTAATACAGTAAAATGGTAAGCTTTCTTTAGCACCCTTTGCGACCTGTGCTACAATTCTTTCCAGCCAACCAAACCCCAAATACAATAACTCATACAAGTCAAACTCATAAAATCACTCCTATTGTCATCATCAAAATTCAATGATTTGGTAATAATAAAAAAATACTTATTTTGATAAGGAAAAGAAAACAAAAATGTTTTTTACGATAAAATACAATACTACATTTTCCTTTTTTCAATCATAAACAGAGTCACCCTAACTAATCTACTAAACATCTCAGATGAGAGAAGAAGACATTATACGTGTATTGTACTTCGTAGACATCATGCATAACGTAAATGTGACAAAAAGGGGTTAATAATATTTCCCAACTCCACCATTCATTCTTTCTTACCTATCAGACTGACACAGTAGCTAAACTCAAATCAAGTATCAATAACAACTGTTCAAAAACAAGTTGATACGCTACAATCGGATGAGTTCGACTACGGGATACCTTGTATCCCAAAGTAATTTCGATGCCTAATAAAGGGAAACGATAAAGATAAATGAATACTGACAATAATTAAGGCAGAAATTACTTTTCATAATATACTATAGTGTTTTGCCTAGAAAATATTATTTTATCTTGCATGCCTGTCCTATTGGGTGCAATAATAGTAGTTGGTTTTCAGAGCCGTGTACTAGTTTTAACATATTATTTTCTAAATTAAAGAAAGACAGAAGAGTGGTGTATTGCGCATAAAAATATTGGATTTTTTTTTAACTTTTAACACTTTCGACGCATAAAATTTAAAATTAAAAAAATGGGCGGTAATACGGTTACGGTTTCCGAAACAGACTTAGCAAGATCAAATATTCTAAACACATTGATCATATTATGTATGTATGTGCACATATATTATGCTTATCACTTCCTTCTGTGTCTCTCTTACAAACCGTTCTTTGCAAAAGCTGCATATGCCCTTTTGCCTCTTTTGATGGTACAGGATACAAAAAAAACAATTCGCTGGGTATAAGGTGTTTACACTGCATACCGTATAGATAGATATTTCAATAATGCAATATATCGGTGGCAGCTAAATGACGCCCTTACGCAACTCGCAACTCATTTGTTATGTATTTTATGATAAAAGCGATTTCTTATTTTATTCACGTTAAAAGGTTTTGAGTGAAATTCATATTTATAAATCCAATAAAAATATACAGGACAAATATTTATTTTTTATTAATAAATATAATATTTATGGTACATATGCACACTATACATACAGATAGACATATATATGTATGTACCTAAATAAAATATTGAAAAGCCAACTAGTCAGAGAGGGTGGCTTTTAACTATCTCACATCATGCATCCACAACTAGTCAGTTAGCTGACTACTAACTATTTAATTTTGTTCATGTTGCAAAACTTAAATTTGTCATTATAATTTAATATGTATTCCTCATGTATAAGATGATTCTGAAATTTACGATCAACCCTTTTATAGCACAATATACTTGGCAGCATTAATTATCTACAAGTCACCGAATTCGATTTTAGCTGACATAATAAAAAACAAATTATCAAACATGAATTGGCTTAGTTTTCAATGCATTCCTTTTTCAATTAAAACGGAATTACGTGTACTTGCTTAACAAACAAACAAGCAAACAATCAAACAAAGTGTAAGAATCAGTGGTTTTTTCTTTTTCATGAAGCACAAATGAAAATCACGAACCAAACAAAAATCGCTACATACTACAATATTAACGTCCCATAAATCTTCATGCCAAGGCAAGTGCGAGGGCTTTGCTATTCACACACACATGCACTAAGCCCCTGTTAAGTTAAATTGACCACATAATTTATCTAATATACAACAGAATCAGAAGACGAACAACAAACACAAAAAAGAATGAAATGAAAAGAGAAAAATGTATCTATTGAAGCAACAGGCCAAAAAATTCCATAATATTTATTAAGCAGCTTTCTGTGCTCTATATGTGTTAAGATATTTGTGAATTGTAAAAAATAAAAATTCATACTACGAACATCCAATATAGTAGTTTCAAAAAATTTTAGCAAAAATAATAAATTGAAAATACATAATTTTTTTTTATTAATAAAAACTAATAACTTTCTTTATACATACATACATTCATTATTTAAAAAAAAGAAAGTGCATTTACATGCAGCCTGGCACTACTTTTTCCGTAGCTGTTTTTTCCGGTTGGGAATTTATGTTTTACTTCTCGTTCAGTTGTCTAACCCAAAAACAAATATTTAACCGAGTTGACATGTCTTAGCGTAGTGTTGGGTACCCCTAAATGTAAATTGAAATAAAATATACTTGTAGTTTTGTAAATCGAAAGTTATTTAGCTAGTTGTTTACTAAAACACTAATTTCTTTTAAATATTTAAAGATAGATGTTTGTGGATTCTAATTATAATCCTTTTAACTTACTTTTTTCTTAAATCACCATAATTTGGCAATCAACAACATCCATACGATATACATATGGAAATAAATCTCAACATTTATCATTCATCAGAATTACCATGGAATTTAATAGACTACAAAGAAAGCCAAAAGACGGCCTGTGTGTTCAGGACAAAAGCTATACTTCTGCAAAACACTTTGTAGGTTCTTAAATCTTTATACACTTGTTAGAAAAAATGATGTGTACAGAAGATCTTTTGAGTGTAAATATATCCAACTTAGTTATATGTATTTCCTTTTTTAGTTGTAGCGATAAAATAAACAATTATATTTTAACAAAAGAGCATTACAAAAAACTCGACGATAATGGCTTTGGTGACAAATTTCTGAATCAACATGCCGATGCGGCTCGAGAACTTATTAAAACCAAAAAACAATGGACAAACACTGCTTATTATCCTGAACTGAGTAAGATAATTTCTACCGCAGAAAAGCATCATAATCCTGAATGTTATGAAACTGAAGATCATATGTTGCTTCCAAAAACTATTGCGTTGCAAAACGAGGAAGAATCATCTGTCGGAATGCAAGTTTTAAGAAAACCAAAGGATGAGATTTTTTCAAATTTCAGAACTGCCCGCAAAGTTATGGTATGCATTATAGAAATTTCATCACGAATTATACGTACTAAATCTAATTTATCGCATATAAAATTTGTATTTGGTACTTACTGTAGTCAGTAGACAACGAAAATAAAAATACGGAACTTACCTATGGATCTGTTAAGAAATCTTTGGGCAATCGTTGTGTGCTCGGTAATTTTGTAGCACCAATTCCTCGAAATCAAGGACCAAAAGAAAACGATAAAAGCCACTATTGTAAAAACGAAACGAATCCCAGTGTACCAAATATTGATGAGAATCTGATCGATATTATTAAAAGTGAAATAATGCACAAATTTGAACCAATGGGTTTGTAAAACAAATTAAAATCATATTTATTGAAAGTCAACATGATTTTGTTATAGATTGGGATGGCATTGCTGGACTAGAAGAAGCAAAAAAAATTATTTTTGAAGCTGTTGTCTTACCACTGCAGCGACCAGATATATTCAAAGGATTACGTCGGCCACCACGTGGTATGCTATTATTTGGTCCACCAGGCACAGGAAAAACTTTAATCGCTAAATGCATTGCATCACAGTCTGGATCGACATTTTTCAGTATTAACCCATCCACTTTGACATCGAAATGGATTGGTGAAGGCGAAAAACTTGTTAAAGCATTATTTTTTGTGGCTGCTCAGCATCAACCAGCTGTAAGTATTTATTAAATTTAGAACAAGATTCCTGTCTTCGGTGCACCCCACAGAATGGAATGTTTTTGTTGTAGACTTGTTGTTGTACAACACACAAGCAGTTTTTTTATTTTAAGTTGTTGTTGATTTACAGACCCGATTTTTCATTTACAAAAATTTCTTACCAGAAACGGTAATATGCGTTCAAATTTCAAGCCTTTGCACTTTACTCACACAACTTGATAACGATCATTCATTCTTACTGCAAGAAATGAATGCGTCATACAAAATCAGAGTCAATGATTCGGTATACACAAAAAATATGTACCCGTTGCAGGTCTCTGGTGTCCACACAGAAATTATAGCTTTTAGGAAAGTTTATATGTCCTATTGAATATATTGTGTGAATAGTCATTTGAAACCTTTTGTGTATTTAACGCTCTAACTAAAAGATTAGAGAAATTAATGTGCGAACCGAAGTTAATGTTTGTCATGTTTTTTAATGAACCTGTCTGTACGAAAGGGTATTGCATTTTGAATAATAAGCTTTGTTGTGAAATTGTTCTGTGATATTTCCATAATATTTTTTTTTTTTTTTTGTTTTTAAACTTTAGTTGAGGAATTTTTGTATCTCCTAATATTATAATTTAGGACTAACAATAAGGTTTTGACTCTTACATACTATATGATTCTTTACCCTTCCCACAAGTGAAAGAAGAAGGCCTCTAACTTAACGGAAGGGCTGGACAATCATCTCGGAGACGAGATGAGTTACTTGTGTTAACAAGAGCTCTGGCTAGTGGATTAATATGCCGTACAAGTTTTTTCTCATAGGTTTGTTCCCGCTTTGAGCATTCATCTTTTACCAGCGGTACATTACTCGCACTTGCAGTGCCCCATAATTCTGAACCGTATTTCCAAATTAGTTTAATAATGGAGTTATACAGAAGAAACTTGTATTCAAGTCGCTTTTTTTAATTTAATGTGCTTCCGCCAAGTGTGACGCTTATCTAGGTGAACACCAAGATAGGTTACCTCCTTGGCTTGAGGAATTGTAACTCCATTTAATGTTACAGGAACGAAGGTCTTACGGTTTAGTGTAAATGTCACATGCTTACATTTTTGCTCATTAACTTTTATCCTCCAGTTAGAAAGCCACTTTTGAATTATTTTAAGATGATTATCCAGGCCTGATGCAGCTTTAACTGGGCAGCGATTTCGACTGTTTATAGCTGTGTCATCAGCGAACGTTGAAGTGACAATTCGAGGATTTGTTGGTATATCTGCAGTATATATTATATATAGAATAGGCCCCAAAACACATCCTTGTGAGACACCCGCTTTAATTTTATATTCGTTTGTTAAACAATTGTTGCGTCTCAATACGAAAACTCGATTTTCGATATAAGACTCCAGAATTTTGAGAGAGTTTTGTGGAAGCAAAGCTTTTATTTTGTGAAGTAAGCCTTCATGCCATACTCGATCTAAAGATTAAGCTTCATCAAGAAATACTGCTGTACAATATGCTCGCAGTTCTTATTTCGGTACTAATTCTGTTGAATTGTTCTATTGTTCCGTGCTTTGACCGAAACCCGAACTGTTGAATTTGAATTATGTTATTTGTTTGAAGATGATGATTAAGTTTAATTATCATTATCTTCTCAAACAATTTGGCAAGGCATGGAAGCAGACTTATAGGCCTGTAGGAAGAAGGCATTGACTTATCTTTCCCTGGTTTTGGAATCATTATGATGACTGACTTTTTTGTCTGAGACGGGAAGTAACCGATTCTAAGAATAGCGTTAAATAATATAATTATAGAAACGCTATTGCCGAGTATGGGAGTTCGACTAACATTTTTAGCACAACAAGATATGACCTGCAGATTTTTTCGGATTAAGGTGTGTTTGAATAATTTTTTTAATTTCTGGTTTTTAGCGGATTTATACATGGAAATGGTATATGTGTCTGATAGGAAAGCACAAAATTGTTTGCAGATGCATTACGTTGGAACACACTTTCTAAATGTTCAGCAAATACTTTGGCTTTATGTGCATCTGAGCGTACCCAATTACCGGATTGGTCTCTAATAGGTGAGTCCACGTCGACGGGGGTTTTCAGAGCATTGTGAACTTTCCAGAGTGACAATCTAGTACATGTGGGAGATAGATTTTCAATATATCGCCTTTGTGCATCAACTTTTTACTTTTGAGTGCTTTCATTAAGTTTTTTATTGCAATTGTCAGTCGTTCTTTAGCAGCGGGAGATCTGTGCTGCTGCCAATATCGTCTTAAAAGTATTTCGATTGCAACTAATTCTTCAATTTTCCTATTTGAGATAGTTTCTGCTGTAGTGACTTGAAACATTTTTGGGCGTTGATAATTTAGCTGCAGCAATTAGTACTGAGTTTAGATCATTACCGATTTGTCAATGTCACTTTCGGAGTTGATCGTATGCGTAATGTCGATGTGATAACTTATAAATTTCTTATAATTCAACCAATTGGTCTTATTTGACGTAAGTCTTTGTGGGCGGTCTACTGCTAATGGGTATTCGCATAGTACAAAATAGACGGGTCTGTGATCGGACGACAGTTCGTAGTGAGTAGTTGTAGATATTTGGTTTCTAGGGATATTCCTAATGAAGCCGAAATCAATTAGATCAGGGATTTTTCTAAGATCTGCTGGCCAGTATGTAGGCCTACCCGGAGAGACGAAGTCGAGCTTGTTATAATTTATAAGCGTATTGTACAGCTGCCGAACTTTGGGATTTAGTCGAGAACCCCAATAGGTATGTTTAGCATTAAAGCCCCCAGCGCACAGTGCGGCCGATTCCCAAAAAACTGGCCAAAAGTCGAAACAAAAGTTTCTAGATAGAGTTTTTTTGTCTTTGGGTTGGCTACAGTAATGCCTTGAGTAGTGAAAACCGTTCATAGCAACGTCCTATACCCTAAGTATCCTCTGTATTTTCAGTCGCAACGTGGCCTTCGTTTAAGCATCGTATTACTGTCGATGAATAGTGAAAGTTGTACACATGTGAAAGATTTTGTAATTCAGCTGCTACCACTTGCTACCTTGGCTTTTATGCTATTTTTTGTGCACAAGAAATAAATACGAAGAGTGTACACGAATTATGTCAAACTTTTCATTTTATCAGATTTCTGTTATTACTAAAGAAAAGAATACATAGTATATTTATTTAGTCTGACTGTAATTATTGAATAGTAACAAAAAAAAAGGTACACGAAGAAACTTGAAAACTGTTTGTATTGCCTTTTATTGGATCCGTCATTTTGAATTTCGTAATTCTGGTGGAAAGGTGTGGATTTTCAAAACTTTAAGATCAAATTCGTAGTCAGCGACCCCGAAAACCCCCGAGTAACAAATTTTGAATCAATTACTTGATTTTTCGAGTTTTGGCCAGCTTTTCGGGAATCGGCCGCACTGTGCAGCGGCCAAAAATTTTTCACCAAGGGTGTTAAAGAAGTTTTGTAAAGTATTTTCCGATATTGAAAATCGAAGTGGGCAGTAAACAGCTGACAACGACAGCTGATCAAAGCTCCCATGTATCCGAATCGACGTTGCCTGTAAGAAGTTAGTTGAGTACAGATCCAGAGAGTGGTGTTTTATGCGTTTCCTAATTAGAATGCAAGTACCACCATGAGCTTTTCCATCTGGGTGATAAGTCGTGTAGACTGAATAGCCCGGTATGGGAAAGGTGTTTTTTTTTTTGTAAGGTGAGTCTCAGATATTAGCATAACATCGACTTCTTTATCCTCTAGATATCTAATGAATTCTAGTTTGTGCTGAGAAACGCCATTTGCGTTCCAGAGAGTTAATTTTAAATGAAACATTTTGGGGAATTTAATTTTTCCAGATTTTAATTTGGAAATTCATCATCTCTTGGAATGAATTTTGCATCATCAAGATCGACTGATTTAGTGTCTGTATTAAATTCTGTAGCATACTACGAGTTATATTGCAATTTTGTGGTTGCACCACTGGCTCATTATTCGTATTTTGTTTGGGAATATTCGTGGTTTTAATTGGCTGAGATATTTGTGTTAGGTTGCAAATTAATCGCCGTACTGCGCTGTTGAGATTCTGAGCGTAGGGCACTAGCATACGATACATTTGGTATTGTCGTAGGTGGAGGACTCAATTCTTTCACCGATGCTGCACGGTTTGACTCAAGTCTAGACCGATTAGTATTATTTTATTGCTGCAATCGGCTTTTTAGCTCCTTGTATACGGGACAACCTCTGTAATTTGCTGAATGATTGCCTGCACAGTTACTGCATTTTTTATGTTTCTGACCATCGCCGTTGAGTGAACAGTTGCAATTGCATGCAATTCGCCGCATCCTACACAAACTGAACGCAGGGTGCAGTAAGTCTTAGTGTGACCAAATTCCTGACAATTAGTGCATTGCCCTAGATTTGCACGCTTGTGTGGCTCTTCCACTGTCACTCTACGATGAAGTAGATACTGTAGTTTGTATATGGGATGTACCTCATTTTTCCGTAGGCGTTGAGAATTCGGTGCCGATTCAATTTTGAACAAAGGCAGCGGTATTTTATTTTTATTTATAATATTGATGACCACTTTAACCTCGAAAACTTTTTCTTCAAGGGCATTTTTGACATCGTTACAGCCTACTGTGGATTCAATTCCTTCTATTACAACTAACAGGCCTTTGCTGCTTTTAAGCTGATAGGTGTAGTAATTACGCTCAGTCTCCTTCAAGAACTTAGTGATGGCTTGGTAATTTGATTCCGAGTAGATTTGTAACTTATAGCCATTTCACACTGAGCATTCAATGTACGTTTCTCGAATGCTGCATTGAATGCTACATTCGTCAACAACAACAACAGGATTAACGACGAAATTTGTGTAGTTATTTGTTGTAGTAGAAAATGTACATTCGATAAGAATGCAACTAAAATCCTGTTTTTGAAATTGGCCACTCTACCAATTGCTGGGTAATTGTTGCCTATTTTTAGATCATTTTCGATTGTCTTTCTCTTTTGTTTGTTATGCGCCAACATTTTTTAAAATATTTTAATAAAATAAGTATCAGGAATGAAAAAGGGAGCAGCAAGAACTATTTGCATATATTGCACAATGTTGTAAATCACGTATTTTTCACAATTTTTATATTCTTCACGGCAGTGAATAGTATGATAAGTTTGTCTTGAAGTTTGTAACACACAGAAGGAGACATCGCAGACCACATAAAGTATGTATATTTGTGATCTGCTCGATGAGACGAATTGATTTAGCCATGTCCGTCTGTATGTATGCAAACTAGTCCCTAGGTTTGAGCTAGAGAGTTAAAATTTTGCACAAAGGGTTCTTTTGTACCATACGCTGCACATTTGTCGGAATCAGCCGAATCGGACCACTAGGGGAATATCTCCCATACAAACCCCCCTTTAAATTAATGTTCTTGTAAGAAAAAGTATTTTGTTTTTTAACGTATCGAACTGAAATTTGAATACTATAAGTTTCTGATTCATATTCATCAACCATGTAAATTTCATGATCCAAGTGTTACCAGGAGGGGTACCTCCCATACAAACCCAATTTAAATGAGAAACTTATAAAGAACTAGCGTAGCGCTTTGCTGTGGCTCCGTCGTAATAATCAATAGCCTCAAACACGAAACACAAACAAAGCAAAGCACAAACAACGAAACACACTGTGTCCTTCTTGTCCCACTCTCAATGAACATCAAATACAGAAACGAAGAGCGCAAAAAGTGCGTACTAAGACAGAAAAAATAGAAGTATAAGAACAACCAAAGCATTAAAAACGAAAAAACGTACAAAACTTTTTGTTTGGTATTGCAGTGGTTTTGAAAAAACTTAATACTTAAAAATAAGGTGCATAACGAAATTATACGAAACGATCAAAATATTACTTTAAACACTCCCCAAATCGAAAATGTTGTTTTATCAACTTGCAGCACACAGCAGCATTCCAGTGTCCCCAATGTGCGTTTGGCGTACTTTAAATACGTCAAAACATATAATGCGAGGAGTAATGAAGAAGAGGCCAACTCTCAAAAATCACCACAAGGCAGCACGATTGAATTTGCTTGATACGTCCTGGGACAATTCGCATGCAACATAAGCTTTTTAAATATTTTATTTTTCTTAAAAAGGTTATTTTTTCGGATGAGAAAAAGTTCAATTTGGATGGTTCAGATGGTTTTCGCGGCTATTGGCACGATTTATGCAAGGAACCCCTCGTATTTTCGAAACGGAATTTTGGAGGTGGTTCTGTTATGGTATGGGGTGCTTTTACCCTTGAACTACGCTTTGTGACTTCAAGAATGACAATATGTGGGTGTATTGGACAATACTCTCCTTCCGTTCCTACAGGATAACAGGGAAAGTCCTTACATTTTAATGCAAGATAATGCGAGAATTCACACCAGTCGTCACACGATGGCCTACCTATTGTCATCCTCAGTTAACACTTTGGACTGGCCTGCGTGCTCACCTGATCTGAACCCTATCGGAAACCTCTGGGGAATTCTTGTACATCGTGTTTACGGTGGAAATAAGAAATTTGATAATGTTAGTGAAGTAAAACATGCCATTTTAAGAGAATGGGGAAAATTGGACCAAATCCATTTGGCAAATTTAATAAACTCAATGAAAAGGAGGTTATTCAATGTGGCAAAGGAACAAGGTGGCCCTATTTAGTATTCGAACATTTTTAAGCCATAATCTCAAAGATTAATGTTGTTATAAGCTAAAAAAATAAGTTTTCGTATAATATCTGTAACGATACAAAAAGTGTAATTTTTCTTATTTTTTTAAATATTTTTAAAAATATGAAAATTAAAAGGCCGAAGTTTTTATATAATGTTCTTTAGATCTACTTTAAAAAAAAAAAGCATTACTATACTTCTAAGATTATTCAAATAAAAAAAAAAATGCAAAAACAAAAAGTTTCGTATAATTTCGTTATGCACCTTAGTATATTAAAAGTTAAAAACTGAAAAAAATAAGTATGCAACTCTTTTCATAAGGATTCATTTGTCATTTAAAAATTATTTAAATCGGCTTAGTATAGTGGGTGCTAGATAAAAAAATGTTAAATATTTGGTAAAAAAGTGCCTTTATCTCGACAACAGCGCCACCTACCGGGTCCAAGTGATGCATAAACCATCTTGGTGACCCCATAAGTAAAACAAAAAAAAAGTTTATCGAAATTGGTCTAGCCGTTTAAAAGCAAAACAGTCACAACATTTTGTACACTCGAATTATATATATAAAGAAAGAGAAGATAAAAGTACAATAAAATCTGTTGTTGTCTGTTTGTTTGCTTTAGCTAGCATATCAGATTCATTTTTTTATTGGTTGATTCCGTTACCGTTTCTGACGACACAATTTTTTCGTTATTTGATGCTGATGCAGTTACTGCGCTGCTTGCTTGTTCTAGCATTGTGTTGTTGTTGCGATTATTTGTTTAAGTGTTTGTTGTTGTCAGTAACTGCATACGATGACGCCATCGATGCAGTAACTGTCGATGTTGATGCTGTATTAGCTGTTGTTGTATATGATGTGCTTTGTGTTGTGTTTGTTGTAGTTGTTGAAACAGTTGTTTCTGAGGTTGAATAAAGAGGAGTTTGAGGGGAAGGGCACTGGGCGCTCCAAGATAGAGGCACAAAGCAGGAGAGCAAGATCTTGCACTATGCTCAGGCGACTTAGTGATAGGCAAGGAAGCTTTATTTTTGTTTTTATGTTCGGCTGAAACAAACAAGAAATAAGCATTCCTCGTTGTCATTGTTGGTGAAACAAACAAGAAATAAGCATTCCTCGTTGTCATTGTTGGTGGCTGTTTGCTTTGCTGACGAGCAGAGCTCATCCTAGGACTTTATTTAAGGGACAGAAAGAACTATTGTTTCTTGACGTAATATTAGTTATTTGAAGGAGGTGCAGTAGTAGACACGTCATATCGCTTCAAAGTATCCAAATAGAATATTGATAAACACTTTTTATAAAAAAGCACTATGCACTATTATCAATTATTAGACAAAAATGTAAAATAAACTTGTGTACCATAAATATACGTTATACAAAGTATATTATGTAAATTAGTAGTATTATTAAATTTTATTTTTTTACAGGTTATTTTCATAGATGAAATTGATTCTTTGCTAACACAACGTTCAGAATCTGAGCATGAAAGTTCACGTAGATTAAAGGTTACTATTGTCGTAATATATTAGGTATTATTTTAATAAAAAGAAATACTTTATTTTAGAATGAATTTCTTATACATTTGGATGGGGCGGCAACGACTGAAGATGAGCGACTTCTTGTTATCGGAGCCACAAACAGGCCACAGGAACTGGATGAAGCAGCACGGCGCCGTTTTGTCCGACGCCTTTACATACCACTTCCAAATTATAAAGCCCGCATTCAACTTATCAGAAACCTTTTAAAAGAGGAACTTAATTCCTTAAATTCTGATGATATAGAAAAAATATCAAATTTAACCAAAGGTTATTCGGGAGCGGATATTAAGACTTTATGCTGTGAGGCTGCTATGCAGCCAATAAGAGCTATACCTTTCTTAGAAGTGAATTGTATCGATGTTAAAGATGTATGCTATAATCTTTCTTTTTTTCTTCAATATGTTTACAATAACTTACATTTTATAGGTCCGACCTGTTGACACTAACGATTTCATTGAGGCACTTAAAAGTATTCGGTCGACAGTATCAAAAGAATGTTTGAACCATTTTGAGGAATGGAACAATCTTTATGGTAATTTAACAAAACTTTAAGCTGCTTGTATCAAACAAATCATCATAAATGTATTAAGACTAATTAATGAACTTGTAAAAACTGTCTTTCTGTGGAAAACTATAAATTGTATGTGATTTTTAATACAATTATGAAAAAACCAAAGCCTTTAAATCTTTAAACAATCTTTTGTTAATTTAAAGTGAACTAGTCTCACTTTCTACAATATCTTGTAATGGTTTGACTAGCTAGATACAAAAGGAAGCTCGATGTATGGATACCACATAAGTAAACGTAAAAAACCTCATGGACTGAATGTTACACATTTTCATAGTGACTCGCCAGAAGCTCCGGGAGCTTTTTATTCATCCACCTTATAGTCGGGACCTGGATCCAAATAATTAGTACATGTTCTTTTACAAAAAATTTTTTTTTTATTAAATCTGCTCTTTCCTTAGAGACTAACATTAAGTAATAAAATATTTATCAAATTTCTTTTACTTTACCTCCAGTAGTAAGTGCGAGGGATTTTATTGTTTTTTTTTTTTTTATTAACGTGAAAACTATGGATGTAACGATACAACATTTTGCCGATACGATTCCGATTATTGGAGTAAAAAATCGGTGATACCGATACCGATACATACAAATAGCTTATTGAAGGCACTTTTATTTATTTTAGACGATCAGTTCAGCCACACTCCATTACAGCCTTTCTACAGTGAGTAAAAAGTTGTGAGTTCCGGTGTTGCGTCCACAGTGAGCTCTGGTGTGTTCTAAACAGCTGTTTTTTGTTATGGTTATACACATACGTGCAACTTTGCGCGCAAGTTGGCAACATTAAAACTGAAAATTTGTGAAAAATACATTATTAAGAATATTTTGCCAAATATACACATAGTTCTTGCATCATCAGTATCGTGCACAACTCTTTTTTCGAAACTGTGTTCTAACATTATTTGTTTTTTAGGTAGCAGATCACTGTCGGTCTTTGGCGAGTCGTTGTTCTACTATTTTTCATGATAACGCTTTAAGTGTGTCCACATGTTTGATGTCGTGTAGCCTTTGTGTCATCATCCTGTTTTTTTTTTTCAAAATTTTTCCAGATGGAACTTAAACACTTTAAAGGCTTCGCCATTCCAACAATTGTTTGCGCCGACTTATTTATGTTGTCACTCAAGCGGCTTTTTTAACTTAGTGGTTTCCCGAGTTTATTCACTATTTCCAGTCTTGCCAACTTGAGAGAAAAAGTCAGATTCAGAAGAAAAAATATAAACTTCGACTAAATGGCGTTTTAGACGATCAGCTCAGTCTCAGTCCATTATTGACTTGAAATACGCAGTGATAACTGAATCGATGACAGAAAAATGGACTGATGGCCAAGCTTATTTCGATTTTTAAAGCGATAGCATGGACTGTGACTGTACTGACCGTCTAAAAGGCCTTATGTTGGCAAGCCTGACTGTTTCATATCGGTCAATAGACTATCGGCGATTCCGATATATCGAGATCAGAGTCGGAATCGTTACATCCCTAGTGAAAACGTTTTTGTCAGAATCTGACTGTCTTTCAGAGATATGTATGTTCAAGAGGTGTAACGCCAAGTAATTTATATATATACTCTAAAAATAGAGGAAGCGGCAATGCCTGTAAAAGATATATTGTCATGATGCGCTTATGTCATCAAGGGGGGAGGGGCGTTCAAAAAGGTAAACAAAATTGGAAAATCTATCAGAAAAGTTGGAATAACAGTAGCACGGAACAAAATTCAAAGCGTGCATACTCTGTATCTATTTGGCTGCTCTGTTAACATCAGTGTTTGGATTCTCTTGAATTAATGATGTGTGTGAAATTACTTAGACTGCATAAATCACTCCCAAAGGTCGATCTATTCCTATTTGAAATTTTGGATTTACGGACAAACCACGACGCACCCGTTATCATACGTAGTGTTTTGTTTTGCATAATTTGTATACGTTTGATATGACATGCTGACACTGTGTCTCATAGTTGGATGCCATATGACCAAGTAGGAATGACAATTGCTTTGTAGACCGACACCTTGTTATAAATACTTAGGTATATTTAGTTCAGGATCTTGTGTCTATTAATTAAAATTGCACCCCCTTCCTGTTGACCAATTTGGTACACACCTCTAATTCTGACGACAATATAGTGTGAAATAATTTCATTCTTGAAAATGCACTGGAAAAGTCAGATTATCTCATAATTTTTTTTTTTTTTTTTTTGTATTTGGCACATAGCTTTTTGCGTTGTAGCAAAAGGATGATAATGCAGTAATGTTGTGAAGTAATAAATAGAATTGCTCACAAGCAGAAGACGAGCAAATGAACACAAAACGAACAAAACAAACAATCGGCGACGCGAATATTTGGCTTTGTTGAGTTTTAGTTGAAAGATCTTAATTAAAAAGATCTTTAATCAAATTTTGACTTTTTAAAACGTTTTACTTGATTTAATTAACATGCTAGGGGAAACGTATGAAATAAATAAACCTTTAAAATAACAAAATTAAAAGAAACAAAAAAAAAAAACCAGAAAGAAGGCTATCATTGGCTATGCCAAAAATGTAATACTCTTCATGCTCCTCCGGGTTACATCCAACCCCTCTTTCTTAGCATCACATCAGTTTAAGTGGCAATTTTATTGTACATTTATTCTTTAAAAGTTTGCCATTTAATTTGGGTTTGTATGGGAGGTACCCCTTCTGGTAACCCATTATATGGTTGATGAATATAGATCAGAAACTTATAGGGTCCAAATTTCAGTTCGATATGTTAAAAAACAAAAAACTTTTTCTAACAAGAACATTAATTTAAACGGTGGTTTGTACCCTAGCCCTAGGATCATAAAATTTACACGATTGATGGCCATAGATTACAAACTTATAGTGTCTAAATTTTGGTTCGATATGTTAAAACACAAAAAACTTTTTTTAATAAGAACATTAATTTAAAGTGGGGTTTGTATGAGAGGTACCCCCCTAGTGGTCTGATTCGGCTGATTCCGACAAATGTGCTGCGTATGGTAAAAAGAAACCTATTTCAGCTCTCTAGCTCAAAAACTGAGGGACTAGTTTGCATACATACAGACAGACAGAAGGACAGACGAACATAGCTAAATCAACTCGACTCATCGAGCTGATCACAAATATAAATACTTTGTGTGGTCTGCGATGTCTCCTTCTGTGTGTTACAGACTTCATGACAAACTTATAATACTATTCAATCCCGTGAAGAGTATAATAAAACTGGAAAAAAAATAAGTAAAAAAAAAATTTAAGTTAAAAGGTGTTTTTGTAAAGAAACATAATACTGATGTAGATAATGTATTAAAAGCTCAAAAATAATAGTAGGTACCAGGTACCAGTCATCACACCACTCTTCTCATCAATCTTGAGCATTGGCCTATAATGATATGAGCGGTTGACTGTAGATAATCAGGGTTGTCGTGGAATCCCACGTTATCGGAACCGGATTTGAAATCGACAATAATTTTGTTTTGGTGTCGCGCATTCCGATTTCATGTTCGAATCGGACTTAGCTCGGTTTTCAGTGTCGCAGATTCTGATTTTGTCGGTTTGTTTGTCGGAAACAATCCGATTAGCTGTATGCGCGCGGATGCATACAATGGAAGTAAATTATTTGCTTATTAAGCGTTTGCTTTTAAACAGCAGGAATAAATTGTCCTTAAAAAAAAGTTCTCATTTAAAAAGCAATAATTGCTTATGCTTGGCGATATGGCTTGCAGGTGACGGCATAGCAGCGAAATCGAACTTCTCGAAGGTCAGAGTACTGCAGGAAGACATTTCTTATGATCTCTAGTGCGCCGTGGTTCCTGCGAACGGCGGACCTTGAGAGCGACGTAGGGGTTCCTAAGATTAGCGATGTTATTAACCATCAGGCCAAAGAGTATATGGAGCGGTTGAGGAATCATCCAAACGAATTAGCCAAGCCTCTTTTGAAGCGACGCAGAATGGGTGGCAAAAAAGTTGAGAAGATCGCATCCTGCCAACCTCTCTATTAGATCTTTTTATTCATACCCCTAAATTGTTCTGTCCCACAGCCTAATATTGTATTGTTGTATTGTAATTTATTGTAAAAAATTTAATTTAAGTTGTTCCTTCAATAACAGAAAAATTTAAAAAAAAAAAATTATATTCAAACTAAGTTTGTTTTTACTGGACTAGCTAATGTCTCAGTTCCTCAATTTTTGCAACGTACCTTGTGTGATTTTTTTTATATGTTTTGCCCAAGACCTATTTCTATCCAGCTGCATGCTTAGGTAGTTGTGATGTCGTTTGGTGGGAATGAGACCACAATTTAGATAAAGAATGAATTTTGCCTTAGGGCCCATTAGCAGATTTCTGTTGGTTCACTCTGATGTCCTCCAGAGTGGTTAAATATTCCTGTAGGATAGGAGTGGCTTCAGAGCTGCAGCAGCAGCATGTCACTTGTCTACATTGTGTATAACACTGAAGCAAGTACGCTTTCGTGGGCACCCCTGCACTGATATGTTGGATATTAGACTTCTTGTCCTTTACTGCTACCATAAAGGTCCCTAAGAGTTTACGATTACGTAATTGGAGCTGGACATAATAATTTACATTTGTGGAGGATGACTTCGTGCTATACCCTTCGTGCTATGTTCTCGAAAGCTTCAAGTATGTTTCGAATGACTGTGTGGTCTAATTGGTCTGTATGATCTATATAATTAAACGGCAAACATTGAAAATGTGAAGCCTTTCCTGATTACACCACAACCATTTTTGACAAAAAATATACCAATTGAAAGGTATTCTTCGCAAGATGTGTCCTGCAAACTTTTTATCAAAATAGGTCAAGAGGTTTAGGCGTATAAAGGTGTTAAAAATATCCGCTTTATAACAACAATAACAACACACAGCCGTTGATGAGTAGAATGGGAGAATAGAGAGGTTTGTGTGCCTCTCTCTTCCGTTCTTTTGCTGCACGCTCATTGGTTGTATGAAGCCATGTTGTTGTTGTTGTTCTATTTTCGTTGTTTACACAGCAGCTGTACAAATTGCTATACAAAATATTTTGCACATGAAGAATAAAAGAATGCAAGTATGGAATAGTCAAAGCAGACATAAGTTAAAGTTGTTTTTTTTTAAATCGGAAATGAAGCATCGAAAACCTACCCGGTCTACAACCGGAGTGAGAGACTCCTCCCGGAACTGTCATTAGATATTACGTCGGGAGGAAGGTGGGAGCATGGCTGCTCAAAAGTCAGTCGGTGCTAGTTTAGTAGGTGGGTCGTGGCTACTCGTCAGTATTCTACGATCCCTCGTCAGGTACTCTCTACATCGCCTGCATATTTCATCTAGCCTTCTCTAGACGATGTAGCTCCAGATCTGGTCCCAGTTGGCCGGAGATGCTAGCATGAACTGCAACGTACTTCCTGGCCCATGCGGATAGCCTACTGGAACAGGAAACTGTGCACGTTGGAAAATTACGTGCTCAGCGTCCTCCGATTCGTCACTCAGTGGGCTCCTTGGTGTGTTGTTGTTGCCCTAACCTGTAAAGGTATCACCTGTAGCCGCCATGTCCAGACAAAAACTGGGTTAAATGGGAGTTGGTTTCCCCGCTCTTCCTGCTTAACCATTTTCCATTGTCCGGGATGAGCCTGAAAGTCCATCTATCATTCTCAGCGTTCTGCCATCTCTCGGAGTGTAGTTATCTAGAAGCCAACGGGAGGCCATTAGTATGGCCATAACCTCTGCTTGAAAGACGCTACAGTGGTCAGATAAGCGAAAGCTGATCTTTAAGTAACTCTGTAGTACCTCTTTGACAAGTAGGACATTATCATGTTTTGGAGGAACATTGGCGCTCCCGTATTACACACGGACCCTTTGATATACAGCCTGTTAGCAGAATTAAATGCGTTTTTTACGTCCAGCGTGACGATTGCGCAGTACTCTTTATCACCATACAGCCACCTTTCGCCTTGTATTGCCTGTTTTGCTATACCAAGCACTTTTTTTATCGCGTCTTCCGTCGAGCGAAACTTGGGACAGTTCCTCGGAAATAACACTGGGAATACCCTCCAGTTAAGGTGTAGGTGTGAGTATGTGTATGAGCAAGCATCATGTGCCTGTGAAGATGCGTAAGGGGTAAGTAGAGAAGAATGAAATAGTCAAAGCAGATATAAGTTAAGGCGTATGTGTGAATGTCTGTATGGGCATGATCGCGTCGTTTCCGAGTTTCGTACACTGTTCATTTTTTCTTTTGTTTTTATTCCAGCTAAGGTTTATATGTTTCGTGTAACATATTTGTGAAAAGTACAATGATTAGATAATAAAAATAGTAAAATATTATCAATATTACATTCCACATTAGTATGTACTCGCTTAAAATTAATTACAATTAAAAATTGCACATAATTTGTTGTCTAAGAGCCATTTATCCAGCATATATAAAAATTGCAAATTGTATGTATTTTGTTGTTATATATATACATTTATGCATATATGTATATGTAGAAGCGTGGGTAGCTTCACGCTCCCCGCCCGTTGTCTCGCTTACTTTTTCCAAATTGTCCATTGCCTTAGCGCAGCGAGTCGCCATGTGAATTTGTTGTTCCTTACTGTCAACGTTAGATTGAATCTTACTCATGCACAAGCTTCAGTACTCTGCCTTGCATTCCTTTTGCTTCTCATTTTCAGAATGTCAGCAAAAGCTCTCACAACTACCACATTGCGCCACACTCAGCCGAGGCGACTCTCTCGCTCTCTCGCCTGGCTCTCAGCTTGTATGATCTGCTCACCATATTCAAAACGGTAATCTTCATGTTTGCTTAACTTTATTATTCTTAATATTATAAAACTTAGCTCAACTTTGTCTACTATTTAATTACCTACAATTCTCCGACACGGCCTTCCTGACAGTCACTCGTCCTTGTGTGCAAAGTCTAACATTAGATTGGTACCATATCCTGGTTTACTTAATTCATCATTCAGCAATAAACTCAATCATTTTCATTCATACCAATCATATTACCATACAATTTTTCAGCACACACACTACCACAGTTGTGAGTGTCTTCAAATGCGGTTTTGCAGGCTAACAAAAAATTTTTTTTTTTGTTTTGTTTTTTTTTTATAGTAGCTCTTATTCTTCTGCATAAACCCGCCCATTTGGCTACCATTATCTCCTCCTCCGCTAAAACTCGCACATCTGGTAAAGAACGCAAATCCTCATGCGCATACTTGTATGTTCTTTTGCTTGTCAACGATTTCAACATATAACGGTCACCATCTAACAAATCAATGTCCACAAATGGTCCTTTAAACTTAGGATCCAATTTGGTTTGATGCCGTTCTTCACTTCTCAGCAGGACATGATCACCAATCTCTTGTTTTACAATTTAAGCCTTGTTTTTATCAATTCTTTCTTTGTCGTATTTAGCATTTTTATCAATATTCTCTTTGGCTATTGCCATGGCTTCTTTATAGTCAACTTTACCTTCCTCAATCATAGGTAGAATGCCCAATCGCTTCTTTACCGATTAACAGCTCTAACGGACTAAATTTTGTCACCCTATTCATTGTGCAATTCATGGCCAACTGCACCTCACCTAGCGCATACTGCCAGGAGCGTTCACTTGTCTCTACAGCTGTCAGCATACTTTTCATCGTGCTCATAACACGTTCAACTTGCCCATCGGCACGACTGGCACCTGTTGCTATTAAATGCAAATCTATTTTGTTTGCTGAACAAAATTCTCGGAATCCACCACTAGAAAAGCTTCTGCCTTGATCAGCTATAATACGACTGGGTACACCAAAAAGCGATATTGCTGACTTCACAGACTTGATGCAATTCATCGTGTTCAAATTCATAGTATGATATAAATAGACAAATTTGGTGAATGCATCAATCTGCACTATTACATATTCCTTCTGGTAATTCTTGCCACTCATATCAATATGCACTGTATGCCATGTTATATTGACTTTGGGAATGGGATGCAACTCCATTTCCATTTTGCCTGATGAGGGTTTAGACAATTTGCATGTTATGCAATTCTCAACAAATTTACGTACATACTTAGACATACCCTCAAACCAATATTGCTCATAAAACTTGTCCAAAGTTTTCTGCCAACCCAGAGGCATTATTGCCTCATGAACATGATTTATTGCAGACCACCTAAATGCTCTCGGAATTACTGGTAAGCAGCGAGTTTTGCAACTTCTCTGAATTTTCCGGTATAACATTCCGCCTCTTAATTCACATGTCCTAGCTAAGTCCTCCTGCATTTAACCATTATTCAAATTGTCTATGATTTTTGTTACACATGAATCACGTTGCTGCACAGCCACTAGCCAATTGTCTGTAATCTCAGCTAAGTCTATACGTACTACGGCTATTTTGCTTATGGGCTCAGATTCTAAGGAAACTGGATTTCTAGATAGGAAATATACATATGCAGAGGAATCAAATCTTTGCAAATATGCCGACCAACGGTGCACTCTTGGGGTTAGATCTATTTTGGTACAACTTGCTATCAACGAATTACAATCTGTATGAACAACAATGATGCCAGTCCTATAAACTGCCTCAGTTATGTAACTGTTTTTGGTCAGTGCCTGTAATTTTTGCGGACTGGTTTTATTTCACCATTCTTTATTAAAAATCCAAGATATTCTACACTAGTTTTGAGAGATACGCATTTTTTTCTATTAAATGAAAACCCTGCTTTCGATAAGGCTTCCAGCACAATTGACAATCTTTCAAAGGCTTCTTCTTTAGACCTAGCAACAATCAGGACATCATCTATGTAAACAATTGCATAAGTGTAAGCCAACTCCCCCAAGGATCGAGTAATTGCCCTCTGGAAAATTGAAGAGGCATTTTTCAGCCCAAATGGCATGGATAGAAACTCGTACTGACCCTCAGGTGTAACAAACGCAGTTCGTTCTATCGAATCAGAATGAATCGGAATCTGATAAAATCCACTAGCCATATCTAGTCTGGAAAAATACACTCCACCACACAGTCTGTCAATCTGGTCCCATATTAAAGGAAGTGGATATTTATCAGCAACCGTATTTGCATTCAACTCACGATAGTCTACACACAATCGATCACTGCCATCTTTCTTTTTCACTAACAGAATCGGACTGGCAAAAGGTGAATTACTCGGACAGATAACATTTGCTTTTAACATTTCCTGTATCTTACTTCTAACTAGCTCCTTCTTATCTGCACCAAGCCGATATGGGCGCCTTTGAACCGTTTTATTGGGATCAATTAAACGAATTTCTAATTCACCTGTTGTTACGCGACCATTGTAAAGGGTTATCACTATCAAACAGTTACATATTGTTAGTCTCATTAGATACTACATTCACTACACCAGTTTTATAGATATCAAATCTATCTGCATGTGTAGTGACACCAAAGCCAAGGTTAAAAATCTCACAACTTATCATTATATCATGTTTTAAATAATCATTCTTTACCACATGGAATAGAATTTCTAAATTGAAATGAAAAATTTGTACAGTAGAAAGAATTTGCAAATTACATTTAACCACACTTTCACCTTTTCCCTTCAAAATAATTAAATTGCTGTACCTTCTACCAGCTAACTTATAGTTTTTCTTTTATTAAGGAGCACTCGGCACCTGCGTCAAAGTGGAATGCATAGAGCTCACCGAATTGATGCATCACTCCTTTCGGTTGTAAAACTGCACACACGTCCACTCGCTTCTCTGTTACGCTGCTGTTTGATGCCACTAATCCCATTGTACATGCTGAAGCTATGTGCCCAAATTTTCCACACTTGAAACATGTAACTCCCGTTCAACCTCGTCCTGCCGCAGGTTTTCCATATGATTGTTTCTCTTTTATTAAGTTCGTTAACTCTGCTTTTCTCTTTCGGCAGTACCTCATTTTATGTCCCATATTGCCACAGTTATGGCACTTAATATGTGGTTCCATCTTGAACTTTCTTTTGTCCTGCTCCATTGAGTAGAATGCATCTTCTCTACGCTTGCTGAATGCATATGCCTGCAATTTCTGCTGTATTTCATTTCAATTTTAACATTAGTTGTGTATAGCAAATTGCAGTCTGTTGTCAATTTGAGATGTGTGCACTAGTACGAAAGAGACAGCTATCTCTTCATTACTCATAGTCTTCCATTTTGTTAACAATGACGTCACTAATCGGCTCGCGTGTACCGACAGACTTTCATTTGCATATGGCTGTCCGTTGAGGATATTTAGCAAAATGACGGCTGGCGTCTCTACACCCTCATACCTCTCCACAAACAATTCCTTAAACTGCGGCCAAGTCATTCCAGCATAGCTTATTTGTGCTAGCCACTGTGATGCACTGCCAACTAGACATTTACTAAGCACCAATGCATTGCCCTCCAGAGGATGATCTGCCAATATCATGTCTGCCAATTTGCACCATGTGACGGTATCTGCTCCAGAAGCATCCGGATCAAATGTTGGCAACGACATACTTCTGCCACTTGATGCTGCCGAAGCCGGTGTTTGCATGGTTTTTAAGATGTCAAGGAAAACTCTATTCTGTGATTCCAATAGAGCCTGCCATTACGCTCCTTTGGCGGAGTCGATCCCACTTTTGATGTAGAAACGTTAGAATGAATCTTACTCATGCACAAGCTTCAGTACTCTGCCTTGCATTCCTTTTGCTTCTCTTTCTATTCAGCAAAAGCTCTCACAACAACCACATTGCGACACACTCAGCCGAGGCGACTCTCTCGCTCTCTGGCCTCGCTCTCATCTTGTACGAACTGCTTACCATATTCAAAATGGTAATCTTCATGTTTGCTTTACTTAATTATTCTTAATATTAAAAAGCTTAGTGCAACTTAGTCTACTACTTAATTACCTACAAATCTCCGTCATATATGTATAATAATGTGTATCACTTTTTAACGTTACAAGAAAGTGATAAAAAGAAGAATATGCATACTCTGCACAAACAAATGCGAACAACAACATAATCCATAACAGCGATTGAAAGTACTGCAGTAATAGGAAATCTATCTGTGCGACGTACTTCCAAAAATGAATTGCTGCTTCAGCTCGAACGCACCAGATCGTGACACATCGGAGTTCCAGTCGAGGGAACAATGTGCGGTACGGCCATAGTCTTGGCAAAAACGCACATGGTGACGATTCAGCTTAAGGATCTGGATGAAAACATAACAACACAACCGCGATGGAAGTGTGTGATGTGAAATACGTCACCCAGATGAGTCATCGGTTCGAAATATCACACAAACTTAACCACTGTGCGGCAGCCCAAGACTTGCTGCACCAAACGGTCTTCGAGCAACGCCTCGACCTTGTCCTATTATGCAAGCAATATCGCAATATGAGGGGACATGAATGGGTCTCAGATGCATCGTCCAAATCCGC